>VYXB01008325.1:153349-205753 GCA_013397135.1 Pachyramphus minor
AAAAAAAAAAGTGAAAATGTGGCTGAGTTTTGAGAATCCAGATTTCACAAGTTATTTGCACAAACAAGCCACTTCAAGTACCACAGCATCTCAGCTGACCCAGATTCCACTAGCTTCCAGGCCCTCTTGTTTGAAAAATGTCTACAGCAAACACAACTGTTATAAAGCCTCAGCTTTGCTGGAAGTATTTTTGCTATTGAGAAACAAGTGAGAAGCTACAGAAAATCTCTCTATGGCTTTCCTTTTCCTGCTGAAATTACAAATAGATGACTACAGTAATAAGATCAAGTCTCCTGTTTAATTCAGAGCTTGATTAAGATGTAGATGAGTCAGTAGCAGCTTGTCCTTGTTCTGTCTGTCATAATAGATAAGACTTTATTCTAGACTAAAGCTTTGGTTTCCTCCTGATATTTTCAACTAAGCATGTATTAGTGCTGTGGACATGCTATTTGACTAATCAGTATGATAACCACATGGCAGTTATAGATCAGTGGTCTAGTTGTGTTGCTATGTGTTGGAATATTGATTTCTATGGCACTTTTTTTTCCTCACTGCATTGATAATACTAAATACAGGTGACACTTGCCCTCATTTTGTTGAATTTCTCTATTCATGTAACTTACACATCTTGGGAAAAAATATGTCAGCAGAGAGCAGACTGAATAGAGGTAAGGCAGCCACTGCACATCCAAGGACCAGCTCAAAAGGAGTGAGAGGTCAGCCTGCTTCTATGCTGTCTCAGGGCTTCACAGCTGCGTTGGTACAAAGGTTGCTGGGCCCTTGCTGGTGCACTGATTTCAAACATTTATCAGAAATCCTTTCTATTTAAGCAGGTAAATGCACAAAAATCAATTGGACACTTCTCTCACACAAGCTGTTTTCTAGCTCTATTGCAATCCATTCAATCTACTGGGAGTAGGTTTGGGTATGCAGGTTAAAAATTTCAAATGTGACTATGTGAATAAAGTAGCTATATCCCAGATGCTTACTGTGAAAATTGATGGTCTTGTCCCTCTCTCGATGGAGCCTAACTCTCCCTCCATCCTTACAACAGAGAAAGTTCAGCCATTTTCATGCCATAACTGTTAAATCATCATAATTCAGAGAATTGATTGAGGGTCATCTTTGCATGCTGTGCTGCAAAGCATACAGCAGCTCAGGAGCTGCTGCAGGAACAGCTGAGGCACGAGCTGGAAGAGGGATTCTGTGGGCAGCCTTGGGGATGGTAGGAATATCACTGTAGTCTTTCCATGCCAAAACTCATTGCCCCATCAGTCAGCACCTGCATGGTCACCACAGAAAGGTCTAGTGACAAAACCATGAAGCCACATTAGTCAGAGGTGTAGAAGAAGCCCTGCAGCCTAAAACCCTTTTAGTTATCCTGGCAAAACCCTGGGTGCACATTGACAGACACCTGCTTTTGCTGGCTCATGCTGTTTCCAGCCATAGTATGAGGGTACTGATGAAAAAGGTTTGGCTGAATTACATAGCTTCTACAAGAAAGGACTCTGCCAAGGTTGTGCCATGCTGAGAAGATGCCCTTCAGAGGCTAAATCCAGTGTGATAAGAGAAATTGAAAGTGATTTCAAAGCTTATCCCCAAACATATATTCCTTCCAATCACTCAAATAATAGGCTGGAGAAAGATTTTTTTGACATTTTCTGTCCTCAATAGAAGAGAAGAAGTTGACTGTGTTCTCATCTTCCCAGTCTAGCAAAGTTTTTGCATTAACCCTTAGACAGACACCCTCTGTGTCTCGTTGAGCAGACTGACAGTTGTGCTCAGGTAGCCCAGTTAAAGACAAGCATTATAAAAATCCTCATGAAGTGTTTTAAACCATAGTTTGGGATGGTCTTGAGCAACCAGCTGGAGGTTGCCAGAGCTGGCTTAGCTGATAACTTTTCCACAGCTCCAAGGAGAAGTTGCCACATGTGACAGGTGGGTGATAATGGTGTGGTCCTGTGCCACATATTGCTCTGAAAGAGGGTAATTCCCTATCAAGCAAAGTCATGTTTATTTTTTTCCACCAATTTAAGCTTGCAATGCATACACTGGGACATTACTTAAGTAACTCCCATGAGCTGCCTTAAGGATTCCTGCTTCGATCCCAAGAATATAATTTCTGTACCAGAACAACAAAACAAAAGCACTCACCTGAGACATATTTTAAAGAAGATTGCACGCATTATTGACATTGCTGGTTATATTTCATCCAAATATCAAAATCTCCAAACATGTCAACTTAAAAAAGAATTATAAGGAGAAAATATCTTCCTCCTTCATCTTTCCTAATTCTGTTCCAGAAGTGCCAGTCAGATCTCTGAGGAACTGCAGTGTGAGGTCTAATTCACTGATTCCTTCATTAAAATCCATGCTTAGGTCCAGAGCTGGAGCTCTCTGGGTAGATTGTGTTTTCCTTGTTTGTTTGGGTTTTTTTGATAAGTCATTGAAACTGCATGTGCACATGGGAAAGAGTCATATGGATTAAATTTTTCAACTGTTTGAACATATTAAGAACTCCTGCCTCAAAATTTCCTAATAAATGTATGAAATGAATAATTTTCTTCAAGCTTTGAATAACTTCTCATGCAGATATAGATAATCTTTATTTTACTGAATTGTTGATAAGAGCAGTAATACAGAAGTGGATAAGGGTGACAAACCCAGGGCTCAGGCAGCAGGGTGTATGGATACATAGGTGGCTGCACATTGCCTCTATGTGTGCATGACAGAGGAGGAAGGATTTTGGACAGAAGTATTTATCCCTTGGAGTCATAAAATGCCTGGAAGGAAGAAATTCTATGGTGAAAGCCTACCTGCACCCAACCATGCATCAAACATTAACAGTGCATCTCGTGCACATGGGACTAACGGAGTGTAGCCCTGCAGAAAAATATTGATAATTATGAGTCTTCATTTCAGTGTTGAGCAAGAATGTGCTAAGGATGCATGTTGTGTGAGGGATGTGACACTTTGAAGCACTGCCAAAAAATTGTCAGTAATTTTTTTGATAAATTTCCTAATGGTGTGTAGAAGATCCTTACAGGAGAAACAAGAACCATGGTGCCCTATTAAGGCTGAAAGGTAAGAGTATTTCAGCAAGACTGTAACAATCCAAAATATTTTATGGAGGTGTATTGATTTTTAAAAATGGTTTTGGCAGAAAGGTTTTCTGATATCCACTCAGTTATAGAAAAAGAAAAAAAAAAAAACAAGACGGAGAAAGGGAGAGAAAAAGACACAGGATTAAAGGAAAGTAAAATAAATAAAAAATATGATCTTTACAATTGAGTCTTCTACCCCATCACTTAAGAAGTATATACATATATATATGTTTCTTTTTAGAGTAAGGTAGAAAACAAGTTTCTAATTCAGTCATGATTTAAGGTACATAAACCCTTTTGAGTGGGGTTTAACACCAAACACACTTATTTGTATTCAGAAATGTGTAAGATGGAGGGAGGGAAATTAAGACTTTTAATTTTTTTCAGAATTTGAGCTCATTTTGTGAAGGAATCATGAGTTACAGCACTAAGGAATTTTTAAACAATACTTTACACAAATAAAGACCAGAAATTTTTACACTAGTTTCTGCTAATAAATTTTGNAGTATTGATTCTTAGGTCCTCTACAGCACACAGTGCATTAGCCAATTCCTGCAATCCTCTTGCATGGGTCACCCTCACTTAGACAAGGAGCAGGGTGTTCCAATTGCTGATGCATGCATCCAGCAAGTTGGTGCCTTCAAAACTGTGCCAGACTGCTTGCCTGCTGCTCCAGTCTTCATCTTCTCTGCATGTTTCCTGCAGAGTATTTAATTAGCAATGGTGCTCAGGGTTTCCTGCAAAGCAGGAAGGGGAAAAGAAATATGTGTTAGCATTGCATCAAAATAAGGGAATTAAGGAAAGGATGATTTAGAGTAAGCAGGGTTGCTTTAATTTTTCTTGGAATTGGTTCTTCCACAGAAGGTAGGAAGCAAAGAAAAGGGACAAAGAGAGGACAGGGAGAAGTACAGAGCTTTGAGGATAGGTAGCCCTGCTGTTCATTTTACTACCCCAACAGGTTGTGATAAAAAGAGATAGCAACCAATCTTAGATGAAAGATACTATCTTCTCTTTCCTCATCTCCTCTTCCTCAAGAGTAACTAGACAAGTGTCTACCTCCCATCAAAAGCAGTTCTTAGAGGTCTCTGAAACAAGCAAAGTGCATGGTGCCTTTTACCACGAAAGAATATCAAACAACCAGTTTGACTGGAAAGACTTTCAGATAATGACTGGAAGAGGACATTTTACAAACACTTTCTCCTCTTCCATATATCTACTACCCCTCTAAGTGATTGAGATGTCTCCCTCATCTCATATTTCAGACAAGCTCCAAAGAGCCCAATTGCTCAGGACATCTCTGACTCTTTCTGTGCAGTAAAAACTGCTTCTCTAGTTGTGTCTTCTCTGCCCTTCTCATGCGAGTCCAAATCAGAACACGCTCCTTCCCTGACCTTGCAGATTGGTTTCTTAACCCATTAACTAACTCTGATGTACTCATATTTCCCCCACTGCATGTCTCCAAGTAGCTAAACAATGCTTTCATCTCACTCTTCCAGGGCTTTTTCTCACTAAGTCACACTCTTCCAACTGTTTAATCTGTCACCAATATTTCTGCTCTCTCTCTTTCATTATGTGGAATGTTTAGATGTATTTTGGATAGAAAGTGTCCCATAAACAGTAAATGGCTTGATCTATGTTTAGTGTAGAAACACATATTGACAAAAATGTCAGAAGGTGACAATGGAAGCTTTGGCCCCATATATGAATAACAAGGTGCCAACTTCAGTGTTGTTGTGTGTTCATTACAAAGAGAGAATAAACTGAGAATATGATTCACTAGTTATTAGCTCTGACATCTAGGATAGTACCATGAAGCTCTCCTTTTCACTTATACTTTCACAAATTGTTTTGTGTTAATAGCCTGTTACCAATTTTCTTTACTAAGCATAAATTTCAGCTGAAGATAAGTGTCAGTAAAAATATCATAAAGGGTTACCTTTGCTCTGAAAGTGGTTTTTTTTTCTTTATTATTCAAATAAGTGCTTTGACAGAGAAAATAAAAAATCTATTTTCAAGATTAAAATTTTTTCAACAGTAAAATCCACTCTCACTCTTCGTCTAATGGTCTATCTGTCAAGTTATGGGTTATCAGCTGCTCTTGCTCTGAAGAGCTAGCATAGGAGATTTTGAATTGCTGATGGTAATAAGGAGGGGATGTTCTTTTCTCCAACTTCAGTAAAAAGCTAAGGATGAACACAGAACTGCTGTCTAATGTCCTTCCATGAAAAGCCAAAGCTCTTTTTTCAGTTACAAAATTATATTATACAATGGATTAAGTAATTAAAAACATGATGTCTCTGTCACTGTGTGAAGGATATCACCCAGTTCTGAGGACAAACTTCATGTCAGTAAAACAAACAACTAAAGAAAAACAAAAATCTAAGAGGAAAAGAGAGAGTTACAGCAATGCTCCTACACACACCAGAAAGAGGAAAGAAGAAAACAAATATAACTCCTAACTGTTGTTAAAAGCCCCATCTGTTTTGCTGCTATTATTATTAAATAAGGTCATAAACCTAATATAGATACCTATTTAGAAGGAAGCTAGCAAACCGAAGATGACATAACAGAGAGTTTGCACAGTCAGACCAAAGATTCAGAGCCAACACGCCAATATGTCAAACCCTAATATATCTCCTTTTCTGTCTTGCTTCTTAGGATAACTGCATCAGTTTGGACTATTCAGTTCCCCAGGCAGCACACAGCATGCATCTGTGAGACAGTCAAGAATAGAATTGAGATTCTTTATTATCAGCTCCCTACTGTGTACTAACAAGCAGCCCTGCAACATATTGAGAAGGTGTGAGCATGTCAAGCTCTTTCTCCAGCTGGATATAAAAATAGGAAATAAACACCAAGACAAAAGCATAACAAAGATATCAGCAACAGTGGTATAGAGTGGTTTGCCAAATGGGTGGGATACATGATACTTGCAGGACTTCTCTCCTTTTATATGGATACTGTGGAAATTCTTCCTCTCAGAGGTGAGTCTGGTATGTTCACTGCAAAGTATTGGAAATGCAGTGAAGACTTACGGAGAGATTGAAGTTCTCATCCATTAAACTTTTAGCATGAAGAAGATGAAGAGTCTTTATTATTCATTTCTTATTTCCATTCTTTTAGACAAGGGAGAATTGGCACATATTCCACTTTATTTGCAGCCATTTATTATAATTTTTTGTTTCCTAATTTTGTCCTCTTGCAGTATCCTCAGACCTGTTTCTGTTTATCAGAGTGCTCCCAGGAGAAAGATTTTAGTTCTGCGATTGATTTTTGGGTTTTATTTTCAGGATTTTTTTGTACATCTGCATAAATATTTCAAAATATGTAATGCGTCTTATGCTCTTTGAGACTTTGAAATAAAGCTTTTACACTAGTCAGATGCATTTTTAAGAAAATTTTCATGAACTTTTAAAAAATATCTGTCAAATGTTCTTTGTGACATTTGGTTGGATATATGTACAGGATGCAAGATTCATCTTGGTTGCTGATGGAAAAAAGATGAAACTTTCATGTCTTTCTGCCACGAATGCTCATGATTCTGCATTTGAATTTCATGTTTTGAATATCCTATAAATCATCACTCTGTAGTAAACTTGCCTCAAATAAAATACAGAATGTAAAGGGTTTGCATATCATAGAATTGTACAATCATGGAACGGTTTGGGTTAGAAGGGACTTTAAAGATCATTTAGTTCTAATTCCCATACTATGGGCAAAGACACCTTCCACTAGACCAGGTTGCTCTGAGCCCCACCCAATTTGGCCTTGATCACTTCCAGGAGGAATGTAGGAATGTAGGAGCATCTACAGCTTCTCTGGGCAACCTGTTCCAGTGTCTCACCACTCTCACAGTAAAATATTTCCTTCTAGTATCTCATCTAAAACTGCCCTCTTTCAGTTTAAAGCCATTCCCCCTTGTCCTATCACTACATGCCCTTGTCAAAAGTCCCTCTCCAGTTCTCTTGTAGCCCGTTTAAGTACTGGAAGTTGTTACAAGTTCTGAAGGACCCCAACTCTTTTTACCTGTCTTTGTAGGAGACATGTTCCAGACCTCTGGTCATTTTGTGTCCCTTCTCTTGAGTCACTCCAGGAAGTCCTTGTCCTTCCTGCCTTGGGGAAAACAGGGCTGGATGCAGCAATCCAGGTGGGTCTCATGAGAGCAGTAAAGGGGCAGACTCACCTCCCTCTACCTGCTAGCCATGCTGCTTTTTATGCAGCCCAGGATACAGATTGGCTTTATGGCCTGCAAGTGCACATTTCTGGGTCTTATTTAATCCACCAGTACCCTCAAGTCCTTCTCCACAGTGTTACTTTCAACCTACTTGTTGCCCAGCCTGTACTCGTGCTTGTGATTGCTCCTATCGAAGGGCAGGACTTTGTACTTGGCCTTGTTGCACTTCATGAGGTTCACACAGGCCCACTTCTCTGTCCTGGTTCTTCTGGATGGCATCCCTTCCCTCCAGCGTGTTGAATGCACCACACAGCTGGGTGTCATCCACAATCTTGCTGTGTGTGCACTCAATCCCATGGTCCATGTCACTAACGTTAACATTTATGGTAACAACCTTAAACTGTTGCAATCCAAATACTAACCCCTGAGAAATGCCACTTGTCACTGCTCTGCACTTGGACATCGAGTTTGATTGCAGACCTTTGAGTGCAACCATGTGGTGAAATCCTTATCCACTGAGTGGTTCTTCTGTCAAATCCATACCTCTCCAGTTTAGAGATGAGGATATCTCACTGTGTCAAATACTTTGCACATGTCTATGTAGATGACATCAGTTGCTCTTTCTTTAAGCACCATTTCCATTGTATAAGTCCACCAAATTTGTTGGACACAATTTGCCCTTAGTGAAGCCATGTTGGCTGTCATAAGTCACCTTCTTATTTTCTGTGTGTCTTAGCATGATTTCCCATAAGATCGACTCCATGATATTACTGAGCACTGAGAAAAAAATATTTAAGAGGAAAAGATGTAGTTAGGGTTGTTACTTTTTTATTTCACTTAGCTTTGGGAACTAAATGGAAATGGTAGTGTACAGCAGTGGGAACAAACTGTTATTGCTCAGGGCTGAGTTGCAACCACTCATTTTGAAATGAAACCATACTATTTTTCTTTAAAGCATTATTTAGTTAACCCATAATCTGTGAACAGCAGAACTCCTCCAACAGTTCTACACAATCTTTTTCACAACATACATAGAAGAGATGTCTAGAATAGATTCAGTTCTGAAAAGAAAGCCCCAGGTTATTTTCACTGAACAGTTTTTATCATAGATATTGTGAACATGATAGAAATATCTGACCTCTAATTCTCCTTAAAGAAAGAAATATCAGTTCCTTGGGACACCATTGTTATCTCATATCTCTGTAAAGAAAAAGATAAAAAAAATCAGAAAAATCTGTCCCTCTACAGAAGAAGAAATTATCCTGCTGAATTTCAAGCCATTTCCTGACATCCAAGAAACTGAAAGCACACTTCACAACTCTTGCATCCCTGTGACCTTGGTGGACTATAAAGACTTGCATGTCAGACTTTCAGCTGTGGAATGTAAAACTAAGCTGTTTGACAAACCACATCAGTCAGTGCCTATGAACAGTGGCTCAAGAATCAGGACTTACCCTTTCCCTATTGAATGATTTATCAGAGTGGTAGAAAATATTGAGCTACTGCTTAAGAAATGCCAGAGGACACGGGACCCAGGAGGGATACATGCATAATTCATGACGCTGGTCAACAATATTCATAGGGAACAGTAACTACTTACTTTTCCCACTTTTTTAGTAGACTTACATTTTATAAGACGAAATTGCACAGTCACTCATCTTTATTCATAAATCCTAGGGCAGATAGTTTCCCGAACCCATCAGAAAAAATATACGTGCAAAGGTATATTATGCATGTATTGGTTTCCAAGACCATGTGTATCCTGAGCTATGGGGAATTACTGGGAGATGGGAAACAAAGAGAGGAATCTGCCAATTCATTCAGACACTTTGGACCTGCAAAATCCACTGTTTGCCACCATGAATCAGGAGTAAGTTTGTTTCTACTTTCAGCTTCCAGGTTTGTAATACGAAAACTAAAGCCATAGCAGTGTCACTTAAAATAAAAAGAAAGCTCTAAATGAGCTGAACTAAATGATAGAATGTTTATTCTCTGCCATACATTAGTACTCACCATGGTCAGAAATGCCATTTGTATTGTTTGACAGGATGGAGGCAAATATCAGATTTAGGATGAAGGGTTTTGTTTGATTAAATCTGAAGTTCTACTGTCACTACCTACAAGGGGGGAATGGGTTACTCTAGTTCTTTCAATTCATGGAAGGTTTTCATGCAGATTGGCTTCTCCTACTAGTTAAGCTGAAATACTTTCCCCTGTTGCATGGGCAGACCACCCATGCGCACACACTGCACATCAGCTGATGTAAATGTGGTCATCTGACTATGTGGGAGTAGAAAACATGTCTAAACATAGGTATATAGAGTCAATTCAGAGATTCTGGTATACCTTATTTACTTGCAGAAAGATTTGTCATTCTTGTAGGTTTTGTGTCATATTATCTGCTCTTACATTGATGCTTTGGACAGCTGAAGATGTCCAAGAAAGTAACCAGTCACCTAGATTTATGTGCTTGAATTGCTATATTCTTTTTAGGTTTTTTTCTTGTTTTTACATCAATTACTTGCATATACTGGAAAAAAATTTTGCCTCAAGGGCATGAAATACTGAAATATCATATTACTGAAGAAAATGTGTGTGCCTTAGATCATGTCATATGGAGCTCTTAGAAAATCATCTCTGCACCTACGAAAAATATCTCAACCATACTCTGAAAAAAAAAAAAAAGGAAAAAAAAGACTAATGTTAAAGCTTAAATAATTCATCAAAATCCAGTTTAAATAAATAATAAACCATATAACTAAATACCTAATCATTCAGATCCTGATTACTGTGACTCACTGTTTATTAGATTCTCAGTAAATTAATTTGTGTGACTTACCAAGCTAAATGCTTAAGAATAAAAAGGTTAATTGAAGGTTGGAGTAGAATACATTATTGAGTAGTTGACATATTGCCTTGATGTTACAAATAATCTGGAAGTAGTTCAATACAGTTGCAGCTGCTTTTCCCAAGTCTGAACTTGACCTACAGTCTTTCTTGCGGAAGCATTGTCACTTCTTTATGTCTAACAGGATTTTGAGTAATTTGGTTTTTTACCCCCCTTCTCAAGCATATGAATTATTAATAATGTGAAGAATACATTCAGGGAAGAAAAAAACAGAACCTATCACAGCTCCCGAAACCTATAAGAATTTGAAAACAGGGAGAACAAAAAAAGTTAAATATCCATACCTGAGGTTGCTCGTTTGCATGCCAACAAAAGATAGTGAAGGAACTACAAAGAAGCTTTGAAATGAGAGGATTATTAGAACAAGAAGAATTTTGAATTAATCAGGACAAGCTTTTATAAACAGATCCAAGATGCCAGAGGGCTTGGAAACTCTTTTTCTGTAAATCACTTCCTATCACAGATACTCTTCGTTGAAAGGAAGATGGGAAGGTGAGCTTAGGGGGCAGATGGGGAGGAAGTGGTCCCATCTCTGACATGTTCTGAATTAATGCAGATGTCAGGCAGCAGCCGAGTGTGTGGAAAGAGAACTCTATATCAAAACAAAGGTTTTGCAACTACTGTGTTAATGATGAAAGGCAGATCTGCAGCAGGGTTTTTTTGTCAGAGATTCAATAAAGGTAAAAAAAAAATCACACTAACTGAGTATCTATCCCTGCATTTTGTGCTATTTTTTTCTCCTCTCCCTGCATCATCTCCTTTCATTTTTATGATAAACAGGACTTGAACTCTGCTGAGCCTCACAGTTCTGCATCTCCTTGATGACTCATTAAGATTTTATCAATCCAGTGACATGTTATTGAACTGAGTTTCCTTAGGGGGCTGGTCTGATGATTACAGGAGTAACCAGTGACTGCTTAATCACCCACTTCATTATATTCATATTAATAATAAATACCAGGAGGTAGACAGTTATAATTACATTGCTAGTTTAGGAAGACATGAGCCTATAAAAGTTGGCAACATTGAAATACGAATTCGGTCATAAATATCACATAAATAAGTGTGAGTTGGAAGGTGCAGAGAAAGGTAAGAACATAAACAGGGTTATTTTAAAGAGAGTTATTGTCACAGCAATTGTGATGCTGTTTAATTAAGCAGAAGAAAAATAGTTCCTTGAGTATGAACACCTTAGAAGAGGTGAGGCAACATGATATTCCATGTCTGGTTTGGAAGCATTGTTTTTTATGAGGGAAAGAGGACCCAAATAACTCTCATAACAGCCTTGCTATGATGTTCTTTGGAGCAAGAGGCTGTCATTTTCTATGTCCATACTGTCTGTAAAGTATGGCCCATAAGTCCAGAGTTGCTCTTCTACCTTTGATCAGAAGATGGTTTGCAGAGCAGGGATTTTCAGCACTGTGTAAGTCTTGCAACACAACCCTTCACCAGACATACTACCAGTGCTAAGCAGACAGCTTCTTCTAACTGTAATGAGCTGTGTAACTCTAAACATGCTGAAAGGTTTGACACAATATGGTTCACCACAAAGTGGCAAAAATGCTGAGCTGGATGTGTGCTGAACTGCAGACACGGAAAGCAGAGGGCTTTTTTCTGGTTTACTCTATATACCTATTTTAAGATTAGAGGAACTACCAAGAGGAACTTACTTGCTACAGAAGCATAGGGTGACTATCTAAGTTTTGATAGCTAAGTTGAGGACAATGTTGAATGAGGGATTCTGAGGGAATATGTTGGACCAAGGAGTCATGAACAGCAATAATATTTCTCCCAAAGCAAGATAATGCTTTCATGGCTGAGGATTTCTGAAAACTACAGCTCAAACCTGATTTTTCTGAAAATCCAGAAAAATATCTGTTTGTTCCCCGCTATGTTGGAGAAGAGGTTCGGGTTTATTTTATGTTGAACAGACTAATTTTTTGTTGCAGCAGTTTATTTTCACATAACTGAAAATTTTATCTTCAGTGAGGTTAAAGTAGTTGTCAAAAGAAAAGTGAAGACAGAGTTGTATCTTGAATAGGACTAAGAAAAGTCTAGTCTAAGTTCAGAAGGTGGGTGCTCAAGCAGTTCATCACTTAATTAATTTCCTAGAGCTTCAGATATTCATGTGTCATTTTAAAAGTCAGACATCTCAAATGAGCAGAAGCTGGAACAAGTTTCTTCAGGCAAGGGATTTAGTGCTCTCAACTACTAGCTATTTTGTAAAACAGGAGGTTTATAATTGTGCCAATTCTTGTAGACAATTAAGCATGGTTTGAGCAATATGTGAGTTTGGCCGCTAAGGAAAATAAGCATTGTGTATCTTAAAAAGGCTTAGAACAACAATCACTGCCAATAACTCAGTGATCATTTGTCTGAAGTGTCTCTGGGATTTCACTGTCGTGTGCTTAGGTACAAGGCTAGTTGACATCTACAGGCTTGAAGAAAGTGGCAGGCAGTCCGAGAAAGCCATCAGTCCGAGAATACTTTGAGGCATCTTAGTAGTTCAGCTCTCCTTCCCAAACTATCCCTCCGAGTGTGTGCATGCGGGGAGGATCTTGACTGTGCAGAACTTCTGGCTGGTGTGATGCCTCAGTTTACAGGGAATTCATCATTATTTGCCAGGATCATGTTTATTCCAGGGAAGAAACTTTTTGTGAAGCTATTAAGGTTCAGTAGTTTCTTTTAAAATATAAAACTTGGGAGAGATATGGGGAAGTGTACCTAGATGAAAGAGTTAGGCAAAATAGAATTAATGATTTGTGGAAAAAGGTCATGTTTATCTTGGACTTCTTGAAAGATTGTGCATTAAAACTGAAAACCACTGAAGGGTTGAGAAAACAAGAATGGGGAATAAAAGAATGCTTCTATAGTTGAGGAGACATTCTTTAGGTAGACAAAAGCACACAGGGATGGTTTTGACACAGTGATTTGTGCTCATGTCCACAAATGCATACATGAAGAATAAAAGTGTCAGCTCATTGTCCACCAAAAAAAAAGGTACCAGACAGTATAGGAAAAGTGGAACACAAAGATCCATCTTTATTGAAATGGAACAAATGAAGGTTCTGGCATTAGAATATAGTAGATCAAGAAAAGAAAAGTGGTTATAATGCAGTCATTTAAAATTTACAATACTTTTATAAAAATAGATTCAAACTTTGCTAATATGCATTTTGATTGACTATACATTTTCATCTCACTTCCACTGCTCCCTCAGGCTCCACATCCCTAGTTAGGCAAATAGTTGGCCTTTACCAGATGACATTGAATTGAATTCACTATCTGAGTTACAATTAGATAAAGCACTCAGTTTTGATCCTTTATTCTTCTGAGTTGCTGAAAAGATAAAACCCTTACAGTCTTGGCCCCTGAGGTTTCCCACACAATAGCATATTGTCTCACCACGGTGAAATATGCATAGTTGGTTAGACTCTTCTCTAAAGATACAATTAATAACTTGAATTCTGAGCCCTTTTATTGAAAACAGAAACAGGTATTCCAAAACTATATCTCACTGTTTTCCATCTGGTTTCAGCAAAGCTTTGTCTTGAACAGAAAGAAGTGTAAGAATTACCTGCTTATAAGCAGGCAAAGCAGAGAGGTAACATCAGCCTGGACAGGAATAAAGTGCAAGGAATTTTATAGCACTCAGCTGAACTGTCTACTGAAGATGTGCTGGAGGAAAAATTTCCAAGAGCAGAGACAAGACACTGGTATTTTGAATAAGCAGAATAAAAATAATCCTAGTCTCAACAAAGGTTAGATCTTACCCATACTCTCATCAGCCTTCTTTGTGGCAGCTTCTACTTCTTTTTTTCAGTACACATCAATTCTGGTTTCTAGTTCAACCAATGGCAGAGAGAGGGATTATCTTTCCATTCCTTTTCTTCACTGCACCTGCCACAAAGACAAAATGGGCACAATAGTGAAATAAGTAAAAAGTACCACCAAACATCTCTAAACTAGAGTGTGTTATTTACTGTTAGTTTTTGTTCTGACTGACTACAAATTGTAAGTACTCTGCTACATCTCTCAGCTCTTAAAGAAGATAATTTTGTAGTATGTTACTTCTTATTAAAGCCCCAGGCATGCAATTACAGGAAAGTTCCAATTCAAGCTGCTTCCCAGGTAACTATGTACTCAGGTTGGTAATCTATTTGTATCCCATATGTTTAAATGACCTCCATAACCCCTAGAAAGTCCAGGTTGCTTGTCCATTAGCAAACTGATCTTTGGGCACTGAGTTACCAAAGCAGAACACAGTTTTTCAGTTCAATGAGAGTCATTTGGGTAAAATCCCACACACAAGCTTTAGCAGAGAGACCCCTTATCACCACCAGAATGATGATAGGGTAGAAATTATGGCGGATTTGGTGATCAAATTTCAAGTTGTCATTATACAATTACTTCTTGCTTCAACTCTCCCCTCTTGCTTGCAGAAGTTTGTAATCATTGCCTTTCAAGAAGTGCAAAACCAGAGAAGCTTTGCTGGTGAGTGTCAGTATCCTAAATGTGCAATGTTCTCCTGTTGTCAAACCCAAGTCAGCTCTTTCAGTGTCACATATGCAATCATCCTTATCAAACGTGGCTTTTTACACACCCTAACAAGAAGTCGATTTTTTCCCTGCATTTTTGACACGGTAGTAGGAAATTAAACTCCAAAGAAACTTTTACTCCACATGCAGAATTAATTACTCCACATGCAGAATTTAATTAAATTCCAGGATACATTGAGTATTTTAGAGCATTAATATTACAGAGTAGTAAGTTACCTGCTCCAAATCAAGAAGTCCCAGGAAGACTGATAATTACCTCTCACCAAATTCCAAAGATCACAGAATCATAGAATGTATAAGGTTGGAAGGGACCACAGTGGGTCACCTGGTCCAACCTCCCTGCTCAAGCAGAGTCGTTCTAGCATCCTAGTCATCATACAGCATTATGTCCAGAATGTTCTTAAATATCTTCAGTGAATGACACCCCACAACTCTTCTGGGTGATTTGTACCAGTGCTCCGTTACCTCCATAGGCTCTCTTCCTTGACCTTTGATTTCTTCCCTGCTCTTTGTAAAAATCTTTAATTCATTTTCTATACCAGATGGGAAACACATGGATCTACATGCACCTTGTTAATCAGAGAGGGGCAGGACTTATCTGTCAGAGCTGAATCTTTCATTTTCAAATCTTCTTTACTTCAATACTTTATCAAACAAATTTCTGGCTTTTGGTGATAAATATGTAAATCTATTTAATAACATCAGACTTAGTGTGAGAGGTTTCTTTATTCCTGTGTCAAAGTTAGTGCAAGCCTGTTGGCTGACATCAGAAACTGCAGTCATCTCTTCCAAATTTCCCCTCTAACGTTTAATTTTTTTGACCTAAAACAACAGAGAAATTTACAACAGTCTCTTTTGTGTCCAAGTGACTGAAGAATTATATTAAGATACATGTTGCTGATCATTCATTGATATAAAAGACTGTAAGGTCACAGAAATAAAGTTAAATATTTATATATACACACACACCCCCACACCCCAAACATCTGTCAGTTTTCCAGTGACTTTTCTAGACAATATGATACTTCCACGCTCAGCACAATGATGGATTTCATGGGAGATATACCAGAATAAATCTCTGATGTGAATCTGCTATGTCAAAACTTCCACCACTTGATTTACTATAGACTTCATATTTTTTCAAATCCTGTTTTATTCAGATCCAGTATATCTTCACTGGAGTTGGCCTGTGGCCAATACTAGAAAAAAACAAGTAAAATGAAGAAATAACCCTTTAATTTTGATTCCATCAGTTTTAATATTTTGCCTTATTTTCTTTCAGTTATTAATCTTAGAAAATTATACAGATAAGAATTCCTTCTTCTTTATTCTTGAAATTTTTTTAGGGCTCTCAAGACCTTTTATAAATATTCTGAGTATGACAATGATGGGGGGGCAACGAGGTTGTGTTTGAGGTGTGTGCTGTATGCTTAATTTCAAGAATTTCTCTACCCCACAATAATGCCCAGTACATATTTCCTCTAGGATTCTAATTAAAAATGAGGGTTCCATTACTTTGCAGAGAGTGACTGATTCAGAGTACACAGTAAATATTTGGAAAGGAAAGACCTGCTTCATGTTTATGCCTTCCTCAGCCCTACCTTCACATATGCTTTTAGCACCTACCTTTTAAAGTTTGCAGCCATGATACCTTCAGAAGATAATCAGGAGCAAACCATGTAAAAGAACAAACCCCTGGAACTGTTTTTGTCCTTATGCATCTGTATACTATTGACCAAATATGAGACATTGAACTTTGGTTTGGATCTACCCTCCAGTTCAGAGGGAATGCGTACACTAGAAAGTCATGAGGAATAATAATTTGTCTAATAGTTTCAAAGAGGAAAAGAGAATGGGTATGCCCATGTTTTCACTGTACTCTTTTCTTAAGCATCATCTTGAATATTTACTGATCTCTGAATGCTCAAGACAGGAGCTATAATTGTCAGGCTACATGAGACTTTTTTGGGAGTAAAAGCAGTACCCTTGCAGTACCTTGTTAAACAGTGAATTTTCAATAAATAAGTCAGTATAAAAAACACCCAGGATGACTGTGGGGGAAAGACTGATATCTTAGCTAATTTTACACACAGTAATAAAGCTGTGCCTTGAACAAGATGCAAGAATAGTGGTCATAGAATTGTTAAGGTTGTAAAAGACCTCCAAGATCATCAGATCCAACCTTTGAGTGAATACCACCACGACCACTAAACCATATTGCACATCGCCATGTCTACTCATTTTTTTGAACACTTCCAGAGATGTTTTTCACCCAGAAGGTTCTTTATCCAGAGAGTGGTTGGGTACTGGAACAGGCACCCCAGGAAACTGGTCACAGCACCAAGCCTGACAGAGTTCGAGAAGCATTTGGACAATACTCTCAGGCACATTGTGTGACTCTTGGGGATGGTCCTATGCAGGACTGAGAGCTGGACACCATGATTCTTGTGAGTCCCTTCCAAATAGACATATTCTGTGATTTACTGCATATGGGAGAAAACGTTTGCCTGATTGTATTTTTAAATTGTAAAGTATGGTGGTTATCTGACAAGCATGAGCATTTTGTTAGAAATAAAAATTGTTTCAAAGCCTTTCTTGTCTTATATATTGCTACCTTCACTGACTTTTGTTTCTCACTGGAAAGCAGGATGCTATACCAGTTTTTATTTCAGACTGTGTTTAGAAAATTTCAGTCAAAGGCCTTGTTTACAGTTCTAGCACTATTTTCTAGCTGACCTTTTACAACCTTTGTATCATGTCTTTAATACACTGGAAATTTCATGCTGGACATTTTACTATCCTGATCTGGAGCTATTTTCAATATTTTCATCTAAATTTCCCATATGTACTCCAGATTTTTTAGCAATTTTATTTTTCCAGTCTCTCATAAATATCATATATGGAGAAGCATCTCATCTCTGGGATCTCTGTGTCAGCTCACAGAAGAAGCCTGGCAGTGCTAAGGCACAGTTGACCACCAGCATTATTTTTTTTCAGGTAATTGAGAAAGAAAATGAAAGGACAATATAATGAAGATAGAAAGAGGACTAATTAGTTGATTAACTGATGGCAGTTCAGGGATATTCAACTATATAGAGGATATTCATGGAAAGAACATGCTTCAGTTTCATGCTACACTAGAGAAATGTTCAGCTAAGGCCGTTGAGGCCCATTAAAAAAGCTTTAGAGTAGGAATAAAAAAAGAAAATTGTGAGCTGTGGTATTTCCACACTTGATCTAAAGGAAAATAAGCAAGTGCAGCTGCTACTGTAATAGAGACAAAGGAGAACTGTAAAACTAAATACTTGAAATTAAGCAAAAATTAATAAAAGTGAAGACTGTAGCCATGCTCCTGAAGTGATGAGGAAAAAGATTATGTCCCTTTCCAGGAGAGTTTTTAAGTACTTTGTCTGCTGCTTGTGTGAAACAAAAGGGAAGAATGTGAGCTACTACAGGCTTGGGGCTTCGATTTGAACAAGGTCAGAGATCTCCCTTGTTATTTGAAAAGTAAACACTACAGAGAGAGTATCTTTAAGGAAGCCTTTTTTTTTTTCCCCAGGAGATAAGACATTACTGCAATGACTGTGCTACTATTCCTAGAGATGATAGTCAGCTGGGTTTTCCAGGAAATCACAAGAGAAATGCACAGAATAATATGATTTTATATACAGAGTCTTAAGAGGAAATGAAGATATTATAATGATGCTCTTTTTTTTCTATTCTTTTTCATTTTTCTTTTTTTTTTCAGGTGATCATGTCTCAGTTTCAGTCGCCTGTAGAAATGAACAAATAACAACACAGTGGATGACCCTGCTTTTGAAACTAGCTTAAAAGTGAATTGGAAGAAGACAAGGTTTCTAGAAGGCAACAACACCTGATTTTTTTTCACAGCCAAAGGACTGTACGGTCAAGAACCTGTCTCTAACAAGAGGAAATCTTGTTGGAAGTGATTTCATTCCTAAATGGATGACTATTCAATCAAGAAAGCAAGTAAAGAGGGTGCATACACAAAATAGAAAAAAGAAAGGAGTCATAAGAAAGGTTATATCCTAGATATCAAAAAGTATAGAAACGAAGAGAGAATAGTCCAAATGTGGGCTATGCTCACCTTTGCAAGGCATACTAAAAGAAATGACCAAATGCTATTCAACTAAATGGAAAGTTATCTGTTAATGAAGTTTGCTCATAACTCAGTTTTATTGCATATTATTAAAGTATAGGATGCCAGAATGTCACATCAAAAGATGCAGGGGAGCTGAAGCCTAGAAAAGTAGGAAAACAAATAGCATAAGGAGGAAACTCAGGTAAACTGCTGCCAATGTGGTGATTGATTATCAGTTGGAAATAGGTGAGGAAGAGGAGAAAGTAAATGTGTCAAATGACTGTAGGATGACAAAAAATCACCAAGGTTTTTTTCTGTAGAGAATAGAGTTTATTCTTACAATACTGCAAGAAACTCAGTTGGCTAGAGCATGGTGCTAATAACACCAAAGCTGTAGATTTGATCCCCGTATGCACCATGCGCTTAAGAGTTGGACTCGATGATCCTTGTGGGTCCTTCCAACTCAGAATATTCTGTGATTCTCTGAGTCTGTGAAACAGACACCTCCTCCGGTACCATACTAGTCTCTGATGTTCAGAAAATGTTAAATCAAACTGAAAAAGAAGAGGCCTTCTGAAGTGGTCAAAAAATAAAAGAATGAGAGAGCTTTGTTTGATTAAGACTGTAAAATAAAAACTCAAAAGAGGATAAGACATTTCTTTGAAAAAAGTTTCAGGAGAAAGAACAGCAGGAGGAGGAAGAATCTACAGTCTTCAGAAGAAAACCAGTGTGCAAATACATAGGTATGACACAGATACAAACAAACCTAGGCTGACAATTACAGAGCTTTATGTTTTGCAACACCTTTTGAATGATAGTAGTAATGGAGACAAAAACATGGAGGAATGCAGAACAGCCTGCTAGGTGTATTAGCCAAGCTGAGGTGGTTATCCTTAATGAGAACAAGCAGGGTTAGCTTGATGATGTAAGATCTTATTTCTGTTCCTATGCTTTTAATTATTACAACACTGTTACAATTATGTTACGATTTTGGACCGTAAGTATGGTTTTGGAAGGTGGAGGTTTGAGTATCTCAGCTGTCCACAAGGTTTAAATAGTTTAATTGTACCTTCCTGCAGCTAGGAAAAACAGAAACACTGTTCACTATAAAAAGTGGATTTGCTAGCATCCAGACCATGCAAACTGTATCTTCAGTGTTACTTAGACATAAAATTGAATGCCAGAATGAAACTTATCTTAAAAAAAATGATAATGAAATTATCAAGAGGCCAGAGATGCTACCTCAGAGTAGCAGTGAAACAGGTACATGATTTCCTGCACCTGACTGACTGCAGAACATGACAATAGAAGAAGGATAGAGTTCTGACTCCTTTGCCTGTTTTGCAGGAAGCATTGTAAGCTACCTTTTATAAACAGGACTAATTCTCTACTCCATCACACCAGTGTTATTGCAGTACAATGATTTTAAAATAGAAAAATTACCTTAAATTAAAATGAGTGTCATCCACTGGAGAATCAGATCCACAGGAACGATAGGATTTTTTTTTTTTAAAGGGTCAGGTTCTGAGGCATAACAGATCAGTAAATGCAATTGATGTACTTTCTTGTTGCATATTACAATAGTTTCTATTTATTTGTGCTATTTTTAAACAAGCACAGAATTAGACTTGCAATTTTTTCCAATGAACTAAGAATTCCAGTGAACAAGACATATTATAAGATTTTAATCCTGTGAATTACATACTGGCAATGCCAGACACCATACAGAAATATATTAGCATGTTATGACTGTTTGGCACTGCTTTTTCTTTCACAGTTATGTATTGTCTGTTACAGATTTTTTTTAAAAAAATCTGTAGATCTCTACAGGCTATTAAAATCATCTAGAGTGAAAAACAAAATGCTTCTAAAGGTTTCCTTCTACCCACCATATGGTGTTGGAAAACTGCTTACATATAGAGGTAGCACATATTAGAACTCTGCAAAACTGCCAAAAATGCTTCAGGTAATCTTCTCGCACACATATAAAAAGTGCCAAATTTTGAAAAGGAGTAAATGTATCACACATGAATTTTTTCATCTCATATGCCAGTGGGACTGCCTGAGTAGCCTCTAGCAAATTTGCCCAAGACAGAAAAGGAAAGCATGTGTTTTTACAGACTAAGTTTTATATGAACAAATGAGGGAACCACGGGGCAGAAAATATACTTTAATACAATATGTATGAAATTTGGTGGGCCCTGGCCACACTTCTGGAAAACATGTGTGCTATAGATTAGAATAACAACTCAGTTATAGTGACATCTCCAAAACCACCAAAGTATGATGCTTTATTAAAAGCTGATGAGTTTTAAGGTCTTAACTTGCTGAAGAACTTGTGAGAAGTAAACACTATGCTTCTTAGGACATCAGCCTCTGAGCTCAGCAGGAAGATGAGAAACTTTAGAGAATAAAAAATGTGGCACATTGGTTGATCTAATTCATCTTTTCCTCTTTCCCTTTCTCTCAGCATTGCAAATAAGGACTGTAATTCTCTCTTCCCCAAGATATCAACTGTTAATAATTCACTATGATGATTTTGGACATTTTATATTTAAAGTCTGCATACAATCTACTGATTAAATCACATTATGAATAGTTCGATGAATATCTTATTTAAAAGATTACTTTCTTCTGCCACCACAAATTCTACATATTCAGCAAATGACTGGCCATTTTAATAAGAATGAATGAAATTATTTTACAGTCTGTGCTCTTTACAGGCTAGTGTACTTCATTTTCATGTAAGAAGTCAGTGTCTATTATTGGAAAGGAGGATTTTTAAAGTTGCCATTTGTGTATCTATAATTTACAGAAAATGACCTTGCCTGGAAAAATAAATAAGATATGAGGGGCTTCAATGAAATCACTGAATGCAAAAAGACATCAGTCACTGAGTATTCTTTTTCTTTGCCAAAATCCCCATGGTGATATTTTCACTGATTTCACTAAACAAAACCAAGAAAGAAAGAGTAAAAAGCTAATATGGGCAAAGAAATCCTGAAGCAAAGCCACTAGAGTGGACTTAATTTTGCCTCAGGATATGTGAAATCAGACTAGCAAAGACCTTAATTTTGCATCTCTTTATCAGGTTTAGTTCTCATATAACTTAATCTATTTTAATAGCATTATACTTTGAGTTGCTGGAAGTCATCCAAACTGTGGGGGATATCTGTGATGCAGCCTTTGCCCACAGCAACTGGAAAGAGTGGGAATCAGCTGAAGTCCATTTCACCTTGCAGTTACCATGTGGCTGTTAATGATAATTATCAAAACTCAGAACAGAAACTGAGAATGTACATGATAAAACATTGCACCAGGGTAAGGATGGATGATGAAGTGACACATACAGAGGTAAAAATCCCAAAGAATAGTAAGGATGTAGATATTGGTAACTAAAGCCCCAAATAATCTCCTCTTTCAGCTACTGTGCCTTTGTGAAAATAGAATTCAGATTTCTAAGTTAAACATTTTTGGGAGTTACACCTCTGATCTGCTTTGACCACATAACTAGGCAGGTATAACAAATGATCACTGGCCTCTCTCTGTGCTATATTGGTGACTTTTGGAAAACCACTGAAAAAAGAAAATGTCATTTAGTTCTTCAGGTTAACCTATAAACCCATCAAATTACAAGGAAGGGACCTACTGTATGCCTCCAAGCCCAGAGTGTGAAAACAGGGAAGCACAGAAACGGCTGTAGTTCCTTAGGAATGTCTACTTCATCATTTAACCTGATCCTGCTGTGCCCTAATTTAGGTCCTCAATCAAGTCATTGTGATATATATCTTCAGTCTCTTCTTTTTACCTGCTCCAGAGTGTCCAATCAAATGAGTACTTCCTGAAACAAAGAACTGACGACAGTACCCAATAGTTAGACACAGACCTCACTTACAAAGGTACAATGCTAGAGTCTCCCTGAATGAAAGCAGAGGTAGGTTGTGGGTCAGAGCATCTTGCATAGTTATTATAGGTATGTTAACAAGGATGGGGATGGATGGGAGAGGTGGAGCTTCAGAGATTCTGGTTTTGAGTGGGAAATCCACCATTCCAAAAAGATTCGAATGAAACATAAAAATTCCCATTATGTAAGCACATATATTTGTGTGCAATGTGTAGATATATTTGTGCATGTTTCTATATATGTATGTGTCTATGTGTATGTTTGTTTATATAGTACCATGATTCTGTTTTGCAGCACAATTTTCTTGAAGTGGAAGCAGGTGAAGATCCTTAGATTGTTTTGCCCATGATGCTACTCCTCCTGTTCACTAAAAAAAAAAAGTATTCTAGGAAATAAGAGTGGTGTCAGGAAAAGGTGTTTAGACAGTCTCCAGCCTAAAGGACAATGAGATCTTGGAGACAGAAGCTAGTTGAAAGGAGCAGTCACTGCTCATTTCCAGCTCTTTGTCATCCCTCCCTCCTTCTACATTTACTTCAAGCATTTCTTAGCTCAGTGTCCTAAAATCTACCGATGCATTTGTTGTGACCTATTGTCAATGCATTACTGATGTTTTAATTAGCACAGACAAGACCTGTGATGATGTTGATTCCACCTGCCACAGCAGGTTATCTTTTTACACCTCAGTATTTGTAACATCGATAAAATACTTGGTATTAGATTTCCAAGTAACTCAGTGTACTTAAATAATCTACCTGACCCTCCATCAACACAATTTCACCCAACATTTCTCTGAAATTGTTCTTAGGTTATAACCTTATTGAGTAAGTTTCAATAAAGAGTGAATTTTTTCGATGTTTTGTAAAACTGTGAAAATGAGTATTTATAATGGGAAGCATGAAACATCTTTACCTATAACTATACTGCTAGAAGCTGAAATAGTAAATGAGCTTACTCTGTTTCATTTTACATCATATAAGCTATTAGACCAAGGATTTGGAAGTGTGATTTAATTTCTCTCTCCCAGTATATTAAAGGTATATATTTTTTTTAGTTCCTTTCACTGATGCTGTTTTACATTTTACCCTTTAGCATCCAATAAAAAACAAAACAAGAGAAAAAGAGAAGAAATGAAACTGCTGTAGAAAATAACCTCAGAGAACAAGACAACTTCGTTTACAATCTAATAAAATATTTTTCATGAGTGTGGAGGGTGAAAAGAACTCTGTAATACCAAGTAACTCAAATCTGTTGTGTTGCAAGGAAATGAAAAAGTCAGCTGTCATTGTGAGAGAGGCCATGCTTCATGCAGCTGATCTGCACCTACTAACTGCATAAAGGAATTAACTGATAATTAAGCACAGTAGACACTATATTTGATCAATAAAACTTTACAAGGATCTTCTATACTGACTTTTTACTGGTCTTTTTATGGTTTTTCTTTTTTTTCAGCTGACAGCTCTCTTGTGAAGCAGTTCTTACCCTGCTCTGATCTAAGTCTGATGTCAGTCTGCCTAGCAGTGCTGTTTCACCCAGATAGTACTAAAAGTCAAGAATTACTTTTCCTGCCCTATAAAAGTTCTTTCAGTTTCTCTGCACCCTCAGAAAGTGAACTTAAAAGTCCACTCAAAACTCATTTACTGCAGTTTCTTGGGTGCAGCTGAATTCTTCTTGGAAAATATAATGGGTTTTTTTAATCAAAAAAAGATCCTTAAGAGATGGAAATAGAAAAAGAAATTTCTATTTTCTATAACAGAAACTTCTATTCTATCCCATGTGTCATAACATAGGTTTTGTACAAATACAATAAGACCTTCCAGAGACAATTCAGCAGTTGTGCAGATACTGCTTAAAAAAAAAGTCACCAATAGAATTAAGCAACATGTAGACTATGTCATTTGTAATGAAGATAGGGGTTATACATTTTTGCCATCCTCTCATCTCTTGCAAGCTTGAGGTTTCTCTTTTATCCCTGCCCTCCACTGCAGGTCTAGTTCTACTTACCTGCAGAAGTGAAAGGAAACTGAGAGTACTACTCTCCTTAAATTGAAGTTCTATCCTCAAAGGAAAGGAAAATGCATTTGATTTCCTGTTGCATTCAGAACTATACACCCTTCTTTGTCAACCAACTCTGTTGTTAATCTCCTTTTACCCTTGTGAAAGGCAATGTGCACACACATGAGGATACATGCTCCTGCTCAAGAACTGAATAAGCCAAACATAAAATCTTTATTTCTAGTATAGAATGAGAAGAAATACAGTTTGATTTTTTCATAAACTCATTTTTTAAGTTTATCTACACATTTTTTTTTTTGTAGGTAGGGGAGATTTAATCAAAAGAGTAAAGAAGGCTTTGTGATGGTTACAGACTCACATCTCTTTCAGCAGTTCCATGAGTCACTGACTAATTTCCAATGAACTGAAGCTCAGCTGTTCTGCCAGTGTTCATACACTTTCAGATATGCCTCTGCATAATGTGGCCTTCATGTTGTGTACAGACAGTAAATAATAATGTAGAAGAAATCAGTCATAAGAGTTTGATTTTGTCACACAAGCCTTCAAGGTTTCTGTTTAATGCAAAACTATTCCTATCATTGGAGAAATGTGGGAGCTGCTCTTCCTGTTGTCTAAAATAGGAAAACTTTCTAGACAATATTAGTATAGATAAGGTAGAAAATAAGTTTTTTAACAAAGCATTTTATGGTGCAGCAAATACATTAAGTGCATGTGAGTGTCCAGGGGTTCTACAGTTTTATAATACTAATCTATCCAGTCTGAGAACTATCCACCCCTAGGACCTCCCCAGATCTGCCCCCTGGCATGCCTCCCTGGAACTGAGTCAAAGGTCTCAAGATGCCTTTCTTCTTCATCTTCCTCCTCCTCAAGCACACACAGCCTTTGGAGCTCCTCTAAGGTTCCTGGGCCTTCAAGGTTGCTTTGGCTATAATAATACCTTATTGTGCTCCTCTAGACATATGTCCTAAACAACATGTGCTTGCTAGAGACTTTTCACTTGAAAAAAACAGTAAACAAAACACTGAGCGCACGTAACTTCCCAGGTGATTTCAGAGCCTGCTGTTTTGCTGTTTGTTCCAGGTCATGTCTTTACAAGACAGCAATATGGGCAGTACAGAGGTTTGCAGCAGAGAACAAGCTGAGACTGAATTTTGACCAACAGTACAGCCTCAGCCAATCACCTGTGGGTATGATTTACCTTTTTCTTATTTCCTTTCCATGTCTTTTTTCTTAGCTACAGGTGTCAGATCTTCCTCACCATTCCAAAGTCCCTGACGAGTACAGCAATGGGAACAAGGGCATGTGTGTCTTGACTCACAATTTTCAGGAGGCAGAGCTTGACTTTTTGGCAGTTGCAAGAGCCTTGGGGGGAAAGGTTTGAGGCCACCCAGCTGAGCAGATGTGCAGCAGCAGCTGGGGAGCGTTGTTCCCAGCAGCTCCTCCAGCTGCAATTGTTACCCATTAATGAGCAGCAGCAGTGTTGTTCCATCACTGTGTTGGATCCAACTGCAGGACTTCTGCTCCCTTCCCAGAAATGATTTCTTATCTCCAGCCAGTCTGCCTCACTCTTCTACTTTATTAATTAAGCCTCAGCTGTGAGTCCATTCACATACCCGTATTGGGAGTAATGATCTGTGAGAAGTCTCATTAGTCTCTCCTGTGGACTGCCTGCACTTCCAGATCCCTCAGGGGGAAAAGAACAACTGTTAGCTAAAAGCTGCTTTCCTTTCCCATACAGGTGAGATGTGGCAGGACAAGTAAACATAGAGGAATGGGAAAAACTGATGTCATCTCTTTGTAATGCAGTCTTTGGAGACACAAGTACACAAGGAGTCAGTAAATGGCAGTAAAATGGTGTATAAGGGCTCTTCCATTAGCACCAGCTCTCTGTCCTTCTCTCTCTATTTTTGTCCTCAACATCCTGAGCAGCAGGATGAGCAGGTTTAACCTGAGCAGGTTAAAACCCTGCTCAGCATTGCAGCTATGTAATTCTGAGAGGGGCATGGAGCTACACTAAGTCACAGCTCCCTGCTTCTAACATTGAGAAGTTAATAATTAAACCACTAATCACAAAAAGGTGTGGTTTCTTCATTGTTTTAGGCATGTGATGAACCTATGTGAAGTGAATCTGTAGGCAGTGTCTCTCTGATAAAAAAAAAAAAAATTAGAATCAGAGAATCACAGAATTACTTACATTGGAAAATACCTTTAAGGTTGTCAAGTCCAACCATTAACCCAGCACTGTAAAGTCCACCACTAAACCGTTTCCTTAAGTGTCACATCTACATGTCTTTTAAGTACGTCTAGGAATGGTGAATCAACCACTTCCTTGAGCAGCCTGTTCCAATTCCTGACATTTACATGAAGAAATTCTTTCTAATTTCCAGTCTAAACCTACCCTGATACAACATGAGGCCATTTCTGTTGTCCTTTCACCTGTTACCATCAAAAAGATCAAATCTCATCTTAACACAACCTCCTTTCAGGTGGTTGTAGAGAGCCATAAGGACCACCCTGAGCCTTTTTTTATGCAGGCTAAACATCCCCAGCACCCTCAGCTGCTCCTCAGCAGACTTGTGCTCCAGACCCTTCACCAGCTCCGTTGCCCTTCTCTGGACACATTCCAGCACCTCAACATCTTTCCTGTAGTGAGGAGCCCAAAACTGAACACAGGACTCGAGGTGCAGCCTCATCAGTGCCAAGTACAGGGGGACGATCTCTGCCCTGGTCCTGCTATTGCTGATACAGGTCAGGATGCCATTGGCCGTCTTGGCCACCTGGGCACACTGCTGGATCATGGTCAGCTGCTATCAACTAACAACCCAGATCCTTTTCTTCCAGGCAGATTTCCAGCCTGTAGCATTGCCTGGAGTTGTTGTGACCCAAGTGCAGGACCCAGTACTTGTTCATGTTGAATGTCATACAGCTGACCTCTGCCCCTTGATCCAGCCTGTCCATATCCCTCTTTAGATTTTTCCTGCCAGTCAGTAGACCAACACTCCCAGCCGACTTGATGTTGTCAGTAAACTGACTGAGGGTGCACTCAATCACCTCATCCAGATCGCTGATAAATGTAAAGATTTGGTTCACAGCTCTCTCCAATATCAGGGTTCACAAATTTGTTCACAGTGCAACATGGATCTGGGATAAATGGCAGGCTCAGTAACACTGCTAGCAGAGCCAATTTCCTTATGTCCTGCAGATCTGCTGTGAGAATTACACCTTTTCTGCCTGGCTCCCTAGCCTTGTTTCTGACATGGCTGTGAATACCTACAGACACACACAGAGGTCAAATGACACAAGCAGAAAAATGGGTTAGAATAGTACCATATCAGAACATTTTTTTTTCCTCTCCTACAGTTTGTATATCCACACTGAAAGTTCTAAATTTCCATTTTAATTATTTTTATCTCTGCAGATACGCACTCACACATTCAGGGGTGGCATTATCCAAGATTGAAAATGACAGTGACAAGTTGTACAATCCTGAGGGTGATGATTTGGAGTTATTTTCATGGCACTACGTGAAATTGCTACAATAAAACAGTCCATACAATGCACTCTAATCGCCTCTTTACCACACTATTAAATCTTATAACTAGAATTTTCTTGCATTTCTACTGAGAACTAATGCAGCATGAACACTGAATTATCTCTTGTCCATTTAAAGATAATTCTTTAGGTCACTAAAGTGGGCTAAGCCACAATGAAATAAGTACACCACATTTAGAATTGAAAGGACTAACAGAAAGTTTATATTTTGCATGTATGTCCACAGAATGAAGGTCCCCCCTTACTCCTCCACCCTGAAACACACCGTGAGAGTGGTTGGGTGCTGGAAGAGCTCCCCAGGGAAGTGCTCACAGCATCAAGCCTGCCAGAGTTCAAGGAGCATTTGGACAACACTCTAAGGCACATGATGTGACTCTTAGCACTGTCCTGTGCAGGCCCTGAAGCTGGACCTTGGTGATCCTTGTAGGTCCCTTCCATTTCAGGATATTCTATGATTCTATGATTCTAGATTCTATGCACACAAGAGGGTGTGTGCACACATGTACACCAGCGTGCACACATGGGGCCACAACATCCCACAGAGCCACAAAGACATGAAGCTGTGAAGGCATGTGGTGCAGAAATGCATGGAGCCCCCACCCAGCCATGCATATACTGCATACGCAGCAAAGTATCAAAAAATCAAAAAAGAGTAGCAGGCACACCTAAATTTAAAATTGATTGCTTGTTCTTTTAAATCTAGTAGGAGTTAATTTTATGTGTTGGATACAGCTGTTCCTAATTTTTTTTTTTTAAATTCAGGTCAAAACAGATGGAGGGAAATTGCAAGTGTCCAAAGCTCACACTGAAGATACAGGGACTGATGATAGGATGAAATTTTGAACTCATTAATTTGAACAAGGATTTAATATGTGACATCATTAACTTTAAAATTTCTCCATAGGAAATTATGAGAATAGAATAGCTGAAGGCTGGGTCTTATGCCTACATATTCTCCATTCATCTCTTCCCATTCTACATTTCCTAAATGAATGACTACAATGACATAGCCTCTACAAGAGGAGCTAGGAGAAGAGGAATATATTAAAAATACTGCTTCTGACACACAGCATTTCCATCACTGATCTTATTTCCGAACAGTGCCAACTTCCAGCTATTCTTTGTTTAATAGCTGGTGACTTGGAGTATTTTAAATGCTTCACAGTGAATCTTTCTACTGATAGACAGACCTTTCATCATAAATCTGTTTCATCACATTGCCAATGGTTATGTGGAATACATAATTATTAATGTGTAATTCCCGTATCTGTCTATCTAGATGCAATATAATTGGGTGAATAATTTATAGCAATAATTTAAAATTCATGCCCATTTTCTACTCACATATTATCCATAAATACATTATAATTCTCTGAGATTAATTCCTCATTCAGAATAACTTACTATAATTATGGAAACTTGATATAAAGTATATTAAATCAGTAGAAAGTATGTAATTGAATTCTACAAACTCTGGATTAGGCCTAAAATTATTAGTCTGTAGATAAATCAGAAGTTCAATAAAAGTACCCACAGTCATAATTTTCTAATTCTTTGGACTGGAAATCTTTCATTGTTTTGTTTGGATATGCACCTAGGGAAACAGATATACTATGGATGTTCAGCCTACATTTAACTTGACATGACTCAAGTGCCTTTAAAGTTCCTATTAGGCCATTTTTCATCTATTTAGGCATCTAAATATCTGTGTTGCATAATTCTTCAGATAACTCTCAATCTTACCATACTATACATGTTTCACAAGCTCTCAGATTCTAATGCCTTAAGCATTGGAATGTGTTTTCTTCCCAAACTAATATATTAAAGAGCCTGTAATGAGAGACCAAGCAACCTAAAACAAGTAAAGGCAAGTTCCTCATTAAAAGTCTCACATGGTATGATTTTTAGATTATTTCAATACAATACAAAGCTAGGGCAAAGAAACTAATGGAACAGAAAATTAATGACTGACAATCTATTACACCACAGGTAGTCATAGTCAAACCTTGCCAATATAAATTGCTTGTTTACAAACCAGCAAATGCTACCAAGAAAAAGAACTAAAAAACACAGAATTTTAAGCTGCTTTTTCTCTGTATAGTAGATTTGGGTCTATATTTCTTTGAATTAGCAATTCTGCTTTCTTTTTTATTGTGCCTTAAGCAGTCATCTGGCTTCAAAGAACTGCTGTGCTTGCTTTAACTCCTCTGCAGTAGCAAACACCTTATTAGTGTAATGATCTAATGGTTTAAAACAGGGCACTTCTAAGCTAAATGGAGGTTCATCAAGTATTCATTCATTAGACAATGCTGTTCGTGATAAATATACCATTAAGTCACTATAATGTACACTGTCAACTACCAGCACGAATTAAAAGGCACATGGGCCACTAGCCTTATGTATTGCCATCATCTTGAACAATGATGCCTTAAAATATTGCTGTCATATAATTTCCTGTGTTGAAAGGTATGGTTTGCAATCTCTGTAGGATGATGTTGCTTCTTTTCCAAGCCAGGCATTTGGTGTATATTGGGTTTCTGTTAAAAGGTTGTCCTAGCTATCCTGAATGAGGTTTATCAACACACTTCCCTACATGAAGCCAGGTCCTCAATTGAACTGGGAACAGATCTGTAGAAAGTGGGATTAAAAAGTACTCTCAAAGGACATCTTGGGATCAATGGTAACTGGGATGATTTGGGTTACCTCCTTTGACTCTGTGCATTCCAGACTCTGATTTTTATAGCATGTATTAAGATCACCAAAGAGGAAACCATGTGCAGTGTGTATTTGTGTAGTCCCATAACACTATTTCTATGGCTAGTAACAGGTTATAAAATTTTAATGAATTTGTAAGGACTCAAGAGTATTATTTTTGAGGCTTGCTTTGACTGAACTTGACCAGCCTGCAACTTGATTTAATTGGTTTAGCTATGAAAGCAATTTGTTTAATTTATAAGTGTTGGTGGCTAATTTGTTTTAGTTTTGTTATCTTTGTAAAGTATGATCAACATCCTCGCCTCATCCCAGAATTGATTCACTGAGCTTAGGACTCAGTGCAACAGCAGAAAGAACACCAGGAAAAAGGATATGTACAGCAATTTTAAAGTATTGGTTTTGTTATTACTATCATTAATATAATATTTTCTGTATTTTTTCTCTTTGTATAATAGTTACATCTGAACTTACAAAACTGCATCAAACAGACCGTTAAAACTTCAATTATACTAGCTATAAATTCTTGGCTCTTAATCTATAAATAGGTATTTGAGCATGACCTGGGCATTGCCACTAGGAATGGCAGTGCCTTAGTCGTCTTTTTCTACATCACATCTCCCAGTGTCTATTGGCTAACTGGGAAGTACCAACTTTCATGCACACAGTTATTCTTATTTTGTAGATTGGTTGTTTTTATAGCCAATGGTTGGTGTGGAACTTTGCCACAGACAAGGGATAATTCAGTATTTCTTTATTGTCTAGTGTACCAGCAAGGTGTGCACCGTTCTTAAACACCTAACCAGTCTATAGGTAACTCTTCACTGGGGCATCACTTGATACTGAACTCATCTGTTGTCAAAAACAATCATGTAGCTGAGAAAAAGATTGACTTCTTCTTAGTATAAGTTATATAGAATCTGTTCAGTACTAGAAAACTACTTATTTATTCTAAGAGCTGTAATGTGTTTTTGATGTTGTGTCAGCTTAAAGCTGGATCTCATTTTTTATGACAAACTCCCTGATCATTTGTCATGAGCTCAGGCCAGCTCATACTCTGCCTTAAGCTTGGTGATAGATAGAAAAGTAGAGACCTATATGAAATCAACACACTCCCATCCTGTTCTTATGGATACAATTAGCTGGAGCTGACTGAAAGAGAGAAGTTGAACACTTGTTTGGACACAGTAGAGATGTAAACTGGGCTGCTATGAAGGTTTAACAGTAAATTTTCTTGCCTTGCCTTACCTCTGCCCTGTTCTTATTCTCCAGTGCACCTGGTTGATGCTTACAGTTCATTTCCACCCTCTCACAGCCACCTGTCTGAAGGCTCATGTAGGGCTTTTCCAGTTGCACAACCTCTGATCTCTGCTAAAAGGACCTTTGTAGACAGGACCACGGGGTTGATGTGCATTGCACACGGACTTCTTTAGCTCAGGCAGAGGACAGTAATGCTCCTGGGATCAAAGAGCTCAGAGTTTTATCCCTTCTCTCTCTGTGAAGTTCCCAATGGTTTAAAACTGAACATATCTGGCAATTCTAGAGGAATTACACTGTTTTAATTTGCATAACATCTATTTCTTTGGAACTGAAGAACAGATTTTCAAAGACATGTACGAAGGGTGAAATTGCTGAGTAACAGGGATGAATTTGTTCTAATGCTGCTTGAAATTCTTTGAAGTTCAGGCAAGTAAAAGTCAGAAAGGCAAAGCACGATGCTACAGAATTAGTCAAAATTAATCTGGAATTCTTCCTTCTTCTTGATTTCTTGCAACTTCTTTTTAACTTAGTTGTGTTCTTGGTTCTCAGCTAAATATTTGTTGTTAGGAAATACAGATGAGGTACTTCCATGATGAGTTGAACAGGTACCTCAATATTATAGGGGTGAACAAACAGATATCACAAAGAGATAGTTTTCTTCTTTTCTTTACTCCTTCTTTACTCCTGTAAAATATACTGCAGGCTCTTGTACTAACACAGAAGGAATAGAGGAATAAAGTAGGTAATGACCTATTTTATCTTTTCTGGATGTTCTCTCACTAAAGCCAACAACCCTTTTCCCAGGGACAAACAAATTTTTACCTCAGACCCATTCGGCTTCCCTCCTGCATGTGTTGCAGACCCTCTAAATGCATCTCCTTCTGTACCTGCTTCTTATCCATCAGCCAGCTGTGAACTTAACTGATCCAAACTGCAGAAGAAAATTAATGAATTACATATTTGTGGTTGTCTTGTTCTAAAACACCTGAGAAAACTCCTATTGTACACTTTTCCCGAGATTAGATTCTGCAATGGTCTGATGTAATGTTTGATCAAAATTGAGAAACCTCTGCTAATACCCATAACACAAAGCTCAACTCATGAGATTGTATCACGTGATTCAAAGTGTTCCTCTTCCCCCTGATTTCCCTTCTTTTTGTATTCATGTCTTTTTTTTTTTTTCCTAATACTAAGTTCACATAACTCACAACTGATTGATTTTACAAGTGTATGGTTTATGGATTACATATTGATATACTTTGGAAATCCCTAGAAACAGAATTATACAGAAAACAAATACAAAAAAAACAACAAAAAAAGAAAACAAATTACCCCAATAAGGTAACTTTGCTGCTGCATAATCTTTTGTTTCAACCTATTTATTTCATGGGCTTAAAGCCACAAAACAGGTTCTCTCTGTATTTCTCTGTCTTCCATTTCAGCACATGGATTATAACATGCATGGATCCTTCTATTTATATATAATTGTATGATATATGGAGCTTTATGGTAAAGGACTCAAGTGAAATAACTAAACCTATGTCAATTAAGACTAATGCCAAATCCAAACCAATATCCAAAAAGCAAGGGGTTTGCTAAAAATGAAAGGAAACTGTTCTCTATGAAACAGTCCTTAAGTAAAATCAAATCCAATATAATCCTCTTACTAAGTAATATTTGGCAGTTCAGTCATGTTTCTCCTGAAAGAGGGGACTTGCTTATTTTAAGCTCCCTGAGAGACAATTTGCATAATGATGATTTTCTCATAGAACTAGATTGATTTACCATTTTTAAATGTGTCTCCATAAAGAGTGTTTGATATAGATGTTTACATACTTGTTTTCAGAGTCTATTGAACCTTACAGCAGGATGAGCTTCTCCCCATATGTATTTCTGCCCCAACTAGTATGCTCTCAGTCTCAAGCCACAGCTGTACATTTTGATATGTTTTTGGCCAGTCATCAGTCCTGTAACACCTACTGCTGTGGGTCTCTGGAGCTGAGAACAAGGCTGCAAGATTCTGACAAACCAGAAAGAAATGGTGAAACTTTCCTTATGAAAGAATCACAGGAGTCTTGCTCTGCTTCTGTAGAAATATTCATCCAATCAATATAATGGTGTCTATACTGTTTAAACGTTCTTTAAATGGTTCCTCATCCATAATGGAAAGGAGATTAAAAGAAGAAATGGTGGTAGGAAAATAAAAAACAGAGTCAATTCAATAGAAATTATACATGGAAAGACCAATAATATCTAGTTACACATCCTTCTTGTATTCACTGGTTTTATGCTATAATTCTCTATTTAGGGTCAGTAGGATCCTGTGCCTCTGTTGACTCATAAACTACAGTTAGTTTTAGAGCAACCATCATGAAGGGTTCTCTGCAAGGCTTCCCTGTCTCTGTAACTGTGTGCATTTAAGTACACTGGAGGTGATCTGTTAAATGAGATGCAGCTTTGCATAACCGTCTCAACAAAGGATGGAAAAAGCTCTGTGGTTAACACACCTCATGTCTTCAGGCACATGCAATTTTTGTGTTTGCTACACATTGGCCCTCAACCAGAAGATATTATTTGTCATATGAAAAAGGGAAGGAGGAAGAGCAAAGCTGCTTGAAAGCTTTCTCCTCCAGTATTAGAGCATTTACAAGAATCTGACCGTAGTCATCTTACCTAGACTGACACCAGTCAGTTTATGACTCTTCTCCAATCTCTCAACTTCCACTGCATTAGACATGAAAGGGTCATCCAGGGGTGTACTTCATTAGACATGAGTTGACTACTAAATAAATTTGAAACCAGAGTTCTTCAGAAAGCTTAAATCTTAAATCTTCATCTTTCAATCTCTTCTAGGATCTCTGGTCCTTCTTAAGCCATGTTTCATGAAGTACCTTTCTGCTACAAGGGATGGTTCCAGTCAAGTGTGCTGCCACGACTGGCATGTGGATTTGCTTTCCAGATCTTCTCTGATCTTGATCTTGATCTTTACTGTTGCCTTCTCTGATACTGATCTTTTTTACTGTTTCCTTCTTTGATCAAACATGACTCTTTGGTTGCTCTTCTGATTTTTTATGAACAATCATTCGTCCTACAAGTTAATGATGAACTCTTGTCCTCAGACTCACTGTTGGTGAGGCAAATAACTGGTATTATTATTTTAATGCTAAGACTAACTCCAACTCATTTGAAAAGTTTTTTTACCTTCTGACAGGGTCCATGACAGCCCTTAAAGTTGCTGAAACCCAAGAAGTCCCCACTGGTTTTCCCTTCAGATCATGTACCAATGCTGAATGAATTTTTTTGCTAGGACACACAAATCCTGTACTTGTAGATGCAAGGGTAGGCTCAGCCTCCATCTGAAAAAATTATAGGACTGAGCAGCTGCACAATTGTTACTGTGTCAGATACACCGATTTATGTAGCTTGTAATAGGCAATACCCATGGTAACTCTGTGTCTGGAATCAGATGTCTTTGGCAAGGCCCGTAACTATAGCTCCCGATGAACGAGGTGGCTCTGTCACTTGTGCTAGTGACTTCATGTGCATCAATGCTCATTTTTGGGATTTAGTGGTTATATCTTAGGCACTTGGGACAGATAAACAATCACAGCGATTTTTATATTGCTCCAGAGCATGAAATAAAATTGTTAAAACTGTCAATGTGCATGATTCCAATTATGTGCCTTGCTGAGGAATTACAGCAATTTTTGTTGGCTCTGAATTGAGACCATTCTGTGCTGACCTCCTTGTCTCTGTGCTACTTAACTATGCCACTTGGGGTAACTTGTTGTTCACCATTCTTCCCTATGCTCAACTAAGGTGCTGTGCTGCCTCTATGATTTAAAAAAAAAAAAAAAAGTGTTTTCAACTGCTTACATTCGTTAACATTGCAGGCATCAGCATTTAGCAACAGTGAGTCTGTGTGTGCCTGTCTGTGCACACGTTTCAGCTGCCTACGTGAGTACAGCGCTTGACACAAAAAGACCTTTGCACTCAGTATTCTAGAGTTGCTTTAGTGACACATACACAAAAAAATAATTTCATAAATGAAACTTCAGAAATGAAAAATGTTGCATCTGTACAGAAGATTATTCTTTCTCGCTCTAACATATTTCAGTGGCACTTAACAGAGATGGCTGTTTTGGCTTTGACTGGGGCAGAGTTATTTTTCTGCGCAGTAGCTAGGATGGGACTGTGTTTTGGATTTGTGTTGAAAGTAGTGTTGATGATACAGAGAACTTTTTGTTCTGTTTGCTGAGCAGCTCTTGCACAGCATCAAAGGAAACAGCATGGAAATTTGGGCGGAGATACAGCTGGGAGAGCTGACCCAACAGACCAGAGGCATATTCTGTACCATCAAAGACATCATGTCTTTATCTCAACAGATAAGTTTTCTCGGTTTCTCACTCTCCTGTTTGGGGCTGAACTGGAGTTAAACCCCAAACCTAATGGGAAGAATTACTACCCTACAGAGATGTGGGCAATGATGTCTGTATTATTGATGACCTCCACTGGGAACTCTCAAACTGCCTAAGGGAATGCCTTCTGCCAGCATACTGTCTTCTCTTGGCAGTTCAAAACTGCTCCAAAGATAGAACTATTTTTTTTTTTGAGGAAAAAATTGATCCTTATGAATAGGATTTACTCTAGTTATGTCATACATTCTGTCAGCTTATATCTAACAGCATGACATGCATGTTAGCAGCAAAGTGAGTCTGACAAAATTGTTCTACTTGATATGGAAAGAATGATCTGGTTCTGCACATGCACTAGCACTTTGCTTTAGAATTGTTATTTGAAAAATAAATATTACAAAGAAAATTGATTTCTTATTTCTTCTCCTACAAGAGTACAAGGACATAATCTCTGTAGTACTTCATAAACTTGATTTGATTTTTTGAAAGCTCTCTCGAGTGTATACCTCTTACCTAGCAAAGGAGTTTAGCTCTTTTGATTGCAATATATTCTCTGCTTAGGAAAAAAAAAATAAAAGACAAACAAAAGGAAATATCTAATGTATAAAAAGAGATGAGAATATAATATTTCTTATCAGAAAGAAAACATGAAAATACACTAGCAATTTCCAACTCAGAAAAACATTAAAAGAGGTCAGTAACTTAGCTTTCTTCTGTTGCACAAATTTGTACATGGATCTAAAAAAAGATGTAGTAGTTAAAGAAGTGCCATGCAGTGGGAAGAATTATTAAGAGATGTTAAGTTAGAAGATAATTTGTAGAGCAGAACTGCCATCATTACATGATATTATGCTAATATAATCTGATCTATGTTATTAAAAAGGTTTGAAAGTTTTCACTTAGATTTATATTTCCAGGCATGGAGAAAACTATTTTAAAAGATTTGCCTGCTTTGGAAATCTTGTCTCTCTGTGTCCTATTCCAGAGTTACTACTCAGAGACTTAAAAAAGATGGGGTTACTTTTTGCTATCACATTGCCTCTTGTATTCATTTTTGCTCTACTCTCAATTTACTTCCTGTTAGGCTATCATTGGAAAACATGGTGGCCCTCCTCAACAAGACCTTTCATGAGATTATGATTTCTATAATCAGCAATGGATCAACTCTGTAAAAGGACACACAAATGTTAAAACCAGTCAACCTGTATACACTGTTTATATGACTCTTTAGAAACAGACAAAGATTCATCATACAAATTTTAAGTACTTAAGCAAGCCACAAGATTACAGATATCACAGGCATTGGTAATTGGTACAGATATTAGAGACATTATACATATCACTATAGACAATGACAAGAGTCTGATACCTTCAGAGGGTGAATCACTCCTCCTAAGACTTGACTTGTTTCACATATCTAATATGGTTTATCTAATATGCACACATCTTGTTCAAATCACTATATAGCAAGCACAGGACAACTGCTCTCAGAGATTCATCATCTCCATCAGCCACATAAATGAAATGTAATAAATTCAGGCCTTGATGTTTCAGAAGACACATCTAAAAGGTCTATCTAAGAAGGCAGATGCTTAATGGAAAACTCTAGAAATAAGTATATGGAGGCATGTGAGTATCCCTAACTTACAAACCATGGCTGGAGAAATTCCCTGTAAGAATGTCTTGGAAGGATTGTTGATACTGAAGGACTTACAAGATACAAGACAAATAGTCATAGACTATTCTGCATATTAAAAAGATCTCTTTCTTCTTTGTTTCTTAAGATGTTTCAAAACTTAATAGATTGTTGATACTGAAGGACTTACAAAGCAAGCAAAAGGCCGAAATCTTTCTGTATTTTGACAGAGACAGTGAGATGGAATAGTATACATTATTTAACACACAATAGCTACGTGGAAATAATGCATATACTATGTTCTATAGTCTTTTTCTTTACTGTTTATGAAAATTTTTATATAAACATTGAAAATTAAATTGTAATCAAAGTCTTAATGATGACAATGACTGAGCTTGTATATGTACATAATACATATATGTTACTACATTGCAGAAGTTCTTTCAAAGCTAAGGCCAAGAAAATAACAGAGTTCTGGGTTTATAGAAAATGCAAATGAAGCAGAAATAAAAAACATCTGCAACAACAAATTATATATGATCTCAAGGGAAGAATTAAGAACCTTTCATTGATGGAACAAAAGATAGAAAGCCAGAGGAAGATAGAAGGCCAGAAGAAGATGTTTTAGAAGCCATCAAAACAGAGGGCTTAAAAGATGGTATTAAGGTAGCAAGGGTCTAGATAAGGGTCTGGGAAAGCATTGAATAGAGCCGAAGGAGAGATGCATGTTTATGACTCTTGCAGAGTGGTTAGGATGGAATGAGTGATATCCTACGGGAAAAAAGTGGTGAAATCTAGTGAGATACTCAAATAGAACAGGGTCAGTGCATACTGACACAGTATGCAAGACAGGGCAGCCAAGATTCACGGGTTATCAGTGGTGTTTTATGTCAGAGGAAGGCACAATGTTGCAGAAGCAAACCTGAGCTATCACACAGTGGCGTTGTTTACATATCTGTGTTTTAGCACAAGGACTTCAATGAATCTGAAGGAAACAATTCACCTCTGGGCTTGTTCTCACACCAAGGTTATCACACTTTGACGTGCTACATAAAATTAGCTGCAAAGAGAAAGTTTGCCTGAGGTCCTATTCTGCTCTTTACTAGTACAGTTTCTGTTACTCTTGTGACAAGTTGACTAAAGATTATCCTCTTTTCCCCAAGCTTTTCTCTGCCTTTTCTTATCCAGCCTTGCATAATCCCAGGGTTGTGCAGGTGCCATATATAATCTTCTGTGTTATCAGGAAACAGCACTGCAGGGTTCCATTTAACCAACACAAGCTGTCATCTTCCATTGCTACTGCTTTATAACTATAAAAAGACAATTATACATACTGTGAGATGGCTGATGACTGCACCTTGGAAGGCTAAAAAAATTAATAGTGACTTCAGTCATCTGGAGTTATGGTGCTTTGAAGATCAGTGCCTAAAATGTTACCATGCTTCCCAAATGTATTATTTTCTTTGGTGATGAATGTCAGCAAATTGCTGTCTAAATTTTGCAGATGTGTCCTCTTGCTTTGGAGTTCAAGTCAGATGAATAACTACTTATCTTTCTTGGTATTGTGACTGATCAGGCAACTATAGCTAAGGAAAAAACTGGAAATATCTAGCCATTACTTGCATTAGCTGTCAAAACTATTGTTGTTATTTTTCTTGTAATTATAAACTATGCAGAAAGACCATAATTATTCACATAAAATCACTGGCATAATGAGAAAATAGTGAATCTTCACAATGTTGATAAACTTATTGTGTGAAGTCTTCAGATCAACTTCACGTATGTTGCATCATCACCTGAGGTGTATGGTCATGATGTGAAGCAAAAATTTCATATTAGCTTCCCACTGTGTCTTGACATAAATATTAAATTTAATTTTTCAAGGAAGTGTTAGGACATCATTCACTCTTCCAATAATTGATCTCTTATACCTTCCACATTGTGCTATGTCTTCAAGAAGAAACTAAAGCCAAATTAAACAAATTAATAAAAATAACACCAATTAACTGATCATGAAAACCTCACTTGAGGTTAATATGTGCTCAGAGAACTGAGTCCTACCTCTTTATTCTAATGTCACTGGAATTTGCACATACTAATTATCAAAAAGTGCCTGCTACACTGATGGGATATAATACCTAGTTCTATCTCTAACAGGGTATAGGCAGTAGTCCAAAATGAACATCCTGATGGTGACTTCAGAAAGAATCCAAACATTGCTTTAGCATCTGCTGCAGGTCTTTATGCTGCTGGAAACACTTAGGGGAGAAGGGTCATACAACATACTTTTTCAGAACAGGATGAAAGAAATCAGTTTCCATCCCAAAAAGCTCAAACAAAAGGTGTGAATGACTCATTATCACCATTTGGGTTTTTGGCAATGTAAGTCAAAATCCTACAGAAAGATTTGTTCTTTATGTAAAACAATTCTATACTACCATACTCTAAAATGAAGGATTTTTATTTTCCTTTCCTATAAAAACTAAATATTTCCTTCAGTAAAGGATATGCAGGATGTTGAATAGGTACCTGGGCACATAAGATTTTTTCTATCATCATTTCCTCTAGTTTAAATCGTAACAAAATGAATGAAGAGCTTCCTTATGTTAATATTGCCCTGTGTAATACTGACAATATCTGTGTTTATATGGTTTGAATGCTATGCATGTCAATTAAAACTGCCTGTAGGCAGCTTTAGCCTGTGCACCTGACAGAAAAACAGATGTTTACATTGTAGCCATAAATTGAGGCGTTTTGCTTGACTTTTATTAACTATTTCCTCTGCTGTTCATCTCTCAGGAGTTTACTAAACAGGAGTTTCCCTGTGTCTACTGTATCCCAAAATTTGATGAATATTTATTTCTACTGGATTATACATTGTTCAGGCTTGATTCTGAGTGAATTGATTCATTTCAGCCTTCTGGAATCTCAGTCCTGAGGCTATGTTTATATATATTCAATCTTTTTCAATTTGGGGAAAGAGTGATTTTATACAGCCTGTAGACATACAATCACTCTAGATAGAGGAAAAATTATCAAGACACCATCTAAAAGCATCAAAAAGCATCATACTTTGGTAAATTTTGGAGAACAAATCTAATTTTGATTCATCTTCTAGAAGATCAATGTCTCCCTATTGGCTCTAGAGGGAACATAGAAAGACCAGCTTTCTAAATCTGGTATCTAATTTATATACCTAAAACAAGGTGATGTGATTACCTTCTGAAGCCTGAATTCATCTACCATAAATTAGCCATCTGGAGGTTTTAAATGATTAAGTATCAATCCATGATTCATATTGCCTATTTTGAGCCCTCAGCCAACATCAGCATCTGCTATTCATCCAGATTTAGGCAAGTAAAATTTCTTATCATAGATGCTTAAACTGCTTATTTTGTTTATCTGCAGAACCCTCCCACCTCTGTTTGTATTAGACATCTAGCCCTTACTAAAATCCAGTTACAATTAATCCCCTTAAGGGCAGCTGTCAAAATTCTAAAACTCTGAATGCAAGATAGCTCTTAATTCTTGTTGAGTCTTAGACATACATAAATACCCAATAATGGGTGGTCTCAGACAGAAACATTCACACTCAGGCCTGACCTCCTCCTTACCAGCTTGACCTTGGAGTTAATAGGTAGTGAAATCAGAGAGGCAAAAGAGGTAGTGAGACAATAAAAATATTTTTATTTTTTCGTAGGACCTTTAAACATTCTCTGGCAATCATGGTCAATTGTCCAGGTGGTGGATGACCTTTTTATTTTACTTAGCTCCACATTTTTTGATGTCATAAGGCACTGGCACAGGTTGCCCTAGTAGCTGTGGATTCTCCATCCCCAGAAGTGTTCAAGGCCTTGGTCAATGGGGCTTTCAGTAATCTTGTCCAGTAGAAAGTATCCCTGCCCATGACAGAGGAATTGGAACCATCTTTAAGGTTCCTTCCAACCCAAACCATTCTATAATTTCCCAATCCTCCTATGGGACTAGAGATATTTATATTTTGCCACTGGTAGTGTCAAATTCCGGAGCTCTTTTATCTTTGGCACTGTCCAGTCACCTAGCGATAGACTATAGTAAGTAGTAAGTGACTTGCCTATTTTGATACCTAGTCTGAAACAACAAAGATTCTGAGTGAGTAATGGGTCTTTGCTTGTAATAGCTTTTGCTAAAGCAGTAGAGAGGAATATCAGCATTCACAAAAAACTTTTTGCTGGCCTTCAGCTGTCATCTGCACAGGTCAGGCAAAAAGCCAGGTACCCCATTCAGGATGAAATCCTGTTGTTCCAAAGTATTGCAGTGGTTACAGAGGGAAATTGACTGTTTGTCCTGGAGAAGCAGCAACACAACAAAAACCAGTCAGCTGCACCTCAGGAACTGATTTATTCCCCTTTGACCATCTAATATAGGAGAAATTAATCTAGTTTTTCATTCATGTAAATTTTCTCTGATTATTTCTGGATCAAACAATGCTATCCTACAAAACCCTAATTTGACAAGTCTTAGAAATGCATGGTCATTATATCACAAAGACTTGTAGCAGTATACATGATATTAGTTTGAGGAATCCAATGAAATAATAAAATGCAAATGCACAGTTAAGCAGAACTATAGCTAAAGAACTCCAGCACACTTCTGTGAAACTCGTTCATATGGAAGTGTGACCAGGGAGCTCCATATCTCATATAAAAATTAAAAAAAACTTTAAAAGTATGTCACAAATAAAAAGCCTAGAAAATTGTTCTTATGCTGTATCCTTAGAGTATACTTATGATAAGAGATTTCAGGTTATGAGGTGACTGTGTTTTGAACTTGTTGCGTTATGTTTCTCATGCAGTTAATATGAGCACAGCTTTGTTACAAGGCAAAAAAACCCCAGATGCATAGTTTCAAAACAGTACATTAACATTATTACTAACCTAAAACTAAACAGTTTCCTTTATTTTGATGTAAACACCAATTTTTATTTCAGAAAGAGATGAAACCATATGGTATTCAGTCAGCACCATGCAGATGTAAAGGGACAGATGTGAAGAATAAAGGTGTGACTATAACAACAAAACTTTTCATACTGAAGTTTATAATGTTACCTGAATAAACTCTTCCCATAAAAAAATTACATGGCAGTGAAACACTGCACATATCTTTCTGAATCCTTGAGATTTTTTGTGGATATTGCCACTTCGGAAGACGGTAACATTTAGGTAAAATGCTACCTAAAACATTGTTTGCATTTCTATTTTCTTTTATGGGTATCAGCTTATTTGTTACATGGTTTCCTTCCATGAGATAAAAAGCACCATCGTTCACATTGTGGGCACCATACCTTGGGGCATCACAGCAGCATCTTTGTTTAAGAACCACCAGGTTAAAGTTCAATCTGAGTTAGAATTACTTTGTTTTTAATAAAAATCTTATGTTTATTTGAAAATCTGATTTTCCCCTGTCAGGTTTACCCTCACTTCTGTGACCAACCAGAAGTTATTTCTTTCTAAACAACTTCTTTAAGAAACACAGTTCCCACTAATTAAAGTCATACCCTAAGTCAGCAGACTGTTGTTACCCGAGCTCTCAATGAAAGAAAATGTTGTGTAGAGTGCTCCCTTGCCTACAAGATATGAATCATTTTTTCTATTTAAGCTTTTTCATTAACAGAATTACAGTCAATGACCTTCATGTTTTATTATTTCCTCATTTGTCTGTGAGCAAAAAGAAATGTGTTAAATTGTCTGATGGTGTTAAACTATCCTGGATGGAATCAAAGCAGTACTTGTGTTTGTCACCTTGAGGGTGAAATACATGGAAAGACAAAGTTAGTTTTCAGAGGAGAGTTACTTGTTTCATTTTCTTTGACTCACACATTGTTATTCATTATAGTGTTAAGGTAGTGAGAAAAAAAAGTGTTTGAACTGTAATGCATTGTATATACGGCTAGAAAGTTTTAAAACATTAGTTCATTTTTTTAAAAAAGATATCTATATAATACATACATATAATGAAGATTCTTTAATTTGCATTTCTTATTATTTGAAGTTCATCAAATCATGAGCCAAGAAAACTTAACGAAATGCCATTTTCTGAATACTGGAACTAAAACAGGGACACAATAGGAAAGAAATGCAAATAGTATCAGTGGTCTAGTGAGTATTAATGATTCCATGACTCAAGTGGAACTTGTTTTATGGTGGGAACTAAAAGAAGTACTGCCAAAGATTGTTAGACATTTATTAAGACTGAAGACCATACAATTCATCCAAACTTAAACAGCTAGTGACAAAGGACTAACTTCAGAGTTAAACCCCTCTGTTTTTGCTTTGGCTGCTAGGCAAATTCCTAGGGAATTGCGCTGGAGATTTGTAATCCAGAGTGAAAGAACAACCGATTAGATAAACAAAATAAAAATGCTAGTATGACTAAATTATGTCTTGATCATGCTGTGAAACCAGAAACAGTGTTAATTTCCATCTTACATAACATACGTAACTCAGCTCAACTAGTTTTGTTGTACAGAGATACCCAGATTTTAAGAAAATGAGATAAAGAAGGGGCCTTTATGCTGTTGGCATGGCAAAGTAACTGGCTAGAGTAAACCTCAAATCTTGTCACAAATTTAGTGTCAACAAGTCATCTAGATGATTAGATCCAAACTTGTACAAGACTGTCTAATAAACAGAGTGTTCTAAACACAATGCAACTTCTCAAAGTTAGACAATGTAGTTCTCAACTACATGGCAGTCTGTGTGAAAGGCTTTTCAGTGAGTCAGAAATCTGGCAAGAGACTTTGACTCCATTAGATGAAAAACAGAGAAGACATAGGAAACCTTGCAAATAACAAAGGAATAGATTTAAATATGGTCTGTCAATAAGAAGCACAAAGCTCCACAAAGTTTACCCATAATAAAATGGTCTCTGTCTTCTCATGATCTTTGTAGACACACAAAAACATATTTTATTATGCTTTGTTTCATTCCAACAGGTATCTAACAATCGAACTAAGGTTTAAGGGGTCAACATTTATATTTATCTCAAAGGGTTGTGAAACAATGTCTGTCTTTTGCAGCTGCCAAACCCTGAGAAGTTAGGTTTTGCAGATCCATTAAGCATTGAAGTGTGTACCCAGTTTCCCCCAGTTTCTGCCAAAAATTAATCAGAGATGCCAGGTGCCTATGGCACTAAAATGAAACCATGTGACAACTCAGAACAGATGAGCTCACCAGAGCAGCAGGGTAGGGAACAGGCACTACGTTTTCATTTGCTATGGCTGGATGGCCCAGGGAACTACACCAAGCTGCAAAACAATTTGTTTTGAGGCCAAAGGCTCTGGTTGGTGCTGTCTGCACAGAAAAAATTTGAATTCTGCTGACTGTCTCATGTTGTACGTTGCTATGTATCACCAAATCATCAGGCAGTAGGAATCAACAGTAGGAACAGTTATTACAATGCAGCTCTCATGTTAATGAAAGCTAGTAATTAATGTCACACCTGTATACAGATATGGATAATACTTCCAGTGTATTGTTTGTGCATTCAGATTGGAATCAGATGTAACTGGAGTAGAAGACACAGTACTACAGAGATCTGCTTAAGCTAAGGTGGGAGTCCTTTCTTGGTATCTTAGATTGTTCATACCAAGATCAAGTCTTGAAAAACTGTGGAGAAAATCATGTTCCTTTTTCTGAAATTTAGTGCTCTGAAGCTAAGAGAAAGATTCTGTCTTCCAAGACAATCAGAAGGTCTCACTGGCAGGTCTCACTGACACTTTATGAAGAATTAAGCTTGACGGCTAAGTAATGTCTAGACATGAGAAATTGTACATTGATATCTTCAGAATTGTCCTGAGGGTATGGAACAAGAGTTTTATACTCTTGTATAAAAACGAGGAGTTTTATACCCCTTGATTTTTTTTTTTAAATTTTATGGGAAAGTGAGATCACAGAGCTGAGAGACACAAAACAAACTTTCTCCTAATATATAAGTAGGAAATAGAAAAAAAAAATCCTCTAATAAATATTATCACCTTGCTAGGAATTCAAGAGTGCATTCTCTGATCTAAATTTAGCCAGATACATAAACTACAGCTTTTGCTCAGTGCAAGGGTCAGAATGCAGGCAGCAAATTTTCAACACAGGTAATTGTCTCTGAAACATTGTGAAACTGTCTTTCTTTAATACTCTCCAGGTATCATGCATCGGGAAAAAAGTAATCCACAAAATGTATTTTTAACAAAAGGAAATTCCTTGCTTCCCTTTCCTTCTTTTCTCTTCCCTTTTTTTTTTTCTCTTTTGGTGGGCGTGGGGAGAGCAGGAAAGGTATTTAATACATTTACTACAGCAATCAGAATGAGCTGAAGCTCCCTAATAGCAACTGAAGCACACAGCTAATACTGCTAATTAAGCCAGAGGCATCATGGGCAGGTTCCTGTTGATCATATGTTTGCCTGTTGGTTCTGCGCTCAGGGCCATGTTTGCACTCTCCATTACTGATATCAGTAAAAAGAATACTGTGAAAAAAAGTGGCATAACAGGAGACAGAAGGTCTCTGTGGTAATTAAAGTTCTGTGTGATTAGAGATCCATGAGGATGAGGCTACAGAGCTGACACACTATTCTATGCCTCCCTTCACTACCCTGTAGCCACCTCACCCACTGTACTCTAATCTGAAGATCAGCTGCATCATTTCTGCTTTTCCATTTGCAACTTTGTTTTCTCCATCATAAAGACCTTTCATCCCAGGTTGAGTCTCAGTTCATAAAAGCATGTTGGTGTCAAAATTCAGCACAATGAACAGGAATTTAGTACATGCTTAATTTTGACACTAATCCTTACTAATTAAATGACAAGAGTCTTCTCTCCTTTTTTTGTTTGTTTGGGTTTTTTTCAGGGGAAATTTTGAGTTTTTTTTGTTTTGTTTTGGTTCTTTTTTATTTGTTATTGTTCTGAGAATACTTGGAGTGCTAATAAAATACAGGTCAAAACTCACTGTATCAGAGCAAGGCTTTCATCAAAGTCACTGGGTTCTTCAACTTCAAAGGATTCTCGGTGTACTCAGATCCTTCCCAGAAAGATGTGCAGGCCCAGCTGGAAATATGGCACACACATACACACTCACCCCTTTAAAACTGGCACATGCAGTCATTGTCTTAAAGGGTGGAGGGTAGAGGGAGGGAGAGAGCTGGAGTATGGAGGGATGGAAAGCAGGGGTGTATCTGCAGTCCAACCAGCTACCCGTGGTTTCACAAGCAGAACATCTCCACTCCAGGGACAGACACTTTACGTATAAATTCCTCTGCACAGTCTGGGTAGTTCTTTGTACCCTGTGTCCCCAGTTCAGGTAGATATCCCTGTGAGGTTAGAACACGTGCTGTCACAGCACTGACATTCAAAAGATATGAGCAAGGCAAAGTCTGTAAAAACAAGCAAGATTTTTATGAGCCCAGCTAATGTGATTGGAAATCAGTGAAACAGAAAGGTTGTGAGCCACATGGAGCCTTGAAGAACAGTTTACTTCCTTGGAAGTTGTCTGGTTTTTTCCAACTACATCAGTTGATTTAACAGGAAAGATTACCTCTCATCACAAAATAGTGATTCTCTTAGATATGGCATTAAAGGGTCAGTGATGGTTGGTAGACAGCTTAGATGGGAAGTCTATCTAACACACAGAGGCATTGTCTGAGATTCAGAAATTAATCACAGGACAGGACACACTTGTCAAATCTTATATTTAATTTGCTTTGTAGAAGAACTGTGGTAATTACAAGACTTCTACAACCTGATGATAATGTGAAATCTGATAAGGAAAAAAACCCAACTATTTCTATTCTGAATCTCAGAATAAAAGGTGAATAACTTTAAGGAAAATTTATTCCACCTATAGCATACTTTTTTCTATTAATTTAGTTCAGAGAACTTCCTGAAAATTAATGAACATCACTGAAATGATTTTCTTGCTGACTCGGTGTCTAGGGGATTACCAGCCTGACAGAAAGAGGAAAAATATATATACACACACTTCTGGGTACAGAAATCATTTTCTTTTTATCATGTATAAACAAAAAGCAGCAATATTTTTTACTCCAGTAATTTATGAGCAAATATCTTCACTGACACAATAATTTTGCAGCTAGCCAAACCAGGAATGATTGCATGATGGGATTTTACTTGAGATGTGTAAATTAGAATTTCATCATAAACCTGGAACATTTGAAAAGACTCTCTGTCTTCACTGGAATTCATTTATATATACTAAAAAAACCCCAAACCCCCAAAAGATCTAAATCAAAGACTACATAGAAAAATAAGGATTTTCAAGTATTGCTGCTTGGCATTTCAATGTAACTAAAATTAAAAATTAGTACAAAAGCAGTATCACGACATCTTGTGTCGTGTAAGCCTTCAAAGTAAAACTATGAGAAGCAATAACACAGCACATATTTCTGGGTTTACAAATTATGTCAATGCTGTATGAGTTGCTGAATACATCATAAAATGTTAGTTTCTCTGCTGGACATCAGCAGCATCTTGGGGAGGTTTCTGGCCTTAGATTCAACCTGCCTGTCTTCACACTGTAGATATCTACATCTGAACCTGTATTCTCAGCTGTCCGTTTTGTCAACAAGGAAAAACAAGTTCTTTTAGAGCATGATTCCTCTTATCTATTGTAGACATCTGCCACAGGCTAAATTTAATTGTCCTGGCATTGACTCAGTCACACTGGGATTGCAAAGGAAATCTGGGATGACCAACCTGGGTTAAGGGAATTACAGAGGAGGCATGCAAATTTGAATGAATGAATCTTCCTCCATATGCCAAAGGTGTGAAACACCCCTATTGAAGCCAGAAGCAGAAACAAAGAGGGAAGTGATAATTTGTTACTACACTTTTGCATATGTGTCAATGCAATGTTAAAAATATAAAATATAATTTAGAGCACCGGTTTAACCTGGATGAATTTACTCTCAGTTCATCTGCTAAGGAATATTAGCAGTCCATACAACAGCACAGAAATGATCTTTGGGAAATGAAATAAAGGCAATATTCAGGCTGCCTTCTTCTTTTTATTCTGCAAAGAAACTGAGTTTACACAAAAAGGACTGATACTAAATGTGATCCCTTTGTGTGAATATGAGGAAGATGACTATTCTTAGAACAGAGCCTGATTCTTTTTTTTCTTGCACAGGAAATGATAAGTAGGTTGACTACTATAAATTATTAACTTGAGGCTAATTTCATAGGTTAGATGCTTAGTGGATAAATCAGAGGGGAAATTATCTTCTCAAAGAGAAGAAATAAAGCAACAATTAAACTATGTTCAGGACCATTGGTTACTCTTTTCTAGTTGCTCTTGAGAGTAAGAGTGGGACTAGGCAAATATATGAGATAGGAGGCAATTTGACAATCAGGGTGAAATTGTAAAACTTATAAAATCAATAATGCTGTAATGAAAGATATTAAAACATTGTGAAAATATGATAAGATTCCCATACCTTCCTACAACGACTTGCATTTGTAAATTGGCAGACATTTGAAGATATTTAGAAAAGTCTCTAAATGTCTAATCTTGTGACCCATTATTATAATACTCACCAGACAAATATTTACCTAAGAGTCCATAACAGTTTATTTAAACTGCTTCAATGCATATGCACTTTTTTTTTTTGCATACATTTCAAGTACCATTTCATACCATTTATTCTAGGTCAGTTAGTTTTGTCTCTAATTTTTGCATGATCTCTATAATGGTATTAACTATCTGGACAGTGGAAAATACTTACACTGATATATTAAAATACTTGAAAATAAAAGCAGTCCTTAAAGCAGGTTCTTATGATAAATTGAGCCATATAGTCAACTTTACAAATTGTTAAAAAAGGCTTCTGTTTTTCTATCAGAAGTCCAAAGAATATTATTTATTGCTGATAAAAAACTTACATACTACAGCTGTTTCAAAAAGCCTGGAAAGCTCATACAGCTGGAGAGAAACATTGATCAAGGAAGAGATATTGCTACATTTTATGTGTTCTTTGGCTAGAGGGAAATTAAAAGGCTGAGTTCAGCCCTGTTCGCGAGGGACGGGTGACAGTATAAAAAAAGTTCCCTAAAACTCTTAATTCAGTAACATTACATGGCCAAAGATGATAATGATAAATTAGGTCCATATCCTCATAGAATCATAGAATGGTTTGCACTGGAAGGGACCTTAAAGATCATCCGGTTCCAATGTCCCTGCCATGGGTCCTACCCTCCTCTTTAGGTCATTTGTAAATTATGGATGTTTTTTCTTCAAAAAACTACAAAAACATAAAAAACTTCCTCTTTCTGTATATCCAGCCAGCAGCCTACCAGTTCTCTGTACCCTCCTGTCCTGGATACTTATATGAGACACAAGAGCTGTGGGCTCCTCTCCTGTTAATCTAAGGTAGATGACTGCTCTAAGTACTAGAAGAAAAGGTCTACCACCACTGTTTTTCCTGCATGAATTATATTTGAAATGAGTTAAGATCTAAGAATTTAATTGGACTCTTCCTCAAACTCAGGCCCATGAATAGCTTTTTCATAGCCAGACTTAGGAAATTTGTTGATTGTTTGTTTTTGTTTTAGACTGTTAGTTCATGAACCTGCATGAAATGCCTGTCTTAGTAGCATCTTGCAGTGTTCAGAAAAGGTTTGGGCTGGAATGTCCAATACCCAGCACATTACAGATATCTAATTAGTTTACACAGGTTTTCCTGAAGTCATTTCTATACTTAGCAGCCTGTTAAAAGTGGATTTCAGAACCTCTGGGTCTCAGCCTCCACTTATCCCCACAATTTGTACCTATCCACCTCATGTCTCAGGATCTGTTTAAGTATGAAGAAACTACAGGAGACTGGTTTTGCCTTTATAGTTGAATTCAATGACACTGTCCAAGGCACATCCTCGCAGTTAATCCCTGAGGTCTCATGGTATGCTGGGAACCACAGTTCCCCAAGGGAATCATAGCCGAACACCTTTCCCCATGTCAAGTCTCAGAGTAAAAGCATCTAAAGTAACTTCAGCCAAGCATGGGGCAATTCAGCACCAAGACAGCAGCCCAATATCCACCAAACGGGGCTACACAGATGTTTTGTGGAAGTGGAAGACATTTCTTCTTTAATGATATAGGTGGATGGATGCTGTGCTTGAAGTCTCAAAAAGAGATGATTTCTTTAGGCTTGATGGACAGCATGTATATGTTTTGATTTGTAAAATAAAGGTAAAGCAGGAAGTAAACGCTAGCAACAATGAGGATATGGTCTCAATCCTGATGTTTTGGAGTCCCTTTAATCAGGACCAGTTAAAAAATTAGGACAGAGTATCAGTATGTACCAGCATCTCTCATTGTATAATTATTGTGAAAAGATGAAATACAAGAGGAAAAAAATAAAGCTCTGTATCTCTTTATTTTTCAGAGTTAACATATTTGGTTCTTGGGTATGGCAGCACCCTCAAAAATGTCAGAATAGCTCCATAAAATTTGGAAGGAAATTGCATATTTTTTTCTTCTTTTTTTTTAATCTTCTTTTATCCCTGGTGCAAACCATTTTCTGCATTTTTTACAAGCCCTGGCACAGGATAGATCTATCTGAATGTGCATATTGAGTAAAGAGTGCAAAAGATATGATAATGGATTAAATTTTTTTTACAGTATTTATTCTTTTTAATGACTTCATTAAATTTAATTCATTTAATGGTCCCATTAGCAGCAACCAGTCTCACCAGTCTGTAGGATGTGGTGACACCAGGAGCCTTGAGTAAAACAGCCTAAAGAAAAGCTGAGACAGAAGAACAGGAGGGTGCTTTTTGCAAGCTTGGCATTGACATTCCCTTGTTTCATGGTCATGACAAGGATGGCAACAGGAAGGGGCACAACATAGGTGTGGTATGTGTGACAGAAATGGGAACTGGTGCAAAAAGTCTTTACCTATTCTGATTACATCCTCAAGATGGTAATTTCTCTTCTCTCCTTAAGTACTTTCTGCTCCCTGTGAAATATTCCCTTCCCTTCCCTTCCCTTCCCTTCCCTTCCCTTCCCTTCCCTTCCCTTCCCTTCC
>VYXB01008328.1:6338-188286 GCA_013397135.1 Pachyramphus minor
TGGAATCAGCCCAACTCTCCAGTCTGTCCAGGTCCCTCTGCACAGCCCTCCTGCCTTCCAGTTGATCGACACTTCTCCCCCAGCTTGGTGTCATCTGCAAAGTTACTAAGGGTGGACTGAATCCCCTCATCTAAATTGTTGATAAAGATATTAAACAGAACTGGGCCCAACACTCATCCCTGGGGGACACCACTAGTGACCGGCCACCAACTGGATGCAGCCACGTTTCCCAGCACTCTCTGGGCCCAACCCTCCAACCAGTTCCTAACCCAGCACAGAGTGCTCCTGTTCAAGCCATGAGCTTCCAACTTTTTCAGGAGTATACTCTGGGAGATGGTGTCAAAGACTTTGCTGAAGAAATGTGCATGTCATAGGGCAGGGCAGGGAAACCCAGAGACCCTCAAGGGCAGTGGCCCCCACAGCAACATCCATCACCCCAAGGCTGAGCGAGACCATTTCCATGAGTTGGGGGATCCCAGGGACACAAGAAGGGATGTGTAACACCAGAGATTGGTATTAGTCCCTTTTCCTGTGTAACAAATCTAAAGTATTATTAATGTGACATTCTCGTACTAATTTGAACCGTATTAATACTATTGTAACTAGATTATTTAAATGTGTGAATCCATATGTATATTATGTTTCCTTATGTCCACAACAAGATTTTAAATGAAACAGTTTGTGCTTTTTCTTTGGGAGAGAGAGGGAATTTATATAATATAGCAAGTAATTATTGTGCATGAGTGAAGGAAAGTCATGTCAGCAGCTAAACATTGCATACATTGGGAAAACTTTTGCCCCTGTGGACATGAGACTAATGAATACAGGATTAGAACTGACAATCTGGGATATGCAGATACATTTCTGATTAGAATAAAAGTTGATTTTAGAGGAGTCACAAGCTTATTGTACCAGTATCACCTAGTTATCCAAATTCACAGATATAGTAGATTGAATAAAATGATTTAATGACAAAGACTGGGTAGGGACAACTGCTTATTTCCTTAAATATGGATGTGTTCCATTTAAAAAACTATGAGCTGAATTATTAAGCAGTTGTTAGACAATTCTCTATGTGTGCGTGTGTGTGCATGTGCAAGTGTATTCACCAGAGTGAATACTTCCCTGGAAGTGCTTCCTGAAAATGATGATAAAGCTGATGCATGAAGAACAGAAATGAATAATGGTAGAAATTTACTGGAGACTCTGCTCTTGCTTTTGCATCAAGTGACTTGGTGTCATTCAATCCAAAGAAACAAAACATAGCCCTATAGTTCTAGAATCATCCAAATTCCCTGTTCAAGTTGGACCACCTAAAGCAAGTTGCCCAGAACCATGTCCAAACAGCTTTTGGTGACAGTCTTCAAGGTGGGAGACTCCACAACCTCCTTGTCAACCTGTTTCTGGGCTTGGTCACCCTCACAGTGAACAGAGGCAACCTCCTGTGTTTCAGTGTGTGACAATTATTTCTGGTCCTGTCACTGGGCACCAGCGAAAATAGCTTGACTGTGTCTACTTTGCACTCACCCTTCAGCTATTTATATCATCATCATCATCATCATCATCATGGCTTGGCTTCGCGAACGATGATTTGGGAAAGGGCTCTACCCACGCTTGCTACAGGCTCGCTGGTGGCTGAAAAGGTCAATGTGCGATAGACAAGTCCGGTTGCAAAGTATTTATATACACCAATGAGATTCCCCTAAGTTTCCTCTTTTCTAGGCTTAACAGTCCCATCTCTCTCAGCTTCTCAACGTATGTGAGATATCGAACTAACAAGAAAGCAGCAGAAACAGGTTTCACCCTGGGCAGAAACCTTGGGTCTCCAAGCACTGGGCTGGTCTCCAGTAGCTGGGCAGAAAGACTCTCAGGTTCAGAGCTCTTGGTACAAGTGCTCATTTACAACATCCCTTCATAAAAATCAGTTTTGTAGCCTGCACAGACATGCACAGTGACTCTTTGTATTTCCTGCATTGGCCTACATGACCTCCAGCTTCTTGTACTGAAGGACACATCTTCTGAAAATGCTTTTATCTCCATACAGATGTTGCAAATGCCATAAGAAATCTTACAGTATCCAAATGTTTGCATAGCTCTAACAGAGAAAGGAGAAGCTATGGGAAAACAATGTATCTTCTGTACAGGTAGATGTAAATGAACTGGGATGCCCTAGGAATCTCAAATGGTATCTAGTATCTACCGGTAGACCCCACAAGTCTGTGAGCCCCCTGAGTGTCTCTCCAGTTAATTTTTCTCACACAAACTTAAAGTCTTCCTCACAGCCCTGAAGTGTCTCTTCCAGTGATATGAGTCTTTCTGTGAGTTACCTCAAGCACTGCAAGGGTCAAATTGGAGTAGAAAATAGACGGTACCTTACTAGCCTCTTCAGAGACATTTGGCACCATATCTGGTGCTCACAAGCTACCCGACTGTTTTGGTTCTCATGAGTTCTTTTGAATGATTGACAGGTCTTTTAAACTAAAGCTAGTCCTCTATTCTTGTAACTAAGGGAGCTACATTATTCTGTACATCTAACTAATATCTATATGCAACCACTGCTGGTAGCCACTTCTAAACCTTGCTGTCTGAAAAAGCCAGAACTGAAACTTAGACACCTAGTTCAAGTAGATACTTAGATACAATTTCTATTAGTTTGCATTAATTTAGTTACCTAAGTATAGGTAACCCCTAATATAGTATAGCTCCTAATCAGAAGTTGAATTCAACAATTTGCTATTTCAAAGGCCAATATAAGGCCTTTAAAATCAGTCTCTTATCATGTCAATACATGGAACTCCTTCTGTGCTCAGTTACAGGATGTCCCCCCAAATTTAGGTTACATATTGGAAGGGAACAACCTAACACATGAGGGTCATAGTCCTGGAGGAAGGACAATTCCATACACAGTATGCATCAATCACACAATGAGATTGCAGCTGAGGGTGCTACAGAAAGTCATACGGCTCTGTATGGGACCAGAAATACCGAAGACATACAGAGGAAGGACAGTATGATCACATGCTGTTAGGTGGCAGTCAATACAAGGGGAAGGGATGTCTTCAGTAATGCATTATTGCTAAAATATTCCCGAGTTTTGCTATTCTTATAATAATTTTAGCCTAAGTAAATTAAAAAGTTGCTTAAATCTTTTTCTTCCTTACGTATGTTTGAGATGTTTGCTCATGTGCTGTCTGTAGAACTACTTCAGTGTATAAATTGCATGTGTTTAAAATCTCTGTGACTCAGTACTGAAGTATTGTATAACCTCTGTGCTTGCCCTTTGTATACGGGTAAAATTTACCTCATATGTTTAAAGAATTATTAAATGCTGATGACATAATGGGAATTAATTTCACATCAGGGCTCTCGGTGAAGACACTGACATCAGATGAAGAAGGAATTTCATATTGTGAAAATGACCCTTGCCACTGCAATATTATCTGCACTGTTTTATTATGAGAAATAAACCAAGCTGCCTCTGGCAACAGTACAATCAAGTATTGTTTTCTTGTTCTGGACTGAGATGTGTTCTGTAATTTATTCTGTGCTTATTGTTGTTATTGTTGTGCTTGAAGAGGGAATTATATTCTCAAGACTCATGTAGGATGTGCTCTACTTCTTTCAGAGATGTATAATTTATCAATTCAGAAGACTTCAGGTATTAACTATGCACATATGTACTTGCACATTTTAAATGTGCATGTGTGAAGACATCTTTTGTAATATATTGTTAGAAAATAAGAATAGTATGTACAACCAAACTTGCTTAGCTCTTTAGTTTAGTACAGATACTTCTTTACAATTTGTTTTGTGGTACAGGAAGAGGGTTTTTTCTTTTTATTTTGAGGCATAAATTAATTTCTATGCTTTTCCATATAGACATAACCCACTTCAAATCTAACACTGAGATAATTTTATCACTTGTTTTCCCCATTTTTCAAAAAATATATTTATCCTAAGTTCAGAAGTATGACTTATGTAAAAAGTAGATTCCTGTGGATTTATTTGCATTCAAGTTAACTTAATACACTTGTGCAGAAATTAAAATTTCCCAAGTTGTTAGATACAGAACAGAAAACAGTAGCAAATAAAATTAAATGATAAATTTTCCTACAACTGCAACATAGAAATTAAGCTTAGCCTCACCAAACTCATGTCTGTTCAAAACTATGTACAGTGAAATTAGTTATTTTCCTCCACGGCTAGCTAAAACTGCAGTTTGTATATAAACTAATGTGGGAACATACTGGTTTCTGAAGCAACCTTAGAGGATGCTGAAGTTAATTAATGAGTCGGGGAAAAGGAGAATAGATTGAGAAAAATATCTGCTGTTTTTATTTTTGGGTTTGTTGCTTCACACGATAGCCCAATTCTTTCTGCAAGTATCCTGGGAAACATCATAGAAGTGAGGCAGTAGAATAATTTAAATTAGTCTTTATCTTTGGAAAATGCCCAGAAGTTTTTTGTCAGTGGATACTGTAGCAGGAAATCCTGGAAGTACAACCACAGGATGGCATTAGGGGCCCCCAGAGTGGAAACACAAATTGCGATTGTTCAGTTATTGGTCAGTTAAGGAAATAAACCATGAGAACTCAGCGGAACAAGTAGCAGGGAGAATGGAGATCATGAATATAACATAAATAAAATGTCCTGTATATGGTAAATATACATAGATAGTAACAAGGATGTTTCCTGCAAATGGTATATCTAAACTAGAGAGGAAATGATTCAACATTGTCACCCTGGCTAAGAATATCCCACCAAATCAGAACTACTACCTACCAACACCAGGTCCTTCCTTCTCTCCAGCAGGTAAAGAGCCTTGCCTTTTAATATGCCATTCATCACATTTTCCTCCTGGAACTAAGCATCATATGTATTATATATGTCTTTTAATAGATCAGCAATTATGATTATAGTAGTAAATAAGAGTTAAATAAGTTAGTCTTTTAAAGAACTCTGTATGTGTGTGGTGGGGGGTTGTTCTGCTTACATCTTCACTCGTGCAGTCCTGAATCATTACAAATTCTAGTACAGCAACTTCATGGTCTTTGCACTGCACCAACTGCATGTTATCTGAATGTGGGTATATTTTAGGTTATCCAAGCAAAGGATATATCTTAGATTATGCTGCTTCAGAAAGTCATATGGAACACCTAAATATAGCTTTCCTTATTACCTTCTATAATTGCATTTTATCACACTAGGTTTAAATAAAATAAAGGATATAGCTCAAAGCTGATGTTTGATCTTCAAAGACCAAACATTGGAACAATCATTGAAGATAAATGGCTCAGTTGTCACAGGCTCATAAAGAATTTTTGAAACTACAAGGCGAGTCTATGCATTCTTATATAATACTAAAACAAATAGAATTAGTATATCACAAATAGTCATTTGGCTTCTCTATGCAATGAATAAATCAGAGATTTTCAGCTCGTCTCACATAACAATGAAAATAAGCTAAGAACACAGAAATAGTGTGAATTTATGAATATTTGGTATTAACCTTACTTACACAATGCCAAATGTTTATTTAGTTTAAAATTTGTTCAGTGTAAAAACAACTTCTACTTTTATATATTAAATCATATTGTCTTCTTATTGACTTCAATGAAAGTTACATATATATTGTAGAATTATAATACTCTAGAATAATTTATGTTGAAAAGACCTCTAAGATAGTGGATTTCAACTGCTAACACTTCCAAATCAACCACCAAACTGTGTCCTTATGTCATACCGTCACTGTAACCTGAGGGACAGTGAGGTAACTGGTACCCTGGGCAGCCTGTTTTAATGTTGGACAACCTTTTCAGCAAAATTTTTTTTTCTAATATCCAATCTAAACTTCCCCTGTCACAATTTGAGACCATTTCTTCTCATCTTATTGCTTGCAACCTGGGAGAAGAGACTGACTGCCAACTCCTTTCAAAGAGTTGTAGAGAGCAATAAACTCTCCTCTCAGCCTCCTTTTGTGCAGACTAAACAATCCCAGCTCCCTCAGCCACTTCTCACAGGATTTGTGTTCCAGACCCTTCACCAGCGCTTCTCTGGTCACACTCCAGCACCTCAACGTCTTCCTTGTAGTGAGGGGCCCCGAACTGAACACAGGATTCAAGGAGTGGCCCCACCAATGACAAGTGCAGGGGGACAATTACTACCCTGGTCCTGAAAGTCAAACTATTTCTGATACAAACCAGATATCATTGGCCTTCCTGGCCACTGTTACAACCCACCCCTGAAGGCAGGGTAACTGAGGTTCTTGTTAATAGATCCCTTGGGGAAGATTAGACTTAAATAACATTGAATGACCAATATATATATATATATGTATATATGTGTGTGTATATATATATCTATATATGTATATTTTAGAACAACTTGGTTGCAATGGAAAGGAGGTATGTAACTGTTTTGATTATTATCTAATGAAATATAGTGAATATATATATTTCAATATATATAATGAAATATATTATCTAATGAAATACTATGATGAAAATATCAGATAAGGGAATATATAAGGAAAAGAAAGAGAAAGAAAGGATAAGGGTAGACAGAGGTAGAAAGGGTAGAAAGATACCACCAACCATGGATGCAGCAATGAGAGTTAATTGTTGCAATTCAGATTGGTCAAAGTGATGGTCAGTCTTGATAAATTGGGGGTGGGAGAAGCCCACAAAAGACAGAGTTCAATGGGTTAGTTACATTCATGTTCAGGAGAGAACGCCCACCTGGTGGGGGGGATTTTTCATTGGTGGTCATAGATGCCATCTGTCCCATAACTGGGTTTGATCAGCAATATGAGTATAAGCAGCTTTTTCCTTTCCCATAGATTTCCACAGTGGGAATTTCTGTCCAGATGCATTAACAAGGATGTGCTAACCAGATCTTGCCTCCGCCAGGCCTGCCATTAGTGCCTTACGATCATAAACCCATTGTCTAAAGTTCCTGCTGTCTCAAGTTCCTAACCTTATGGGCAAGTTCATTCTGTGCCTTTGACAGTGAGACAGGCAAATGCGCTCTTTGACTCCTTACAGCCATCTGGGCACACTGCTGGCTCATGTATGGTTGCTGTCAGCAACCATGTCCCGGGTCCTTTTCCACCAGGGAGCTATCCAGCCACTCTTCCCCAAGTTTGGAGGGCTGCGAGGGGTTGTTGTGACCAGAGGGCAGAGCCCAGGACACAGCCTTGTTGGACTTCCTACAGTTGTCTTCAGTCCATCAATCCAGCCTGTCCATAATTTTATCACGTGGTAACAGCTATAAAGGAATAAAACATGGCTGATATTTATTGCAAAAATAAAAACCATATATTTGTGTTAATTGACCAAGGGGTTTTAATTTCATATTTTCCTACATATTTTCCTACACAACTTGGTATTGCCTGTAAACTGACTGAGAGTGCACTCATTCCTCTCATCCAGACCACTGGTAAATATATTAAGCAGAACTCGGCCCAGTACTGAGCCCTGGAGAATACCACATATGACCAGACAATGACTGGATTTAACTTCACTTACCACTGCCCTCCAGGTTCAGGCATTCTTTGCCCTTTAGGGTTGCCTCCCAAGGGACTTTTTCAACCAGGCTCATAAAGAGGACAAAGTCTGCCCTGCAAAAGTCCAAGGTAGCCGTTCTGTGGACCCTGCTCTTTACTTCTCTGAAAATAGAAAATTATAATTACGTGGTTTCTATGTGCAAGACAGTCTCCAAGCATCATATCAGTCCAGGAACCTCCTAGACTCTTTCCTATCTGTATTATACTTTCAGCAGACATCTAGCAAGTTGAAGTCTCCCTCAAGAACAAAATCTAGCAATTGTGAGACTTCTCCCAGTTCCTTAGGGAATATTTCATCTGCATCTTCATCTTGGTTGGATGGTCTATAACAGACTCCCCACATGATATTTGCCTTGCTGGTTTTCCCCCTGATTTTTACCTATAAGCACTCAACTGTTGCATCACTGTCATCGAACTCTGGACACTCAAAAGTTAGTAGTTGTATTTGCAGTTGTATCATCAGTCATATCTAATTACAATCAAAGGTTTGTGGATCTCACTAATTTCATTATGCTAAGGGGGGAAACTTGAAAATTATTCTTGTTGTCAATGTAAAAACTGACACTCTTAAAACCCCACCTTTTAGTTTCAGCCTTGTAAAAATGGAAAATTAGAGCAAAATAAACTATGTCAGTTAACACAGATGAAAGAACAAATGCAGATCTAGTTCAAAGCAAGGCTTAGTTTATGTTCTTTTTTCTCATCCTCTGAAACTTGCAGGGCATTATAGAATAGCTCTGGTTTTGACCAAGTTTAAACTGATGTCTACTCAAAAAAGATAAGCCTGTCTAAAGATTCTAGCAAAGGAAACTTTCATAGCTGCTCCAGGCATGTTTTTCAGTGTGTATGTCAAATACTTTAAATAAGAAATAGAATACGTTCCAGATGGCTTATGAAGAGTGATAACATCGACTAACTACTAACCACTCTTTCTTTAAAACAGCTTGTAGACATCAAACAGGATTACTAGAATCATTCAGCAGTAAAATGTTTTTATTAGTGCTTATAAAAGTACAAATTGCTTCATTTTCTCAAAGAGAAAAAAATGGAAGTGGTATATTATTCTAATTGTAAGCGGAATGAAGTATATTTGTGCATAATATATAAAACTGAGAAGCAGCAAGTGCAATGAACACAAATTTTAATCCATAATTTTATCACGTGGTAACAGCTATAAAGGAATAAAACATGGCTGATATTTATTGCAAAAATAAAAACCATATATTTGTGTTAATTGACCAAGGGGTTTTAATTTCATATTTAAAAGACAGCAATAAATATTTTGGAAGATAGCTTTTTTTTTTAATATTATATAATATACTTGCTTTTAGCATACTTAGGCTGATGTTAACACAACTTCTTTTTATATCAGAAAAAAGAATTAAGAAGCCACAACCTTAGAGATTTTGGTAGGAATTTTTAAAGTGCTTTGTAGTCTTTGTAATGGGGTGTTTGTTTTCAGAGCCTTCTGTTCTTCTTTCTAGTGCATTTCTTTTCTAACTAGAAATCTAACGGGACAGAATCACAGTCCGTTCAGTTGGTTAGAGCGTGGTGTGAATGATGTTGAGGTTGTGGGTTTGATACCTGTAAAGGTTATTCACATAAGAGTTGGTGATTCCTGTGGGTCTCTTCTAACTCAGAATCTTCTGTGTGAATCAAGATCCAGATTGAAATGTTTTAATCCACTCAGAATCGTACAGATTTTTCTCTTTAAAAGACAAAGCATTTCTATAACCTCACGTTTTATTTAGGTATTATTAATAACAATGTTTAAAACTGTGGTTTATAAGACTACAGAATTTTGAGGTATTTAGCCTTTTTTTAAAAAAAAGAACTAAAACAATTTGCAGACAATATTGAAAATACTGTATATTAATTGTATATCATTTAANTCCCTTAGTAACCAGGCAATCTGGGAACTATTGAGAAGTCTCTTATAACAAGGCTCATTAATTGAAATGTGTAGCAATAAATGTCCCTGTTGCATTACAACCATGCTGTTTTATATTATGTAAAAGATTACTTCCACATGATCTCTGTGTTACAGGCATACATTTAGTATGCAATATCCATTATGAACCTTTGTTATACATTGGAGAGTTCTCCAGAATGCAGAAATTTTATGGAAAAAAAATAATATTGCTTTTTTTTCTGGCAGAAATCATTTATTAGTTGCAAAATGTTCAGTGGTAAAATAGTATGTTCTGAAATATAAACTGAGATGTGTCTCTAGAGGCAAAAACACCCAGACGTGAAAGTACCAGTGGGTCACTTAAAATACAAGAACCCAAACATTGCTTCAACCATGTGGGGGAATTATGCTTCTTCATGAAACTCATTTTTTGCAAGGCTAAAGAGTCACATTTATGTAGGATGGCCTAAAGTTGTGTCAAGGGAGGTTTAGGTTGAATATTAGAAAAATGTTCTTCACCCAGAGGGTGCTTGGACCCTGGAACAGGCTCGCCAGGGAAGTGGTCACAGCACTAAGCCTGTCAGCATTCAAGAAGTGTTTAGACAAAAATTTCAAGCACATGGTGTGACTCTTGGGGATGGTCCTGTGCAGGGCCAGGAGTTGGATTCGATGAACCTTGTGGGTTGTGAACTGAAAAGAAATTACTTGAAGTATATTCTTGACTTTAACTTAGACCTTTAAGAAAAATTCCCTGTTCCCAACTTCAGTTCAGTAATCATCAGGCCACTTTCTCTCTAAGTAACGTGCAATACTAGGCAGATGATGTTCAAGTTGTTTTAGTAAAAATAAATAAATATAACTTGTGTGAAAAGAAAATGACCATTTTTTATTCCTATCTACTGTGGTGCTAATGATTCTGACCTAGAAATCATCTTATTTTAAGTTACCAGAGACTTCAGTTGAACAAAACCAAACTGAAGTAACACTTATTAAATTAACTTAGCTCTTTTATTTCTTGGCATATTGTCTACAAATGTAAATTATGTCTTGAAATATAGGGGACTGGATTGTTATTAGAAAGGTTAATGTTCAAGGGCATGAAATGGTTCTTAGAATTTGAAATCTGTTTTCAGTTATTCAAGAACTCACTTGGGAAAATAATGTCTAGTCTCTCGCTAGTCACTTGATGTATTTAATAATAATGTTTTGTTGTTGGGACTATTAGTGTTTCCAGTTCTGGGCCCCTCAGTTCAGGTACTGGAGCAGGTCCAGAGAAACAAGGCTGGTGAAGGGACTGGAACACAAGCCCTATGAGGAGAGGCTGAGGGAGCTGGGGTTGTTTAGCCTGGAGAAGAGAAGGCTCAGGGGAGATCTCATCACTTTCTACAACTCCCTGAAAGGAGGTTGTAGCCACGTGGGAGTTGGTCTCTTCTCCCAGGCAACCAACAGTAAGACAAGAAGACATGGTTTGAAGCTCTGCCAGGGGAGGTTTAGGTTGGATATTAGGAAGAAATTCTTTACAGAGGGGGTAATCAGACATTGGAATGGGCTACCCAGAAAGGTGGTGGAGGTATTCAAAAGAGACTTGATATGGCACTTAGTGCCATAATCTAGTAACTGTAGTGGTAGTGGATCAAGGGTTGGACTTGTTGATCTCAGAGGTCCTTTCCAACCCATCTGATTCTATGATCCTATGATATTGTTTGAATGGTCACCTTTCACAGAACATTGTTTTTTCTCTCTGATTGCATGCAGCCTTTAATATTTATAAATGAAAAAAATAAAGAATGAAAGAACCCTTGGGAGTGATACTTATGTAAAAACATAGATTGTGGGAGATAATCTTCCAAAAGAAAGTTTAGAAAGTTTAATAATATTTTCTTGTATTCTCTTTTCTCAAATTACAAACAAAAATATATTTTCCTAGAATATTCCCAAATTAAATATAGCTATGTTTTTTCTTGATGGAAAGAGAATGAACGAGACAAATTATGTGAATGTTTCATAGAATGTATATTTTTCTCTTTCATTCGTGAAGAACATTCAGGTTGTACTGACCTTCAGTTTGTGTGCAATATACAAGGAAGACTACATTTTAAGAAATCATTATAAACACTATTATGGTTAACATAATAATCATAGAATCATAGAATTATAGAATCATAGAATCATAGAATGGGTTGGGTTGGATGGGACCTTAAAGATCATAGTTCAAAGCCCCCTGTCACGGGCAGGGACACCTTCCACTACACCAGATTGCTCAGAGTCTCATCTAACTGAGCCTTAAACACCTCAAGGAATGGGGCATTCACAACTTCTCTGCGCAACCTGTTCCAGTGCCTCACCATCCTCACAGTAAAGGATTTCTTCCTAATATCTAATCTAAACCTACCCTCTTTCCCTTCAAAGCCTTTTCCTCCCTTGTCTTGTCACTATATAACCTTGTAAATAGTCTTTCCCCATCTTTCTTGTAGGCTTGTCTCTGAATTCAATGGCAAAATCATACTATTAACCTGTCAGAATAGGATTTCAACCTTTTATATGTCTCATGGGCAGCAATGATACAGGAACACCAGTGCCTTTTCACTTTTCACACTGACATTTTCAAAGAAGAAGCAGGTTTCTATAAGATGTAAAGTTGCAGTCAGACACAGAACAATAAAATCAGACAAGGGAAAAGTCTGTTACTAGTGCTCCAGATGAGTCTTAGAAACCTGGGTTGTTACTTCTCATTTTGGCATAGGCTTCATATCAAGTGTTACTCAACCCTCAAAGGCTATGTTCACAAACTAATGTGAAGTTATAATTTAATTGTTACCATTTTATTTCTTCTCAAAAATACAACCCCAGGTTAAACACCTGATATCTCAAGGTGCTTGAGTCTAGACTCCTAAAAACCAGAAAAGCTGTAGAAAATTTTGAGTAAAACACTTTTATTCTAAGACCTCCTTTACTTCAAGAAGGGACTTGCATGTCTCATTTTAGTGATGACTGTGGTAGTTGCCACACTTTGGCATTCTTGGAGGTGTTTCATCTTAGAATTGAGGGCAGTGGAAATCCGATTCTTACTGGGTACCTTGGGGTTACAGAAATATGAAAAATAATTGGTTAGTGATTCTAATTTAGTTGAAATCCTGGTTGGAAGCATTAAGTATTACTAGATAAAGAATTGGAGTACATTCAGAGCTTATGAATGACCTCACCCAAATAATTAAAAGAGAGAATGTCTGTAAATCTGTTTTCCTTTCTTGTCATTGGAGCTGTGTATCATGCAAAATCACTGCTGTCTACCTAGATATTCATTTAGGAATGAGCATGAAATCTATACGTTATGCGAACAAAGATTTTCCAAATACTGGTGGCAAAAGTCTGTAGAGGTCTTTGCAAGCAGACAGAGCTGTTGGAAATACTAATCACTTTACACTCTGAAAAATAATCAGCATCCAAATCTATATTTAAATCAATAGGAATGCTTTCATAAATGTCCCAGTTAAAGATAAGTAATTATTTTCCATGAAAACAAACATTACTAAATTAATTCTTAATGGAGCTATTGCAGTAGCTGAAATGCCATGACCACATTGGCTGATTTAGCTAATCTGACATGGAGTCCAAAGTTTACAAAGTCAACATAACTCCTAGGACATTATGCTTACTTAGCCACATTGTTTGAATGACCTGCTTCTGAAGAAGCAAAGTAAGTCAAGATTTATTAGACAATTTCAACAAAACGTACCGAAATATCTCAAAGTACTGCTTGCAAGCTTAAATGTGAAGAGCAGAAGCAAATACTTCCTCAGGCACTGTCTTCACCTGAGGAAATATTTTAATAATGGTTCCATAGCATTTTGGTATAAATTACATCCCTTTCTGCTGTCAAACAATATTGATGATAGCTATTTTTAACTTATGCTAGACTATTCTTTTGTTTTTATATTGCTGAACTCCTTTTTTGTCAGTCAGTGACTAGTGTATTTTACACAGTAGTATTTTGTATACGAGTTGGTATACTTGATACTGAAATGCTGTGTCATTAACATAGTATAAAGAGAGTGGTTTGTCCTTGATTTTCTTGCTGTATATCTGGTTTATGGTAAAAGAGAAAAGCTATTTCTAAACTCTCTTCCCCCACAAAATAAAAGAAATATTGTAGAAAAATATTCTGTATGGTATTGCTTTTACTTTTATTATTTTTATCTCCTGAATTAAAATATTCTTTAAAGACTGTAACAGAGTGTATGAAAATAATGGAATTAATATACAAGAGCTAAAGGAATATACCAAGAATTTTCATCACAGCTATTGCTTGATATTCAGGCTCCTTGTAAAGTCTGAAAAACAAAAAGGATTTTAATCCAGTCAGTGGCTTTGTAGAGTAAATATATAACACCAAACTACTGTGGTCTTGAACCAAGAATAAAAAGTGCCCCAAAGTATTAAGGAAAACTGTCCAAAATTTATAGGCAAGAACTTAGTCAAATAAAACATTTCAACAGGTGGAGCTAGACTGTTGGTAGAAATTTAAATGCAAATACTACTATTACTACTACTACTACAACTACTACTACTATTACTACTGTTGCAGTTGTTGAGTGATAAACATTTTTAGGGGCTTTAATACAGGCAATACCGGATGTTCTGGAAAGGTGGTGAAATTATCCATTTTGGCCGCAGTAGTATGGGTGAAGGCTCTCTCTCCTTTCCTCTGTCTCTCTCCAGAGGCAGGTGGCAACAGTCACAGCCGGTGAGGACTGCAGAAATTGCAAATGGTGGGGCAGAAGCCCTGGAGCAGCAGACGGATCTGGGCAGCTTCCCTTCATCTGGGACTCCACGATGAGATTTGGTGGAGCAGGATTTGTGAGATGGTGGCAGCCGCTTCTCAGTGACCCTCAGTTGCCCTCAGATCCATTCCAGCTGGGTGGCGGCAACTGAAGTGTGTGGAGCTTGGTGGTGTGTGCTCAATGGCAGAGACTGCAAAACAACATGACAGCCAGAGTTAGTTTTACTTTCATTTTCCCTCCAGCTGCAGCAGAGGTGACTCTGAGGGACTCCCTTTGGAGAAGTCTCTGGTGGGCATGCAGGAGAGGGTGCCAGTGTAGTGGTGGTTCCCAGGCATGGCTCCAACAGTCTGTGTCTGTCTCTCTCTGTAACTTTCTATCTTCCCCACCACCCTTACACATAGTCCAACACAGAGAGTTCCACTTCTCCTCTGCAGCCAGGACTACTGGTATGCAGTTCTTTTCCCCTGCTCCCCTGTGACAAGGGGTTGACTCTTAAAGGACCAGTTTTTTCCAAAACTGTTGGAAAAAGGGAATAAAATGCAAACCCTGTTTTAACTATGACAATTTCACACTTTTTGGACTATAATATATGTACAACAGTCAAGCTATTCTTATGTTACCTTAGAGTTGTTGATTTTTAATTTTATAGATTTTAAAAGTAGGTATATAGCAAATGTAGATTTTTATGTAGTAGAATAAAATCTCTTACCCATTAACACGGCAGTTATGTGTAGCTAACCCTGTTACTCCATTTCATATCAATCCTTCTAAAATTTCATTAGCCTGTTCAGTCTCTTTTTCAAGGTAGAATTATAGAAAACACCCCAAAATCACCACCAGAAGATATGGACATAGACACAACCACCTTCAAGCCCAGAGCTTTGTAGAACCTCCAAGAACAGCATGTGCTCTGAAGAAGATGAGTATGAGGAAGAAGGGGTCCCAAAAATCCCCTAGACCCAATTCCAGGGAGGCGTGCTGGGGGACAGAACTTAATCATGGCCAAACAGGATTGGACAGAACTCATTATAAAAGATGTAAACAACTATACTCGGGGTGCTCAGATATGGTATTTCCTAGAAGGTTAGAAGCTCTTTTATTCCTTATCTGACCTCTACCTAATTTGGCCAGAGTCTTTTTTTCCTCCCCCAAGTAATTTTAGACAACACTTACGATAAAAAAAAAGGTAATAATGTTAACAGCAGGGCCAAAATTAGGATAATCAAGACCTTTAGACCATAGTAATCTGTAAGACGACTTCAATCCTGATATGGGCAAAGCAAGCTTTTGATAATTATTTGGAACATTGTCAGATTTGCTACTCAGATAGCAGATGTCTTCTGGAATTGTACTGCTTAGATTAAAATACTCCCAAGGGAATTAATGACTTAGTGTCTAGCGTCAAATTCTTAAGGAAGATACAAACTCAGAAATGCCGTTGTATTGCTTCTGACTAGACTTTTTGTCCAGTGACTTGTGGATAGTCTTCATTTAAAAAACATTGGTATCTAATTCTAGTCTACATTCTTTTATGAAGTCTCATCTCTTGTGACGGTTAAGGGACTTTCAATGTCCAAGACCATTTTAGTCTTGACCTACTGTGAGTAATGATTTCCAGATTTAGCTGCATTTTTATAATAATTCTAAAGTTTATTGTCTTGGAGACAATCACTTGAACACCATCAAGTAACAAAAGAATTTCTGAAACAGCATATTGAGTTTTTTGATCATAGGAAGTAACTATATAATCATAGTCTCAATATTTTTGCCAAAAAAAAAAAGAAAAAGTAGTGGAACCATTAGAATCATCTCCCTCTCTTTTTCATGTTCCCACTAAAAATCCCTATTGTTTGTTTATTTAGCTTTTTCCTTTCCTACTAAGACTGTTTAGTGGGAGTTTATCACTCAACATCTGCAATTATAAGTGCAAATGCAAATACCACCTCTCTTTATGCTTCATACCTTATTCCCACTTGTCCAATCTGTCTAAATTTCATAGCCAAATTTCCTTCTCCTCTCCCTCCCTTGGATCTCAATCAACTGCTTCCTACCCCTAATTATTCTCCCTTTTTGGAAGCAAATTCAGGTTTCCTTTTCCCACATGACAACATCTCCATCATTCTAGGTCTCCTACACTTCACTTTTGACCCTAACATATTTTCGTGTCTTGCCCTGTTTTCTCTGATATAAGCAGCTATAAGCAAGTTTTAAAAGTAGTCCTAATCTACTTCTTAATTTTGAACAACTTTTCAGGTTTTTTCCTCCCTACACACAGTTTTAAACATCTGCCTTTGCAAAGCAATCTTTTTTTCTCTCTGCTTGAGTGTTTTTTTTTCCATCTGTGCTTTTGTCTCTCATTTAAGTTTCTATCATCTCACTGCATTTTTTGTAGACCTAGAACAATTTAAATTAAGTCACAGTTGATAAGAGGTAAAACTTTATAGTCTCCAATATACATATATGTCATGTAAATATATTGTCTCTCAGTAATGCTTTAAACATTGTTCTATTATTACTAACTGTTAGTTTGTAGAATGAAGGTTGCTGATTTTCTTACTGAGTTTCCTTTTTCCCTTTTATCTACCCATTTTGTTTTTATTGGCCACACTGGAACGTGTAAAGTACCTCCCACACAGTTAGCACTCGAGGCAGATTAATTTGATCACTAGTGATTTAGAAGAACTATGGGGAAGCTGCCTAGAACAGTCAGAAAAGCTTACTGCAAGAGGCTTTTCTGGTTTTCATTTTCCCTGAAGTAAAAAGTTTATGTAGCATCGGCCAGTTATGGTGTTAACATCTGTGCACTTGACTGCATATAGGCTGGATTACTGGGAAGGGCAGAAAATGTACACAACATGGAACATCTCTAGTTCTTTAGTAGGCTCTCCCAACCACCTCCACTTATTCTCCCCTACCTGTGTGTCTTCAAAGGTTTTGCTTTAGCACTGCTCACAGAACTAAGATGAGAATATTTTTGTTAGTCTAGTCTTTTTTAAGTTTATTGTTAAAGGTTTTTAATTGGTACCTTGAACTACATGAGAAAGGAGAACTAAATTTGATCATGCACAGCACTATGCTCAGTTAAAGTATCTGCAAGAATAATGACAGATACTTGTAGTAAGGTATCTCATTCAATAATTTCAGCAGAAAGGATAAAAATTTTGCATAACTCATGAAATTGGAGGATTGCTAGCTGCTCATTATTTAGCAATTGCATTTGGAAGTGCAGAAGGAATGTCTGCCTATTTTTATCTTCTTTCCTAAAACCTGACAAACCCATACAACACAAAGAAGGTTTTTATAAGTAATATTATGAGAAGTATCTGTAAAATATACTGCAAATGACAAACTTGGTTTATAGGACAGGATGGCATTTTTATATTCACTAAGTCTTCGCTTTACTAGACATGCAATCTTTCTAACTTATAAAAGTCTGCAGAAGGGTCTGAGAATATATATCAACACTAAGTAGCTGTTACACTTTATGGTACTATAAATGTAAAAACAGTACTTTTACATTTGATGAGAGTTACTTGCTTTTGTACAGCACTGACTACACAAGAATTAAATAATACTGAGTAAAGAAACAAAGTGCTTGTACAACAAAAGAATAAACTTGATTTATTCAATGAAAGTGAAAAATGAATGCCTAAAGGCTTTTATTTTTTTTTTTCTTCTTCATTTTACTTACATTAGGTAGGTCCACATTACCAAGCTTCAATAACTTCTCGGCCTCATCTCGTGTTACATGGACCATGTCAGATGCCTTGTGGTGAGTTAGAGAATCCAGTGTAGGTAAAGGTAATAATAAGATCTTGACATAAGTTTTTTAAGGGTATATCTTTGACAGCACCGAGAAGATCTAGGGCTTGTGTGTAGTACTTGTGAGTCCAAGTATACAATATACATAAAATTAATGTCGACTCCTCTTTTTAACACCCTCAATCTCCACAGTGACCTTCATATCCATATTGCATATTAGGTCATACCACTGTAGATTGAACAAACTCTTTAGTCAATGTATTTCAAATTCCTACATCTCCTCCATAAGATCCCTGTCTAAGATCATACCTAATTGACTGCTGTTCTGAAACACCTCTGAAACCGTTTGTTTTTTTTTTAAGTAGAAGCCTCTGAGAAAAGCAGCCTGACCTAATTTTAACCTGTAACTCATTCCACAGCTCCACACTAACCCTTGGTCTGGTGCATATCCTTATGTTCTACTGCTCAAAAGCTTGATCCCTCTCCAAATATAAATCTGAATTTTTAACTGTATCTTTTTCTTGGTAAAACTTAAATTAGGCCTGTCCTTTTCCTATACCAACTCACAATTGCAAACTGAAGAATTATTTCAAATGAGGAGGGTTGTGCAACCCTTCTACCGTCAACCTTTCTGTGATTCTGTGGTTAGACAGAAGAAGGAAACATATAGGTATTGAAAAGGGAGACATATAGGTATGTAAGAGAGATGATTAAAGTGTAGAAATAGGTGTCACAGTGTCTTGGTATAATCAAATATATTTTGAATTACTTAGGTTTTATTTCTGAAGCCATTTGGAGGACTCCTCAGCTTTCAATACAGATAGCTACATAATTTTGGAACTAGACAGATTTTATCATCAGAACTGATAAAAATAAGAATGCTGACAAAAGAGAAATCTTCAGTACTAAGTACTTCATCAGAGACGGGAAAATTCTGAATAAAAGGTAATATTAGGAGTTATGGGCACAAATATCACAGTGCAATGTAGGCACATCCCAGGTAGAAATGAAAACATAACTTTTAATGATAAAATATGGGATTAAAATGTACAATGAATAAGTAAAAAAGGAAGCAAAAATGACCATCAACATTTTTTAGAATTTTAAATGAATAAATATATTCGTATACTCACTGCTACTTTCATTTCATATAATTTCTTCATAAGATCCTAGTTTGAGAGATCTCACAGAAATAATTTTTGAAATAAGATGTTTTCATGAAATAGAAGCAGTGGAGATCTGTCATTATTTAATATCATCTTCCTGCGGGAGATATCTTGGAAAAAATGTTATAATTAATATGCAGTACATTTTATTTTGCAAAACCTCACCATTCTGAAGTTTTATCATCATATAGTTTCCCTCAAATCAGTGATGCAAACACCTAATTGCAACAGGATGACCATGAGAACATAAATATGTTTGTCCTTAGATCCATATGTATTTTGATGAATCACAGAGTCCTCATTTAGACAGCAAAGAAAGATTGTTAGCATATGCCAGCCAATGAATATTTTTCAAAATACAGTGTGAATGATAATATTTGCAATATTGGTCAAAGAGAAGTCAATTTATTTTAAAGACACCATTTTAAATAATGACTTAAATATCTGTCTTAGAGTACAATGGGGAAGTAATTCAATATTCCGAGGTAGCTGTCAGATATCTCCACACCACCACTGCAGAGAGAAAGGTGCTTCTGCAAATCCACAGCTCACCCTAATTGAATAACGCACTTCTAATTTCTCTGCCCTCTTTCTGTCTCCCAGCACCACACACAGTTCAAATGAGAGAGTGGAGAATGGCGTAATCCAGGTTAATGCACACTCTAAGTCAAGGAGTCTTGTACCTGTGTCACCTGTTCCTCAGGGAAATGCTGTAATTGTTAAACTCCTGGACACTTCAAATGATTTCACTATTTATTAATGCTGGGAACACCACTGATATCTCAGAATTTTTTTAGGGCAACCTAAATTCATCCTAATGCTAATCACAATGAAGATATAAGCAGCAGATGATCATCATAATCTCAGAACAAATGTTTCTGAACAGTCTTGAACACTGTTTCTGAACACAGAATCTAAGACTTGAAAATTACGTTCTTAATAGGTGAAGGAATCTGTAATGTCTAATCAACAATAAAGACATGGAAGGGTTCTTGAAGTCAAGCTGATGATGGAATTTTCTTTTCTCATCCTTACTTTTAGTAGGATCTAGATAGGCTGAATCTATTTTAATGAATTTTACATTCCATAATACTTAACAGTTAAGGTTTGTTAAGACTTAAATTCTACTGGTCTCAGGTGAGTTTAACACACTACAACTATTCTTATTGGAATCTTAAATTCTACTCTACTCTGTATATTAACAAGCTCTATTAGCTTTTGAACTTTATTTGTTCTTTGTGTGCAGTAACTCTCACTTTCCTGTACTCTCACCACTGTAGTTTCTCTCACAGTGACTCAAATCTCCTTATTGTTAAGAAGAGGAAAAAGGAGGAAACAGAAGTGAATTTAATGGAAAATCAGATATATAGAGCATTATTATTTCAGTCTTTGATATCATTCTAAAAAATAGTGAATATTTTTTATCAAGTTAAAAATAAAATGCAGTCTAACTATTCTGTAACTGAAAAGAAATCAAACTCTTCAATCCTCATTTCGTATACAAACACTGCGAGTGCTTATTGCTGTGTTAATGTGTGGGAGTATGTGTTTATATAAACTTATATGTATGTATCGATGTATAAATGGGGTTAATTTTCCACTAAAAGAGCAGATGGGAACATAATATTAGCCTTTAAAGGGTGTTGATTCAATTTCTGAAGGAAATTTTTCAGAATATATAGGAGGCACTATACTGAGGTACATCAACATTTTCATTGCACACTACAGTAAAAATAACAATGGCATTAAAACTCCGCTTTCTCAGTGCATCGAGTTTTAAATCTCACAGGAACAGAGATATCAAGCTGTCAGCATAAGTGGGGGCAAAAAAGAAGTTAAAAAAGAGAAGTTCATGAAATGTGTTATATATCTAAAAGAGGAAAAATGAAACGCTGCTTTCACAATGCTGCGGCACAGAGAATTCCATCTTAGAATTTATTCTCTCCTTCAGTATTGTCTTGGAATGGTATTTTATTTATAAACTGTTCATCTGTGTATGTGTTATTTTTTGTTGGTAAGTCTCTCCCTTTTTCTCTCTCACTGCCTCTCTCAGGCCTATTTCATTGCTGAATCTGATTTCACACATAGAAGTAACAGAGCATCTGGGACACTGAGAGAAACACTGAGCTCCTTGGACAACAGGATACTTATCTTTAAGAAGTGTGACATTTACTATGGGACTGTGACTGACATAGTAATGTGTAAATCAGTGAATACTTGAAACTTGACACCTATAAAATTGCTATTCTGTAACACAAATTTACATGCTATATTCTGATGAGATATTTGACACTAAATGAAATACTGAATCAAGCAAGTCTTCCAAAGATGCATAATAGTTTTCAGATGAAGGCATTTATTTGTGATTTGGCTGTACTAGACTTCTTTTACATAGCTCATGTTTACGCCCAGCTCCCACACTTAATGTGTTTTTTAAAGTACTGGGATGCAGTTTTGGAGAAATACTTCAATTTCAACTGAAAACTGAAAAATCACTGAAAGGGTATTTCCTTACCACTGGTCTGTGCTCTTTAGAGTGAGGTCAGGGTTTTAGCCACACAGGCATGTTGATGCCGATATCATCTTAGTTTTCACTCAAAGCTTCAAAAGATAGTGTAAACAGAAGAAATCCGTCTACTTGTTTTATGTTAGCTGAAAAACACAACATCTTGGAAAAATAGGATTTTGTTTCTAAAACTTTGTGATTGCAGGCTATAACCATAACATTTATAAACAATTTTTATTCAAGAAAAAAAATTGTCCTTCAGGAAAGAAATTAACATATTCTTAGCTTTAATCATATGATTATATTTGAACATATCTGAAGCACATTTCTGTGCATTTTTCCCCTGTTAATGTACTTATTTTTATTATTAGAACTAATATTTAATGGATTATAACAATGGCTTTTCATGTATTGTGTTGTTTTGTGTTAAAAATACAAAAGTGTACTGATACTAATGCCAATCTTCACATAATCATCAAAACACAGCCTACATGGTGGTAGAACATTAATTGAGCTGCAAGGTTGGTTAGTTGTATTTGTTATTTAGTTTCCCCATCATGTGATCTTTCTACATCAAAAGTAGATAATAGTTTAGGCACCAGTTTTAATTACATTTGAGCTATTATCTTTTTAGTTTTCTCATTTCATTAGTAAACTTAACTGCTTAAAAAAAAAAAGGAAAAATGTAGAGTTCTGAAGACCTCTGAGCAAAAGAACATGTATTTCCCTTTTATTACTTATCATGCATAGAGATGAAAAAAATTCAACATGTCAGTGTTAATCAGTTCAGAAAAAAAAATCAGTCATTAAATAAATACCTTTGTTGATCCTTTATTCATTAGACCAATTTCCTTAATGCTGCCTTATATTCAGATTTAGAAAAACAATTTCAGACTGCATGCTTTAGTATTGATGAACAAGGTAAGTTGACTGGGGTGTTGATATCTAGGGCAATATGCATTTAGTACCTCAAGAATCTTGACTAGAAGCACACTCTTTTCACTTTTTCAGGTTCTCTGGTAAATTTATACTAAGTTAGGGATGAAAAGGTAATTTCAATTAATGTTTTTAAGCATACTTAAGTCTCCTAAAATTACACTATCCCTTGCCAAGAAGTACTTAAAATATTTTAAAATACTTTTAAGTTCATAGATAAAATACTTTTAAATCCTAGAAGACTACTCATTAAGCCATTGTAAATGGGTTGACTTTGGCTGTATGCCAGGTGCCCACCAAGCTGTTCTATCCCTCCCTTTCCCATTGGATAGGGGAGAGAGAATAAGATGGAAAATGACTCGTAGGTTGAGATAGGGCAGTTTACCAAAGCAAAAGGGGAAGTTTGCACGCACACAAGCAAAGAGGAAAACAACAAGGTTTATTCTCTACTTCCTATCAGCAAAAATGTCTGGTCACTTCCTGAGAAGCAGAGCTTCAGCATGTGTGATGGTTTCTCAGCAGGCAACCATTGGAAACAACAGCTGACCAATCTTTCTCATACTTTCCTTAGCTTTTACATCTGAGCTGACCAATATCCCTTTGGTCAGTTTGGGTCAGCTGGTTTGTATGTGTCCCTTCCCAGGATCTTGCCCTTGACTGTGGGGAGAGATGTTACAGTACTGATGTTATGCTCAACAGTAGCCAAAACACCAGTGTGTTATCAACACCTTTCTAGCTACCAATGCAAAGCACAGCACTGTGAGGGCTGCTATGGGGGAATGAACCCCATCTAAGCCAGGCTCAATGCAATCATATACCACCCACTACAGTTTAAGGTTGTCTTCAAGGTAAAAATACAATGGTCTTGCTTTAATAATCTGAAAAGATGTCAATGAAATGATGCAAGATTTAAAAGTGTAACTGTATTATTAATGATTTTTATTCATCTTAATAGATTCATCACATGTAGAACCTAAATATTTAAACACATGTAGAACTGAAATATTTAAATGTATTAAAAAACCCCTCTGCAAAGAAACTTTCCCAAAGTACAAAAATGTTTTATTTACATATGTATAAAGTTACATTAAAGCTGGATGAACCACTTTGTGATTATTACGAATAGTACTATAAACTATAAACAGGACATATCCTTAAGGAATTTGTAAACTATTAGAAAAGAAACAAAATGCTCTTTATTGCAAAGAAAACTCTGCTTATCTTGTTCAGAGTTTCGTTTTCATTCTCTTTATTTATATTTTCTCTGTCATAGATCCAATATCTTAGGTGGAACTTATACACTTAGATAAAGAATTATGTTCCAGAAAATCTCTATGAAAATAAGCAGCACTTGTCTCACTTTGAAATCCTCTGAGATCAAGACTTATGCTTCTGTGCCTGTGCAAAACTTCCATGTTTTGAATATTTAAAATCCTTTTTCCCTTTTAAATTATACTGATCCAACATTCAATTGATCTCGCGGTATACACACATGCTGAGAAGAATTATGACTAAACATAGTTATGGGTTTCTGAAAAAATCTGCTGGTGACTCGTGCCCCTTTTATGGAAGATCTTAACATACTAAATTCTCACTTATAGAATGAGAGACCTGTAAGAGTCCAAATTTGTATGGCATTATTCCATAATCATCAAACTGTGAACTTCTCTGCCATTATGTCACTCTACATTTCTGTTGCAACTACGCAACACTGAAAAAGAAATTCAAAATTTTCAAAATGGCAAAAGAGAATGAAGAGAAAAGGACCTGTCTCTGTAATTCAGGAATTCAGCCTAGAAGCGGGAAAGAGGAGGTCCTGACTTTCAGTCACTGTCTTCAAGACACTGTTTTCCAGTAATAAATAATGATTTATTTCTATGCCTATAACTAATATAGTGCTGATATAATTTATTTCCTTGTGTATTTCTATAGATTCTAATGTGCCAAAACCTCCAGTTCCACAGCTACTGGGTCTGTTCAGCATATTACTAGGTATTTTTATTGCCTCTGAAAGAGAAAGCTACAGCATTCTCTAGCAGAAATATATTTCTGGACTTTAGCAGATACATTGGAACACGTCCAGAAAAGGACATTGAATACAATTAGTGCCTCAGTTCATGTGAAAAAGGACTAGCTCACACTCTATTTGAAGAACAATTTTAGCACGGATATACAACTGATACTTTGGGACTGTCCAGAAATAGGTATTTACTAGCAAGTAGGCATAGTTTCTTAATCATAAACAGGGCTGGTTGTGAGACAAAATCCAGCTGTCCATCTCTGTCAAAACCAAAATCTTTTTGGTTTTGTGTGGAACTACAGTTTCATCCTCCCAGGCCTTGGATTCATCCTGACAATTTAAAAAACTGATAGTTACACTGTTTCCTCTATAGTTAATTAGAAAAGACAAATATTTCTAGGAGTAATTGGACCCATATGAGATTCTGTTGGGTAAGGAATATTAAAATCAAATTGAGATACTTAGTTTAGGTGGCTATTTTGAAGGAGTATTCAATTTCAAATTTCTGAATACAGATAAACGAAACCATTTTCATGGATAAGTATAGATTTCTCCCATTGATAATGCTTTTAACTAAATTCTTGAGTCATATATTTGCTGTGCTTTAGGTAGTTCCATCTATCAGATCAGATGGTGAGAACATTTTTTTATTTTACTTTATTTTATTTTATTTTATTTTATTTATTTTATTAAAAATTTTATTCTATTTTATTATGTCAGTGTTCAGGTGCCTGATTTTCACATTTAGACTTTGCTGAAACTCTGCCTTTAGGACCAAATTATGGAATGGTTTCTATTAGGATCTTAGTAATTATTAAGATATTAGATCTGTAATTACAGATTGGTTATTTAGATGTCAGCATAGCTATTCCCCCTAATTGTGAAGTTTGAAGTCCAGACTAGATGTCCCTGACTGAAGGTTCATTCTTAAAAACCCTGTGATTCAGAGTCTCAGAAAGATGACAGCACCTTTCACAACAAGGATGATTTAATTAAGGCAAATAAGTATGTGTTTAAGTCTAGGATTTTTAAAGATAAGTTTTTGGTTGATTATACAGTTGCCTATCCTGTGAGGCTTCTGTGCATTTGGAGGGGGTTTCTTGCTTTTATTGAAACAACAAATATTTTGAGGCTTTAAATATCACTCATCAAATAAAAATCCTGATCCTAGAAATTCAGTTATTCTAGTAATACAGGTTACTTTAGTAGCACTGAGCTCTAAAGACAGTATAATCCTTATACTGGGCATTTTTCAAATCCAAGACATTTTTCTGATTCAAGAAAAGACATGCAAGGATCTTGTGTACACCTACATGTCCGATGAAGACAGAACCTGAAAGCATGTAGGTATCTTAGTGATCAGACAAAGATTAGACCTAAAGTTTGAGTCGATTGCAAGTGACTCGATTGCAAGCAAGTGGATGTAAACTTTAGAACCTTTGAAACTTATTCTGCAACTGGGATGGAGTAACCTCCGATGTAAGTACAGGCTGGGAATGAGGTGCTGGAAAGCAGTGCCACAGAAAGGGACCCAGGGGTCCTGGTCAATGACAAGTTGAATATGAGTCAGCAGTGCCCCGGCAGCCAAGAGGGCCAACCGTGTCCTGGGGGGCATCAGGCAAAGCATCGCCAGCCGGTGATGCACTGGTGTAGCCTCACCTTGAATATTGCGTGCAGTTTTGGACACCATAGGAAAGATATTAAACTATTAAAGAGCATCCAAAGGAGGGCAACAAAGGTGGTGAAGGCCCTTGAAGGAAAGCCATATGAGGAAGAGCTGAGGTCACTTGTTCTGTTCATCCTGAAGAAGAGACTGAGGAGAGACCTCATTGCAGACTACAGCTTTCTCCTGAGAGGAAGACAAAGGTCAGACACTGATCTCTTCTCTGTGGTGACCAGTGACAGGACCTGAGGAAATGGCCTGAAATTGTGTCAAGGGAGGTTTAGGTTGAATATTAGAAAAATGTTCTTCACCCAGAGAGTGCTTGGACCCTGGAACAGGCTGCCCAGGGAAGTGGAAGCACCAAGCCTGTCAGCGTTCAAAAAGCGTTTAGACAAAAATTTCAAGCATGTGGTGTGACTTGGGCATGGTCCTGTGCAGGGCCAGGAGTTGGACTCGATGATCCTTTTGGTCCCTTCTAACTCAGCATATGTTATCATTCTGTGATTCTATTACCTTTATTCTGACATCTTGGTATTTTAGGATGAAGGGAAGATGCACAGAGTTGTGGAAATTTTTTGGGTTCAGAAGTCCTCAAAGTTCTATGCTTTTACAAACTTTTACTAATGGAGTTACTGGAAAAAATTAATGAATTTTAATTAATTATAATACATTTTTCCATGGAAAAGAATCTCATTAAAACTGTATTTCATTAAAGATTATCTGAAGAGGAAAACCCAACCAACCAAAGAAACCTAACTCTAGGTTGAAAGAAAAATTTTAGAGATGTTAATGGAAAGTTTCATGTTAAATCCAAAGAGATTGGAACTTCTCCAGAATGAAATACTGACTTTCTATTAAAATCCAATGTTAAATTGCTGCATTTTTCACTGAATTCGGCATGCTGACATAGAACTCCTGACAGCTTAAGCAACAAATGTGTTTCATGTAGGAAAACTGAAACCTCCATAGTGTGTGCTTTTACATGCTGAAATGGGATTGTTTCAAACAATCAGACTGTGGGGAAGCTGAAGCATTTGGTTTATCTCATATCTGGTTCAACATTATTCTGTGCTTTCTGCCCAAATTCTTACTGTGAGCCAAATGGTTGCTGTCTCAGGCCCAATCACAAAAATTTTCTCTTCAGGACACTTCAGCTGCTGATCCAGCACAGAGGAGTTGTTCTATTCTCTCTTCCCATGAAGGCACACTGATGCCAGACAAGAGCTGAGAGTGGAGTTGGGCCATTGTTAATGGTCCATTGAGCATAAGCACCCAACACAAATGAAAACAGCAACCTTTTCATCCTCCCTGCATAGCATGGCCCTTCCTATGACAGCTTCATCTGCTGGGCTGTTCTGGTGATAGTGGGCAGTGATGAACCCAAAGCAAAGGCCTTCAGCACTTATTCATCATAAATTTATAAATCAATAAGAAGGAGATAAATTAAAACAAATAGAATCAACGGAAGGGGAAAACCTATGTAATTTTAAGTATACTTTGATAGTTCCTCTTTTTTTCTTTTTTTAGTCATTCAGTCATAGAATCATAGATTGGTTTGGGTTGAAAGGGACCTTTAATGCCATCTAGTCCAACCTCACCTGCTGTGAACAGGGACATCTTCAACTAGATCAGACTGCTGGTAGGTTTGTCTGGGATGGAGCATTCTTCCTTTGGGCTATCTCAGCTCCTGATTGAAACTAATGCCACTTTATTAAAAACTGTTATATTAGGAACTTTTTTCGTTTAAAGATCATGTATTTAAGCTTAACACATTTTATACACTTGGAAGTTCTTATTATTTACATTTCACTGACTCTGAAAAAGCAAAATATTCTTTAATTCCACTGGCAGATATCAGGAAACAGTGTGGATCAAACACTTGAAGACAAACACTAGCCATGAGAACCACAGCCAATTAATTTGACTCATGTTTCCTTTCCAACACTTAGTTTCTTCATAGTTAAAATTTTCTCTTAAATCTCCTAAGATTTATTTTCTTGTCAGATATTTATGATGTAACTACTCTAAATAATGTAGATTCAAAAAATAATTTTTGAGAAGTAATTATCAGTCTTCCCTACTGTGATGTCTGATCCTTACAGCATAGACGATTCATATTGGTATTAGGAATTTAAAATGATTTCCAAAATGCAATATGGTTTTTGTCACTAGTCACAGAAAATGAAAATAAGGGTGTTGCGAAGATGCCTCGGGTTCCAAGAAAAGGGAGGAATATTTCTGCTTATGTTGGCATTTTGCCTGAAAAGTGAAAGAGTGAATTTATCAAAAGCTATATCCTGAGCAAGTACAGAGACATAATTGAAAAAGAGTGTTTAGAAAATATAATCTGCCACTTTCCTTCTGGTGGCTGTAAAGGTAGAGCAAGGTGCTATCCATAAATAGCATGCTAACACCTAATAACCTTTTTTTACAGAGTTCTGTGTGAGTTTGTGAAGGATCTGTCCTGAAGTTTTCCCTGACAAATACTATTCAGCTTTAAAAACAATTTTAGGTGGCAGCCTTCTGACTGCCAAAGGCCCTCAGAGGAGGATGAGCTGGATCGAGATTTCCATGCCAGTTCAGAATTATCTCCCCACTAGTGCCTAGCTGTAAACCTCTAGTGGAACTGGCTGCTTGCCTGCTTGCAGTCCCAATGAGGAGTCTGTGTTCATAAATTCAAAATGCCAGCTCTCACAGTTTGCTGGCACTAACCCTTCACTGTGCTTTCAGTCAGAAATTTCGTTCTCGTGCTGAGTCCTTCTGAAAATAAAATTCTGTATTTCTGAATGTCTACATACTTACTTGGACAGTGAAGTTTATTTCCCTGATGATGTGCCCTATTGTGAAAGTCTGGTAAATTTTTAAATGCTGCCTCCAAATTGACATGATAACTAAAAGAGGCATGGTTGGGGAATGCATGGACCATTTTAAAATGAATTTTAAAATGGAATTTGGGAAAATGATGTTTCGTAGATGTGAAATGAGAAGACTATGGAATGAGAAGATTATGGAACCAGATCCTTAAGCTGTTTGTGCTATCCTCTACTTATAATTAATGGGAAGAGAGAGCCTCTTCAGGTCTTGAATCCCCTCAGCTTAAGATAGGTGTTTAAAATAACTCTGATGATTTGCATCCTTAAATTTTTTATTTCTTTTGACTGATTTTAAATGGATGTGGATGCAGTCTTCTGCACTGAATTGGCAATGGTTCCACTAGTGTAGACACAATTTTTTCCTAAGATTTTGCTGAATGGTCACCTAATTTTTCCAACAGCAGATTTTTAGCCAGTCTCTGGAAGCTGGTATTGGAGATTGCTACAAGGCCATCATGATATCAGTTCATGTATGAAAATCAGCCAGTGGGTATTTTAGAACTTGGTATACTCTATTTTAATTTATAAGCCAGTCAGAACATTTATTTATCTCTTCATTTGCATATATTCTGACCATTAACTTTATTTAATTAGACTCACTGTAAAAAAACCATAAACTGATCATATTGTTGCCTACTGAAGTGTTGTTGGGAGATCTCTTTACACTTTATTTAGTGCTGTCAGAAACCATTCTGCCAAAAATACTTCTTGTATGGCTTGGTATTCTAAAAATGTTCAAGTACCTGAATATAAATAGTCCTCTTTCTTCCTGTTATTGAATGTTCTATTCTGACAGTTTCATTTAAATTTTACATGTTAAGTATTTTCTGAATAATTGTCCATACTCAAGGTAGAGACAACAAAATTTTCCTTTTTGTTAAAGGTAGGTTCACCTGTACAAAGACAACCTTGGCCAGGTATTTCATATAATCAGTCAATACTTAAAACAAAAGAATGGCATAAAACATCACAGCTCCCTTGCTTTAAATGCAAAATGAACGGCAATCCACAATACTGATTAGCCTCAGGAAAATACATGCAAGAGCATGCTATTATTCTCTTTCCCTTAAATCTTTAAATCAGATACAGAAGAATCTTATTTTGAAAAGCCACATGGATGTAAAGTGAATCTTGATTCACTGACTTACTGTGTGCTCAAAATAATTTTTGAAGCCTGAGAAGTAGTTTTCTTTTACTATATTGAGTATTTTAACAGATAACAGGTTACTTTATCCATCTGACACTGCAATAACCATATACAGAGAAAACACAGATAACAGAACAGACAATGGTACTTTTTAGAGTATTAACATGAGGGTAGGTAATGTATAAAAAGCAATAATTTCAATCAAATATCATAAGTGCCTGCAGTAGTATTACATATGAGAATAGTCACCTCTGTCTCACTTTCTTCTTTGGCTTCCAGCTCCCTACCTGAAACAGCTGCGAGTGGTGATAGTACCAACACTACTACTTCACTTTTTTTTCCTGTTTGATACTTCCTGTTCAACCTGTATGGATCTATTGATATGTGGAATGGGGACTCACACGGAGAAAAGGAAAAAACAGATGCACTTAAGTGTTGTGTATGATCCTGCATTCATACTGTGAAGTTCTTTGTGCATCTCTTATTCTCGGGTCTCAAAAAAATCCAAAACATTTACTGCTTAGCAATGTAAGGAATTATTACTGCAAAAAAGCTTTCCTTATGTTTCTCTTGGGCTTTTCTCTTACAGGGTGCGCATTTGTTCTTATCCCTTTCTTGGCTTGCTGAAGTCACAGGCTATTCAAGAGACTACCACTCCTCCTTAACCCTGTCACTAAAGTCAGTAAACTTTACTGAATCTGTCAAAAAAGCACATCCTCATCCTGACAGAGAACTTTTCTCTAGAGGGAACCTCCTTCAACTGTGGTGCACCTCTAGAAAATGGTATATAAAAATCCCTGTGAAGATAAGTAGTGGTATAATTTTTTTTTTTTTCCTGACAGAAACTTCGGACCTTCAATATAATTACACAGTTAGTTTTTTTCTGAACATAGTATTTTTATATGCATTTCCATCTCTGCGGTTTATATGTGCTCTGTTTGGTGGTTTTTTTCCCTGCTGTCTAAAATATTGTTTGAATTATTGTCTCTGCAGTTTGTAAGCATATTTCTTTATGCTTTTGGTACAAAGAGAGACAGAAGAGAAAATGAGGGATACCAAAGCCTCGCAGTTAATATTATTGGGGTCTTAATACTTTTGTAGAAAAAAAAAAAGACTGTATCTTATTTCATTCTCTAATAAATACATCCTGAATTATGGCAAGTTCCCATCTTGTTTTTCTTCTGACCTCCAAATCTTTGTCAATTCATATCTTCTGATTTCGTCCCATCAACTCACTTTAGATGGCATCACTAAATAGTCTGTGTTATCTTTTCACTCTTCTTCCAGAAAAGCAGAAGTTCTTAAGTATTCTGATATATATGTACCTACATATTCAGTGTATACATATTATAAAAGCCATGTTGAGATTTATTAACCTCCCATTAGAACTCAAACACCATCTACTTTTGTTAGATCCTTAACTTAAAGGACAATAAGCCATAGATGTTAAGAGACATTTTAGCAAAAGCACAACTAACTATACCCTTACATATGTTCTCTTTCTCTAATATTTTCAACTTTATGCCTCCACATTTCCTGTACATAGTATTCTTCCACATTAATACTGCCAACACTCTTAAGATTATTATTATGTGCAATTAACTAGAAAAGCAATTGCCTTGGACATTTTGATTGAATGCTTGCAATGTGTTACAAGCCATTTCTTAAAAAAGATGTTTTGTGATTACATTGTGGCAATGACAAAAAAATATTTTAAATTAAAACTTTTATTCATATTTATTTTGTTTCCCCTTAAACCAGGGAAACAATAATCAGTAATAGGGTTGATGCTATGAATATAATGATATATATACTTTCAATGTAACCTGAAGAAATTCTGATTTGTATTCCTGCATAGCTGCCGAGCTACCAGGAAGTAATTATCATGTTACCTTCATGCTGTTTGAATAGGAAGGAAGTAAAAAAATCAAATGGGTAATGAATAAGATAAAGAGAACGATTTATCTTTACTGGATTTCCTTTTTTTTTTTTTATTTTAGATTTAGATAAATAAGTGTAAGTTTGAAAATTAGCATGAATTCTACATCAAAGTCTTCTCATTTTCTGAAGTAAATGACAATAAATGGAGGGTTTTTTGAGCTATTTAAAGAAGTTATAGAATTGTGGAAAATCCCATCCCTAGAACATGAGATGCAGAAGGAATAAACAGAGACTTCCAATTTAACATGTGTAAAAGAATATTAAATTCAAATTTAAGGAAATTGTAAGGCAGTATGTTTCTAGGAGTAATTTTATTTATAAAACTATGATCTTAATTTAATGTTTTGTCTATGGCCAACATACTACTAAGGCAGTCATGAGGAAAGATACTTGGGGATAGGGAGGAGTTTTTTTGGAATTGTGTTGAAAACAGGGTCTGTAACTGAGGAAAACAGATAAATTTCACATTGGAATTCTCCTATCTTCCACTTTAGGGAAAGTTGTGCTGTTTAGGTTTTGGGGTTTGTTTTCTTGTGTTTTGGATTTGTTTGGTTGGTTGGTTGGTTTTTTTCACCTAAAAATGAAAATTATATTGCTGGTGAACTAATAAACAAAATAAAAAAAAAAAAGCCTCTACCTGCTCTTTTAGTTCATTGGAAAAAAACCCTGAAACAACAGAACAAAACCCAAACACAGACAAAACTACCAGTCGACAAACAAACAACCCTCCCAAAAAACTCACTGAAATCTGTACATTTTCCAAAATTAATATTCTTTAATGGAACTGAAAGATGTGCATTTGTACAACTACTAGCATTGAAAGTCTCAGGCATGTGTCCAGGGTATGGGGATAAGAACAGCAACATTTGGGGACGCATCGGTTTTTCAAAAACTGTAGAGTGAGTTATACATCAGTTTAGAAGACTGTAAAGGCCCAAACCCTAACATAAAATATGGCTTTGGATAAAGGAAAACATGGCAAAATTGTATTTGTAAACAGATTATACTTCTTCTTTTACATCCAAAATAGACTCTTTCTAAAGTTAGTATGAGAAATAATCCTGGCCAGTGCCACTTCCCCTCCTATCAAGTCTGGAAAGTGCTAAGGAGAAGACTGAATGCCCCAATGAAATTCTATGTCAAGAATAAATAAAATATTCCTCTTCCATAAATAAGCAGTATAAAAAAGAGTATACCAGTGCCCAGGATTAACCCCATCTCTGTTTAATTTAGTAGCACAGACACAACGAAAAATTGTGAAATTAACGGAAAATGTAAAGCTTGCACAGGCACTCAGAAACAGCTTGCTAACCATCTTTACTGTGTTGAACCAGATAGTCCCAATCTCTCTCAATAGTAGTTGCCTGAAGCTATATTTACAAAAGCCAAAAAGTCCCATTTAATCAAAATGATTCTCAAGGCTTAGACTTTGTTTCATTTTCTGTGGAAATTGTTGGGGCTGGGTTCTAGTAAATAGGAGCAGCATCTTTGTTTATTTTAAACTTTTTTCTTTTTCTTTACAGAAATTTTTCTAAGATGATCAGAATTCATTCTTTTTCTTATCTTGCTTTAGTTGCCAGGAATAAAGTGACTGCTTGAATCCACATCATTATCTTAAGTAGTCATCTTAATGCCCAGAAACATCTTTATATTCTTGCTATCCACATGTAGGAGAATGAGCATATGAGTCTGCTAAAAGCAGTAATTCAAAGGCAAAGGTTTGATGGTTGAGGTTTTACCATAACATTGAGTCGGAAATTAGTGGGATCAGCAAATTATTCTTTTGTACCCAGAAAACCAACCCTTAGCTAGATTGTCTTTGACCTCTGTGGCACAGTTCCAATCTCCTGTGGATGTCCTGGCAACAAAGTCCTCCTGAAATTTCTTTTTAGATTGTGAGCTGATCATGCAGGAGTTGAAATGGTGATGCCAGGCATATACTTTGCATGTTCTAATGAGTTTTGCTCTATTCCTCAGACCAGCTGGCTGAGCAAGCTTTAGATAATGTACAGGAGCCAAAGCCAAAAAAAAGCTCAGATTAATAAAAAAAAAATAGCTGCAGCTCAAACCAGACATATCTTAAGGGTTTTTAAGGCTTCAAAAAGCTGTAAAGATAATTTTCACCTAGTGAATATGAATAGCAAAACTCACAGTAGGGAAATTATATAAATACTGCATAGCATTCCCCTCTTTCTCAGTGGCATTTTATGCAAATAAAATTAAAAGGCTTTCTCACTAGGCCTAGCAGAACTCTGGCAGGCGTGAACCAGAGCTGGAGTTTACTTTCAGTTCCCTCGTCCTGAGGTAAGACTTGTGGGCTGCAGTATGATAATGAATAGACTAAATGAAAATACTGGATTTAATTACATTTGGTAGTAACAGGTGTGGGAAGGACATCAGAAAGAACTGTGGAAATTTTTCACAAGAACATTGGAAACTGAAACAGGATATATCCTACACTTTCAAATATAAAGCCTTGTTTCTGTTGTTGAATGTAAACAAATTTCATTCACTTAACATATAAAAATTGCTGTCAAAGGTGATGCTAGAAAGTCAGTCTATTTCTGACAACTCTCAGGGACTATTTGGAACACTGAAAGCCTAAAACTGTGTGTATCTGCCATACTAGAATGAGATGTAGTACTGAACCTTTCATACTGGGATTATTTTCACATAGCTCCAGCTCAACACAAATCTGTCTAACAGCATGAGGACATGTCACTTTTCTTTACTGTGGTAAACACTGATATATTTGGCCTTGTCCTTGAAGGTATCTAAGAAACAAAGAGCATTTTAGAGCACCAGTGTATATCCATAGAAATAGAATGAACAATAGTAAAACTGACACATTAAATGTCTTAAAATTCTCCAGCCCAAGTCATAGATTCCCTGCTGCCCGCATTCATCACTGAAAAAGTGAACCCTTTTTACAGCAAGTAAAACATACAGACATGAAATTTTATTCTACTAGTGGAAAAACATAAAATTGCAAAAACAGAAAGCTTCTCATACTCAAGTAAACAGTGGGATTGCCTTATTGGACTACCTACCTTTTTTTTTTTCCATTCTAACAATGTCGTTTGACTGTGATTTGGCTTTCCCAAGACCATGATAGGTCTTTGACTTAATCTAAATGGACTCCCTCAAGGCACATACTAAGAACCCATAAAGCTGATGGGTAATTCAGCCTGAATAGACTTCTGACTGCTTAGAAAATGTGTGGGGAAATGCAGCTGTTCTGGAACAACCACCTCCAAATTCTATGCAGAGCAGTCTAACATCACATTTAACTTTTCTGTTGGGACATCTGTTGTATCTGTTTCCTTGTTGGAGTGTAAAACTCAGTATGGAGATTAAATGTACTTTTTTATATGTACACAATGATATGCAAACTGTGTAGTGCAGGTTGGCTGCTCCCTGGGGGTCAGATGCTGTGGTGGATGCTTGGTTCAGCAGGGAAGGTGCTCCCACCAAGGGAAGACTTCTCAGGGAGGCAGACAGGGGAATTGCAGCCAGAGTATGGAGCACATTTTTGGTGAGAAGCCAATCTCATGGCAGAATGCAGATTAATGAAGTGCATGGGTAGACCCAGACATGACTACAACACAGCTGAATTGTAGCTCAGGTGTGGGCTGAGGGTGATAGTCACTGCTTAGAAGAAGGTCCTAAGGAAAATAAGGATGAAACCTTGCTGAGTCTCCTAATTTTCACTGCAATAAAGTACCTCCTCCTCCCCTTGCAGCTCTTTACCAAGAGAAACAATCCTGCAGACACCAAGGTCAGAGATGAAGGAATGGAGAGGAGGTGTTTCAGTTGTTGGAGGAGGCATTTCCCTACAGTCTGTGAAGAGACCACAGTGGTGCAGTCAGGTATTTGCTCAATGAATTGTGGCCCAAAGAAAGGCCCATGGTGGACCCACATTTGAGCAGGTTTTTTCCTGAGGGTTTCAGCTCATGGTGACAACATACACTGGAGCAGGTGAAAAATGTCCAGGGGAAGGAGTAGTAGAGATGAACTGTTATGAACTAACCATAACCCCTATTCCCTTTTCCCCCAGCCCCCCTCAGAAGAAATGGCCATCTAGGCATTTTTTTAATCATCTGGAATAAGATTTAGACAAAAGAATTCATAAAGCCTGCAGAGTTAGATTGGGGCTGTAGAAGGGCCACCCAAAGAAAAGTTGGGTTGTCTTGCTCAACAGAGTAATATGTGGAGGTCTTGAGATAAGCCTGAGTGAAGGAGATTGAGCCCCAAGTTCACTATTAGGTTTGTGGAAGACACGAGGTATAGAAGGTCCAGTTGGAGGAGAGCTACAGTTGAGCTGGCTAAGGAAGGGGTGGGCTGCCAAGAGCATTCTACTGTGAGAGGACTGTGGTAGTCACGCCTTCCTTGGGAAGCCCCTTTTCTACCTTTCTTCAAGTGGAACAAGGGGTCCTACATGAAAATCAGAGAGGGTTGTTTTACAAGGCCATTTAGTGATAATACAAGGGGTAATGGCTTTAAACTGAAAAAAAAGTAGGTCTAGATATTAAGAAGAAATTCTTTACCATGAGGATGATAAGGCACTGTAAGAGATTTCCCAGGGAAGTTCTGGATACCCCTTCCCTGTAAGTGATCAAAGTCAGGTTGGAGGAGGCTGAGCAACCTGGTCTTGTGGAAGGGGTTCCTGCCCATGACGAGGGGCTTAGAACTAGATGATCTTTAAGTCCCTTCCAACTCAAACCATTCTATGATTCTATGCTTTTTCCTTAACCTTAAATTTCTAGTCAACTTGGTGGTATAAGTTCCAGGTTGGCAACTCAAGGTGACGAGCCTAGAGGGTCAATATGTAACCATTATCTTTTTAAATAGTTTGACCCTGAGAACCTTGCTGTCTTCAAAGAAAAAGATTTCTTTTCTGTAAGATGTTATTGAGAGCTGAGAAGGTCTTGATCCTCCTTGGAAGAAGGTGAATTTTGTGTTGTAAATCCCAGGACCACAAGTCAGAAGAACCCTGCAGTCCTGGACTGTCAAGAATCACCACTGTGGCAAGTAGATACCCATCATCATATATTTTACATCCTATTTTTACAGTATTTACTTTTAAACAGATGTGGCACTGTAAGATATGCTGTCAGTGCTTGACCTAGAAAACACTTAACTAGCACATTTATAATAGTAAAAATAAGATAAAATAAATTAAAATAAAATAAACAAAAAAATTAAAATGGTATCCATTAAAAATATTCTTAAAAAGAGAAACTGACAAATGGAATACCAAGACCTTTTGGAAATTCATGTTTTCTGACAATTGTTTTGTGCATAAAATGTTCTTGACCTTTTCATCTACGTTTGAAAACCTAGGCCTAAATATTTTACACTGCCTTTTGTGTACAGCTGGAGTCACTATTAAGATTGAAGCACACATACTTTGAAGGAAAATAAAACTACAGTTTTGTGTTTCTTGTTTCTTTAAGTTTGAAAATGTGATACATTTGTGTTTATTGTGATACTAACTATAGATTTGTGATAGGTTGACCTTGCTTGAACTCCTGGTTCAAGGCTGCTCCATCACTACTCTTCTCAGCAGGATAAGGGGAAGAAAATAAGATGTAAAAAAACCTTGGGGGCTAAGATAAAGGTAGGTTAATAAAGAAAAAGCAAAGAACAAGTACAGAAGCAAAGGAAAGCAAAATATTTATTTTCTAGATCTATTCTCTACTTCCCATAAGCAGGTGATGTCCACCTGATTCTTAGGAAATAGCACTTCAGTATGCATAGCTGTGCAAGCCACACCCCACCACCCAGCCCCCTTAGCATTCGTTGCTGAGCAAACACCATATGGTATGGAATATCTCTTTGATCTGTTTGGGTCAGCTGTCCTGACTACATCTCCTTCTGAGAACTTGCTCAGTCCCGGTCTACTGGTGAGAAAATGTTGGAGAGACAGCTCCATGCTGTGCAAGCACTGCTCAGCTGTAGCCAAAATACAGATGTGTTATGAACACCTTTCTAGCTACCAATCTGAAGCACAGCACTATGATGGATGCTATGGGGAAAATTAACTCCATCTCAGCCAGGCTCACTGCAAGGTTTCAGCCAGGCATTGTAGCATTTTGTATATCCTGATTTTTAGCAGAAAACTAAGCTACAAAATGAAAGAGTAACATTATCAAATGTTATATTTTTCTTTTTCATTTTATAAATAACCTTTGAAACTGCCAAAGCCTTACCTTGAAGTTTTCCTTAATACCCACTGTTTTCCAAAAAAACCCTCACAACACATAATTTGTCTATTTACTTTTTACCAATCCCTTACAATTCATCTGCCAGCGAGATGACCAGTTTCTTTTGACTGTGATCCATAGACTGTTGCATTTCAACTGTAGCAATATTTGGTATTGTGACTGAATAATGTAGTTCAAGAGCATACGTTAATTTTGACTTAAATCAGATGCACAAGTTTTGTGTAAGATACAAAAATTTAAAGTAAAATTTAACCCTGTCCATCATGTTTTCTTCAGCAGTAAGTTGATTTGATGATTCATTCATTCACCTCTATTCTATATTGGATAAGGAACAGGAATATCTTTGGTTGTTGTAATGCAGTTTGTTTTTGCAATTGAGGAATTACAATCAGGGAAAGAAAGAAAAAATGATTGACATGAGTATGACTCATTATATGCTGAGAAATTGTTTTGACATATCAATCAATGTAAATCATCAGTGTTACAATATCATTGATTACAATTTGTTTCTCTTTGATCACATCAGAAATTCCTCGCCAAGATAACATATAATGTATTTTCCAGATGATCTTAATTATTTTCATAACATGTCTCACCTTCTCCTACTGAAAACCATACAGACCGTCTAATTCTATTTGGGTTACTTGCTGAAGCTTATTACAAAGAAAAGTAAGTTTAGATATTGTCTTTAAAGCTATTTGCTAACTTAAATTGAAATCTGGAATTAAATGAAAACTCAGCATAATCCAACATGTCTTGATATAGTTATAATGATGTAAAAACTCTATTGATAGTGGTCTAGGCCTGACAAATATTTTCTGATTTACATGCATATATCAATTCCGTTAATTGGTAAGATAGGACCCTAACTTTTCCTATATTTCACCTATTGTGGCTTTATCAGAAGGTCGTGATTTCCAGTTTGTCTGGCAATATTCTACAGAGATACTTTTTATACTTCCCCTGTTTTTTTCCAACTCCACAGGGATAAAGCTGACACACTCAACTGAATATAATAATCCACTGTGCTCACAGGTTATCTGAGGTATCTACATGCTTATAACCTGGAAGACTCAGCAAGTTTTCAGATGGCACAAACTTGTATGGTGTGGTCAAACACCTGGAGGATGTGTCAAGAAGTGTGCCCATGGGAACCCTGGAAGTGTTCAAGGCCAGGTTGGACAGAGCTTTGACAATGCCTCTGCTCCTTCCAGGAGGTTTGGACTAGATGGCCTTCAAAGGTCCCTTTCAATTCAAATTACTCTATGATTCTATGATCCTAAGATTCTTAGAAGATGGCAAGTGCAGGTACAGTGTCCCCATGCTCAAGGTCTTGGCCATGAAAGACCTTCTAGGTTAGAGCTGGATAACAGGAATGAGATTCCAGAGTTTTGTAGTGCTTAAGATTGAATTAATATTTAAGACAGATAATCATAGAAAACTTACCTTTCTACCATGCTCACACTTTTCCAGAAAGGTGCTTATTCTGCATCAGCTTGAAGTTATTGAATGCATTAACTTTTAATTATTTCTAGGTTTGTTCTATGAACAAGAAAATTAAATAAGCACTATTAGCTCTATATCAGGAACCAGAGCCTCAGCCAACCACTATGACCTATGCTTTATTATTTTTTAGTATTGTCTTACCATGAATCAGTTAAAGCAGAAGCTATGATGCATGATCTTTCATAAACGACGTGCTGGTGATTAGGAGATCCATATGGAAATAGGAAAATTAGAGTTGTGAGTTTGAAAGTCACAAGGCTAAAATGGAATTTGATCTTTTTCATACTGCTAAGGCAACGAATCTTACAACTAAAGGAAAATAGTCTACATTTGAAGGGAAAAAGAAAGAAAATACACAAAACATATATCTTCTTAAATAATATTTGTAGAGACTCACTCTCATTTTTGAGCAATAGGTTCAGAGCAGTCCTACAGTCTATACATCTCTACTCCAAAAACTTCCAACAGATCAGAAATACACCCACACTTATTTTTTATTATGGGCTTACTTTAGACAGCTAATGGGATTTTACTTGGGATTTCCCTTACACTATGTTTTGTTGTAGTTTCCATTAAGAATTTTGAACACACATGACTTGAAGCTGAAATACATATCATAGAGAATATATTTAAAAGGTCTTTAACTGTTTTTGTACATACAACTTTTCTAGAATCTTGTTTTAGAAAAGAAAAAAAACCCAGCTAATCACTATTCTTCTGCCTGAATAAAATTGAAATCAATATAATATTTCCATTTAGGGTTTTTTATGAAAAATAGTATGAGATCTCCGCCTCCCAAATGATAACCCATACAAACTGAAATCTGGTGCTTTCTAGTTATTGTTGTGGGTAGTAATATTAGAAAATTATTTTTTGTAAATTTTACCACATTGTGACTGACCATCAGTATTTCTGTCAATCAATTCTCTCAAAACACATGAAGACTTTCAGGAAATTAATAAGTATGTTCTCATGTTTCAGTGAAACTTAAATTTATGAAAAGTACAACGGTATCTAAGACTGCCTGCAATATGAATAATTAGGAAATTTTCATTTAGACAAGGTCTAGAAGTTAAATGTTCTGTTAATTTTTGTAGAGTCAAAACTTACATAGCAGATGAGCTCTGGAACTTTTTTCTTTTTTTTTAATATAACATATTTATTTAAAAGCTTAGGGAAAACCCTGCTTTTATGATGTTTCATGGACATATTTTTGCAATAACATCTTGTGCAACATTGCTAGATTTAAATTAGCATATATTGTGGCACAGTAAAAGTGGTTGTAGACAATTAGAATTTTGATGCCTCACTTTTCTGCACATTTCTGGGGTTTTAGTTATGGCAAAAATTTAAATTTTTGTCTTAGACTGAATATTAATCAAAAAGTGGAGTCATCAGAAGAAATAATTGGAGCTTTTCATCCAGTTAATCCACTCATATCGAAAACTACTGTCTGAATCAAACCAAGACCTCAGTAAACAGCACAATTTCGAGATTCCCTTTTAAAACAATGTTCATGGACTGAACCAAAATTATAAGATAGTTTCACTCATAAATCACTAGTTTCACTTCATAAATTTAGCTTCATTAGTTTCAGCTTTAGTATATAGAGATTATTTTTTTTTCTAGTTTATTTTTATTCTAGTTTACTAGATCCTTGTTGCTTACATATGCTAATCAGAGATTGTGGAAAGGTTTTTCCAACTGTGCTAATTTTTGAAATAAAAAATAATTTTAAAAATCCTACTTTTTTATATGATAAGAACAATGGTAGGGCTGGCTTTTTCTTTTATTATTTCTTACAGAATCAAAACAGAAACAAAAATTCAAAACTATCAATAATGGAATTATTATGTCACTAATTTGAAATATGAGATGTCATCCAGAGAGATTTTGTGTAGTACACTTGATCACTTATCTAACGTGTATTATTCTGTTTTGAGCATAGTCTGGTGTAAGGCACAATTGATTTGTAGTCTTACTCTAATTTAACTTTACAACAGTGGTTGAAATTTCCACTCTACTATTCCACATTTTCAGTTATGTTAAATCCCGGTTATTGTTCTGTACAGAGGGACACAAGTTAGTCCAATTAATGATTTAACAATGTATATGATCTAATTAATACAGAAATGCTTCATTAATAGAACAATTATTATTGTAATGCATGACCTTCAATTATTTACGCTTATTTTTGGGTGTTATGCTCAACCTTTCACTGGTCCTTTAAAGAACTGAAGTGAGAAGGTAGATTTTCGAGAATTCACCACTGTTTTGGGGGCTTATCTGGAATGATGCACATGGTGCTGGGATTGCTTTCTCCCCCAACCTGGCTTTCTTTGGTGAGATTTTAATGTTTTCTACGACAACCTGCTTACTTTCTCTTGTTTCACTGATAGTGCTTGAAAGATGCACAATATAATCCTCCATCCCCCACCCTCCCCCAGCTAACCATGCAAGGACTGGAGGAAGAATAAATCCAGTGAACTGACATGTCCTGAAGAGCAGTTAGGACATGAAGAGACTATTCAAATAGAAAAAGTGAGACAAGCTGCAGTGCTTATCAATCTGGTCTATGACTCCTTAGCTATTAAGATTTCAAGAATTTTTGAATGCCCACTAATGAAAGTAAAGTGGATTTATTTGTTTCAATAAACAACATGACCAGTTCTTTAAAAGAAAGGTAATAATTTTATTAAATTATTAATTAAAAAGGGAATGTAAGTCTTCTATTTTATTTGCAAAAACCACATTTAAGTCTGTAGAAGATAAAATTACCTGCTGGCTTATTGGCTTAATTATATGGTGCAGTTTTAATGGATGGACAGAAAGTCACTTGGCATTTCCTTGAGCATTATTTTTCTGATTTATTAAGAAGTAATTTGTGAATANCGGACAGAAAGTCACTTGACATTTCCTTGAGCATTATTAAGAAGTAATTTGTGAATAACTATTAATATTTTATTCAATGAATAATTAACTTGCAAAGTTCCTATTTTCTTTGTTATTCTACCACTCTTTTTTCTTCTTTTTCCTTCTTTTTCCTATATTTGGAAATCTTTTGAAATCTCATAGACTAATTCTTTCCCAAGTACCTTTACAATGATGCATTGTTGTGCTGTGCCTAAAGCAAGCAGCAGTCCTGGTACACCAGTCAGCCAGGAGAAGCAACAGTGGAGCACACTGTGAAATCATGGAAAGATGAGGAGAAAAAATAAGGATAAAGTTGCATCTTGTGTGGAGTTGAAAAATGTAATTTTCTTCTTTTTATTTAACACATCCTGTCCTGTGTGCTTGTAAAGCAGCTTTAAACCTTTTCAGCCCTGCAATATTTATGGTCACTTTAATCATATCACTTGAGACAGAAGGAAAGCTCTTTTCGTTATTTGACCTAATGTTTTCCTTACTTTGCCTCTTAAATTTCCAATATGGAAAGGGAAGCTTTAATTCCTCATAAAAGGAGCTTCTGCTTTAATTCAATCACGTTGTTATTAAATTTTGTGATGTCTTTGATAATTTTTTGACATATAAGTAAGAGTCATCATTTTGGAATAAAACAGACAACTAACTTGAACTAGCAGATTCCAACACTATATTTCATAGAAACATTACAGAATCATAAGATGGTTCAGGTTGAAGGAACCTTAAGGATTATCTAGTTCCAAATCACTTTCCACTAGACCAGGTTGTTCAAAGTCCCATTCAGTCTTGTCTTTGACCACTTCCAGGGTTGGGGCATCTGCNAGATGGGGCATCCGCTTCTCTGAGCAACCACTTCCAGTGCCTCACCACCCTCACAGTAAAGAAATTTCTCCTAATATCTAAACTAATCCTACCCTCTTTCAGTTCTAAGCTGTTAACCCTTGTCCTGTTCACTACTTACCCTTGCCAAAAGACCCTCTCGAGCTCTCTTGTTCAGCTGGGCTGAACAGTCTCAGCTCTCTCAGCCTGGTTTTGTAGGAGAGGTGCTCCATCCCCCAACCACCTTTGTGGACCTCCTCTGGACTCAGTCCAACAGGTCCACATCTTTCTTGTGTCAGGGGCCATAGAGATGGATGCAGTACTTCAGGTGGTGTGTTATCACAGTGGAGCAGATTTATAGTCTTGTCTATATGGATGCTGAAGGGTCATTAGCTGTTCCTTTTCTTCTAGATTTGGAAGTATATCCAACAGAAGGGAGGCTGTTCAGTAAAAGGAGCTTCTTAAGACCTACCTAAAATCTGGGTTTACATACTAGCAGCATTAGTAAATAGTTTTGTGAAGCTGTTGGTATTTAGGAATTTGTCTCTGTCTTTACAGTTAATAAAATTCCAATCATTAATATTATTAGATCTATAGAATATTTTTATTCTTACTGTATCCAAATTATTTCTTCTCAAAACAAGATAAACCAGGTGGTTGAAACCGGTGATACATTAAAATTTTGTCTTAAAATATTATTCAGTGAATCAAAAGCTAGACAATTAGAGCTAAACCCTAAAAATTAAAAATTATCTGTTCAATCAGACTCCTTATATTATGGGATTGACTCTCTATGCTATCAGACTTGCTTTTGGCAACAGTTAACACACCTGACATTTAGGGACTAAAAATGCTATCAGATTGCTTTGTCAGACAGTAAAGAAAAAAAATCCAATTATCTTTAAAATCTCTTTGTTCCTGTCTAGAGAATTATCTTTTAAATTATTGTGGTATTATCTTCTATTTGAAATCCCTCTGTCTAGGTATCAGATGTATTTCTCTTCTTTCTGGTCATTTTCTCTTTTTGAGCTTTAGTAGCTTAGAGAAATTTCTTTTTGTGACATCCAATCAACAACGTAATAATGAAGCTTAAGCTACAAAAAATTACAGACACGGAAAAAAAGAAGGTCTTTAACTCCCTTCTCCATCAGTTCACTGATAGGTTGTTTTTTGCCTTGCAGAACCTTGAAGAGTGCTCTTTTGAAACTAAGTGTGACAGTCTTCCACTTGGTTTCTTTCTGTTCTTGGGAACAAAAGCTATAGGATAACTTTAGTACTCCCTTCAAAAACTAAATTGCTTGCTAAATTGCTTTCTAGGCATCGAGTCAAAATTTTTTTAGATTTGAGTTATGTGTAGAAAAGAAGCTTTCCTGAAAGTCATACAAGTGATGCAAGAAACTTCACGCTAACAAAGCAAACACAAAAGAATGATGTATCCCTGAAGATTTAGTAGTCTCATTTCTCCCAGGCAGGAGCAAATCTTTCTACTTCTACAATAACAAATCACCCCATTTACGGGTGTTCACTAACTCAGCAATGGAAATTATTCCTTATTGCTATTCTAACAAAAATATTTCCTGCTTATGAGTTTGTGTATGATGACTCATATTTACCAAAATGACTATTCCAGATGTGAACCTAATTTACATAATGAATTAATAGCTTATTTGTTCATTTTGACCAAAAACTTAACTGTTATCTTCTTATGCTTGCATAATATAACAGTTCCTACCTAGCATTATATACAAAAGAACACATAGTTTATTCTATGCAAGGAAAATTCAGGCAAAATTTGTAGAACATTGATAGTTAGAAACTTTTAATACATTGGATTCCTTGTATTCCAAATTCTTAAATTTTCAGCTTTAGAGATAGATTTAAAAGTGCTGAAAAGAATGAGATGAGAAACACGGACACAGCTTTCAAATCAGACAAGAGTACTGGCCAAAGATAACTGTCTAGTATTATGTATGATATACTTTTAAATAAAAATCCCATGTGAACTAATTTGTAGACAAATCAAAATGAGACATATTAAATGAGGAAAAAATCCTCGGTTTACAAACTTACTTATAGGGCATCAATGGTAAGTCCTGATCAGCCACTGCAAACTGACCACAAGAATACAAATCTTTGACCATACCTGAGCATAATTATACAGGAAGTACCACCTGGAAACACTGTTAACCAGACCAATGTTAGTAGACGTTATTACTTTATCCTTACTTTGACTGTCTACATGTTATATCAATTCCTTGCTGATCATCTGGGCTCTTTCAGTGAAGAAGACAGGAGGTTTCAAAAGTCAATTAATGCTTACCATTTTAGATATCTATTTTATATTAGCCATTCTCTAGAGACGTCATTTTCTTCCTCTTAACTACTGAGCTAGCATAAAATACAAGATTATACTCCATAAGGTATTTCAGAAGGCCAAATTTAGTGAAATTAATTCTGCCTAATGTGTATAAAATAAACTTCACAACATATACAGAACAAAGGCTATAATGAATATTGGTTGGACAACAAAAGGAGTCAATTGAAAACCAATTTTAGAAAGGCCAGGGGAAAAAAAGAAAAGACCCGCCCCCCCAAAAAACTCCCACAAACAACAAAATCACAACTTCCTGCACTGTCATATTGAAAAGTGAAGGCTTTTGTTGACTTGAGTAAATAAGAAACAATGTATTTCATGAGATTTTCAGTAAATCACCATAATTAAAAATCAAGGGCTGCTGTTATCCAAAGGGGTAGTGGAAAAAATTTTTTAAAAAATGAAAATTAAAGAAAATATAATTTTAGAACAAAAAAAAATTACCTAGATATGGACATAAAATAAATTGTTTCTAGCAAATGTAAGGAATTGACTAATTTTATGCTAAGGAAGAAAAAATTTTTTAAGAAAAATGTGATTCAATAAAAGAAAATACAGCACAATGGGAATAAACATGATTTTTTTTTTTCCTATTCAGTGTATGGTTACATGTTTCCTTATATATTACACAATCAGTTCTCAATTTAATAAAGAAGAGTCAATAATGGAGTCATGTTGCATATATATCTGAATTGGTGGTAACAGTCTAAAATAAATGAATTATGAGGAAATATGAGTGGGGGATCATTTTGCATATCTAAATACTAATCATATAGTAAAACCTATGCATTTCTTAATAGTATATTGTGGTTAAGAATTCACCTGAAAGTCAACAATCTCATACTGTAATGCATATGGCACTTGTCTGGCAAATTCTGATTTTGATTCATGTGGTATTTCAAAGTAAACAAACAAACAAAATCCAATAAAGCCACAATTACCATAAAATTAATATATTTCAATGTTAAAAAATTAAGGTATATTTCTTCCTCTTTCTTTAATCTTTACATTATGAAGATTTTCTTTAAATTTTCTTTCTTTCTTCTCTTACAAATTTAACTTACTGAATTTCCGACAGTTCCTGCTGGTAAGTAAGCTAGTGTCTTTCTCTTTATTCACATATTATGGCTACTTAATGTCTAATGTTTAAATATTATCCTCATTTCTCAATTTGTAATTAAACCTGTGAGGAAATAAAAATTAATAAAAAAACCCCCATAAATCTGCCATAGCTCATTTTTCCTATGAATCAGACATAACTAATGATGGCATAACTAACACGTGGTGTAGACTAAAGTTTACTATTTTAAAGTCATTATAACTCTTACAATTTTATTTGAAAACTGTTGGAATAAAGTCGAAAATCTATGCAGAATGATTAATGAAAAAGGTATATTTATTAGATGTATAGTATGTGGAACTTTTAACGGCTTCACACTCATCTCCCTCACAGTATGTCATTGCCAGTTTGGGAGATAAGCAGAGCAATAGTTGGTATTAATGACATTCATTCATATATATCCTGCTGTAATTTTATTTCAAGTTGTAAAAAAAACTGTAGAAGTTTGAAAAAGTGCTGTTGAATCCAGACCAATTTGGAACTGTGCCACTTTAAGATGATTAACCTGCAATGGGCTCTTGATACAGTACTACTGATTATACAAGTAATTAAGACTTTTGAGTCCATTATAATGCCAAGAGTAGGGAAGACTGATTCCAGACAGCAGTAGAATGACAACTATACTTAGCTTACATGACCGGGGCTAGAAATAAAAGCATCTCAAGTTATGAATAGAAATCTCTAACTAGGATATTTTTAATTGTATGTTTTGATTCTCAAAACAGATTTTGCATGCAAATACATCGGATATTTAGTTTCAATAGCACTAATAATAATAGTAAAACTGTAACATCAGTCATAACAAAGGTCTGAAGAATTTTAGCTGCAAGAATTACCAAAAATGGATTTGCAAGTGTCTTTGAAACCTCTGAGAACTGTAAGAGATTCATGACCACATAAATAGTTTCTCTCCTAATTGGTTAATTTTTGCTCTCTACAAGGACAAAAAAAATTCTTTAACTTTCTCCGATAATTTTTCAGATATAGTACCTCAGTGTTTTTATCTTGAGACACGAAATTTTTCATTTTGTTTTGTACTTTCTGGTGGAAGGTGGGGAGTGAAAGAACAGCTTGGCAGGCACCCGACCACCAGCCAAGGTCAACACACTGTCTCCTTTAACCTACCTATAAACATGTGAGCCTGAAGAATCAGTCATTCACTATAGGTTTCAGGAGTCATGTTCTGAAGCTTTCTTTGACTGGGGCTGTTATTTAAATGATTGGCAGTTCATGCTCCAGCTGCATTTCTAATTGAATTCTGTGTTGGTAGAGTCAGTTAAGCTTGGTTTGAAAAGATCTAATACACAATGTCTGCCAGGAGATTTAAAAATGTGAGTATCTGATTTGCAGATCTGAAATTACTTCAGAGTAGATATAGATACTTAAGTAGGTATTTCAGCAAAGGTAGTTTTTCAAATAAGAGCTGTAGTGATATGATTTTAAGTAATGCAGGAAATATCAAAATTTTAATTATCTAAGAAGTCTAGGAAGGAGTTTTATGAGTTATTTTATTTTATTGGAATATGTAGTAATACACTTGTTTAAATGCTTTTATTTAATCTGATATATTAGGTCTGGCTGAGACAGAATTCATTTTCCCCATAGCAGCCCTCAGAGTGTTGTGCTTTGGACTAGTAGCTAGAAAGATGCTCATAGCACACCAGTGTTTTGCCAGCTGCTGAGCAGTGCTGCAGAACATTAACACTGTCTCTCCAACACTGCCCCCTCACCAGTAGGCTGGAGGCAGGCAAAACTTTGGAGGGTGAACAGCTGGGGCAACTGTTCCAAACTGATCAAAGGGATATTCCATGCCATATGGAGTTTGCTCAGCAACAAAAGCCAAGAGAAAGGAGGCAGGTAGGAGTTCATCATCATGATGTTTGTCTTCCAGAACAACCATTATATGTGCTGCACTTCCTAGTCACCATGTATTGATGAGAACTGGGGAATAAAAATCTTCTGATTTTCTTTGGTTTCCTCTTCAAGTTTTGCTTTTGCCTTTTTTTTTTGTTTTGTTTTTTTAAACTGCCATTATTTTGACCTACAAGATTTTTCCATCTTATTTTCTCCTCAATAAGCTTTAATTAAGATTTTATGAAGCCATTTTTTCTTTTGTTATAATTCTCCTTATACACTCCACAAACCCCAGCAGAAAACAAGTGTTTATAAAGATGAATTCCCTATGGAGCATGTCAGCTGTCATGCTTACAGGCTTCTCTTCCTTTAATGAGACCATAAACTCTTTTTTGCTACAGAAAGACTTGTTTACTAAACTGTAATTCTATTTTCTGAATGGAAATTTTGTAAAGGTTGTCAATTCTTCAGATAGACATTAAAAGTTCTTACAGGGGCTTAATGGGGGATTAGATATGATCCTTAGGTTAGATTTCAAATTTACTTTTCTCCATAACACAAAAAATGTTTGTTCACTAAAAGAAAAAGTCTTTTCCTTTGTTGATTTAGGGACTGATGTCAGAAGATATGATATGTACAATTCATTGTACAATTCAAAATGTCATATCTTTGGAATTTTCATAATCCAACTATTTTCTTGTTTGCAGTTGCAATTGTACAGAAAGCAGTATTTATTTTTAGAATACTGGCTACTCACTAATCCTGTTTCATTACTTAAATTTACACTGCTTTATGTTTCTCCTTGATTATTATATATATGCATTAAAAAAAACCAACCAACCAAAAACAAACAAGCAAATGCAAACAACACACACAAAAACCAAACAAAAAAACACAAACAACAAACCCAAACAAACAAACAAAAATAAACCAAAAAAAACACCCAAGGGAAAAAACTCAAGCACCATTCCATTAGTAAGAACTAAGAATGTGGTTTGTCTTTGAATGAAGGCTAAATTTATTCTGGAACCCTTTATATGTCATAAAACAGCTTAAGTAATTTTTCAGGGTGGATGGATAGTCTATTAACTAGCATGATAAGCAAAGACTTGGTATAACTCTGATGAAGTCTTTCCATCTCAGATGTCTTAGAAAGGCCTTGGACAAGAGATGAAGTTAGTTCATCTAGCTCTGCCTACAATATCTATTGCTACATCTGACACAGTCATCTAGAATGCTATTATGTTCAGTGGAGAGTGATAAGTGCTTCTACTGCACAATTCATTTTACCTTGCAGGAAAACAAGTGAAGCATTCATCTCAAAATTCCTGTTTATCTCCATCACCTATGAACAGAGACTACAGCACATGCTCACTCTATATATGCTGAAAGCTCAATAGGAGGAACTTTTAGCATAGTTGTTTTATATTGTGTAGGATTTCAGTTAGTTTACATTGTATAGGATGTCACAGTTTATGAATTTTAATGTGAAAAATTCAAAATAATGTGCATAGGGAAAATATGGTGCATGTCTAAATAAAAATAATTCCAAATTATCTTTTAATGCTCAATACAAACATCTTTGATTCATACAGATATTTCTTTGAAAAGGTGAGAGCAATCCTCAGCTAGAAGAAAATGAAAAAAAAAAAAAAGCAGAACTGATTATAGCATTACACAGATTCATGACACCATGGTCTCTCCTTTTAGTTCTGATAGGTAATATCTATAGATCCTATTAGAACTATAAAAAAAATAAAAAATACCAATGGCTGACCATGCTTTCAGGAATGGTCATGAATATTCAATGTTCTCCATATGAGAAAAGACTGAATACATCTTTTTACCTCTCACTGTGAGAAAAAGTGATAGCTCAGGGTGAAGTACAATGAATGACTAGAATCAGCGACATCATAAGGAAGGCAAATCAAGTATTTGAATTTTTTTTTTTCCTTTTTGCTATTTATTTTATTTTTACTGTAAAACTACAAGTCAGTATGAAATTTCTAGGCAGAAATTCCTAGAAAACTTCTAGCAGAGTTAGCTTTCTTTCCCACCTGCCTCCATGACTGTTTTACAGTCATAAATCTCTTTGCCTCAGAGTGTCATATAGGTAAGCAGTAAAAAAGACATTAGACAAATTAAAGCATGATGGATACATCAGTCATTTGAATGATCTGGATGTAGACTTCATCTCTGCAGTTGCTAGTAGAGGTTTCCATGAAACTGATAAGATACACTAAGGAAAAATTGCTGTGTAACTTGTGTCTTACATTTTTCTTAATGCCTCTGCTACTGGCAACTGTCATAAACAGGAGTCCCAAAATATAAGGACAATTTTTCTGATTTAGTATTGTCTTCATTTTCTTATGAAAAGCAAACAAAAAAAATTGCAAGTGAATTCTCACTTTGAAGTGTAAAAGTGCAAGTCAGTGAAGGACCTATTTCTCTGTTTCAAGAATCTCCATCCAGATATTACTGTTATTTTTTTTTCTTATTTCCTAAAAAAGAATAAATGTAAATGTTCTATGGAACCGATTATTTAACATCTAGTAAGCTCAGAATCTGTAAAATTTTGCAAAATACAACAATTGTGGTACATGTGTGAAAACTCTTAATTGTTATATAATGAAGAAATTTGAGTTTGTTCCAGAGTTACAATTCTGATGTAGCTGGATACTAGAATTGTGCCTATTTTTACAGCCATTGCACTTAGCTGTCAATTCCCTAAACGTTCCAAAAACTTCCCAACTAGTTTCTGCCTAGTGAGACAATGGAGAGGCTTAAGAACTGTTTATGGATTGAAATCCTAGCAGACTTCACAACTGTTTGAGTAGTTGTTATATTAGCTCTCCAGGCAGATCTTTGGACAGTCCCCATGTTCCTTCCTGCTGTGCATGGGCTATCTGATAATTACGACTTCTTGGCTTAGCTGTGTTATTTAATATCCCAGAAAATCTGCAGAAAACCCGGTCATCCTAGAGACTCCTGTGGCAGTTTCTACTGTACAACTTGCCGAATTATACATATGTAATTTTAAACAGTCAGTAGAACCTGTTCCTGAAGATACATGAAAATGCAAGATTGTCATGTAAGGCAGCTCTTTGTATGCAGTTGATACAGAATATGTTTCGTACATATCTTAAGACACCAATCGGTCATGCATGCAGTCATAACTGGGCAAGTTTTGTGGTTTTTTTTCAATATTTACTCAGTTTATGACTGAATGAAACACATGATGCTGATTTACATTTGAAATACTGTTTTTAAGGGGGGGGTTTCTGCTGTATTATTGGCTGGGTAAGTCAAAGCATCATGAATTTTTCTGCCTCCTAGGAAATCTCTGATGCTCATTTGAACTTCCTTCTTTCCTTGTGGCCCTGTTATCCAGGTCTATCCCTGCAGGGAAGATTCTTTGCTTTCCCCTTTTGCCTCATGTTCTTCTTATCATTGATTCTAGCTGAAGATTTTATAAAAAGTTATGTGGTAAAGAAGACATTGCACTTTTTGTCTTCAGGATAAATATTAACCTTCTCCTGGCTTTAACTGATTTTGGAGTAATTTTGAATTGTACTGCACAAACACATTCAACTATTTGTTATGGGATAAGACTTTGATACTTAATAGACAAATTATTACTTGACAATCTACTTTTTTGAGGAAATTATTTTTTCTCTGATAGGCTATCATGCAACAAGATTTAAAAAAAGTCTATCAACAACAGAATGTAGGATCAACATTTTCAGTCTGAAAAAGATACATTTTCCCTGACTGAAATTTCAGTTTAGTTTAGGAAGAACAAACCCCCTGATTATTTCAACGCCAGAATAGTTTGTTCTGTTTTCTTTGTGTTAGAAATATATCTGTCTGAAAATGTCTTATTGTTCTAGAAGAATGCCAGAACTGCAGTTTTGACCCAAATGACTCTTTCTTTACACCTTCAGGGACATGACCATTTTTTTTAAGTAGAGAGACTATTCAGAGTCTCATACTTAATCAAAAAACATCCTTCCCACTGAGATAATCAACCTCAATCTCCAAAGGAAAAAAAAAAAAGATCATCTGCTTAACAAATGACCTTAACTTTCACTGTTTGAAAACTGCATCCTTTTACCCCATTTACTTATGAATATATTCAACTCTGAGCTTTATTATTGCATGAAGTCATATATAAAAGCAAGCATAAAATTATGCTGTAGTTTGCTTTCTAATGGATTGAACATCCAGTAAATGCTTAAATGCACTACAGATGAGTAAAGTGCTCAAGGTTATGTTTGGGTGCTCGGAGACACGTTAGCTGCATTAGAGTAACTGTGAGGCCTAGATGCAATTTTTGCTATTTCTTGAATGTTAAAAATGTGGTCATTGAAAGTTTGTTATTATTCATACCATTCTTATTCTTTACATTGTTAAGGAGGAGAGAACCACAGTGTGTTGAATAGTGCTAGAGCATTAACTAACTGAAGTCTATGAACTAAAATATAATAATTTGTAATGTAAGCGCAATGGATTTCTCTCTGCCTTAAATAAAGATTGTGTCGTCCTAGTTTGGCTAAACAAAAATAATTATTTTAAATTAAAAAATAAAATAAAAAATTTAGTAAGCAAAACCAAACCAAACAAAATTAAATCATTTTTATCTTTCTTCCCAGCATTTTTACAAGAACAGAATAGAATTTGGTATAATCTAATTTTTATTAAGTCATCATTTTATATAAACTCCTATAAAATATAATTAAAAACTAAACTAATACCACTTCACAGTGGAGGAAGTTAACGGAAACTTATTTGACCCTTTTTCTATGGAGTCTCATTTATTTACATTACTTCAACCTCTCAGATACCACAACTTCTCTCAGATTTCTTTTTTCCCTGTTGAACTCTATAAACCTTACTCCTTGCTGTTAATGTGCATACTAGCACAAATATTGCTATGGAACCCTCACTTATTCCTGTGGACTCACCACTTGAAAACAACAGACTCCTCAGAGGGTTGATGGTGTTCCCCACTGCACAAATTTATTGTTCTACCCATACATGAATAACCGTGCTGGTCTTTGCTACTCTGATAGCAGAGTGAAGGGGTTATCCACCGATCTGACTACAACAAGTCAGGTGTGTCCTTATTCAGTATGTTACTAACATGAGGTAGCCCCCTGCCAATTATTGATCCAAAACATATATTCTATGAAATTGTGGTTTCATTTAGGTAAATCTGTCACATTTGTTAGTCACTGCAGGAGCTTTTTTGTGGTCCATTTTCTCTTCTGCCAAAACACATGAGAGCAAGAAGATAAGGATGGTGTGGGAACCATACCTTTAGGTTAGCATTAAAATTCAGCCTATCAAGACAGCTGTAGCTGTCTTGTGAATGCAGTCTACCTTAAAGATAAAGAAAATTTAGTAGCTGAATAGCAACAAGTGCCTTGAAAATTACATCTAGAAGACAATGGCACTTGAGCTAGAAAAGTATCCTGTTAAACTGTAGGGAATTTTTTAAGAATTGTAGATGTAATTCAGAGCCTAAAAGACCTAAATTCATTCCTTCCAAAAAGAGGCAGATCAGGCAATAATTTCTCCAGTGGGGCCTCTGCTCTGCCCTGGTAGGACGGAAAAGAGAAAACTCATTCTGTGTGTCCAGAAACTGTCAGCAAAGGAACTGGCAGCCACGTTATTGCCAAGGGTTGGATAGAAGCAATTCACTTTGTGCTGCCCATTTAAAAGGTAAAGGGCAGCACCAGTGTTTAAGCTGGAGCATGAAGCTGATTCAGGAATGCAGCAATAGCCCAGATAACGAATAGCCAGGTGGTTTAGCTGGCTCCTAGGTCCCTGGAAACATTCAAGGTCAGGTTGGATGGGGCTCTGAGCAACCTGATCTAATTGAAGATGTCTCTGCTCACAGCAGAGGGGTTGGGCTAGGTGGCCTCTAAAGCTTCCTTTCAACACAAAGTACTCTATGATTCTATGACTTTAAATTCTGTATCCAAAAGCATAAATAAATAGTCCCTAGTAAAATCATCATATGAACTTCAGTACAGGTGATACAAACACTGAGAAAAATGATGAGAAAAATTAATTCTGGCCTGCCTTGAAGGACTGTGCATAAGATAAGTATTATTTAAAGAAATCTCAGAGAAGAACTTAGGTCTTAAAATGTATTTATTTTTATGTTGAAATTATCATGTAAATTATAAAATCTTGCCCCAAGGGTGAAAAAAAAAGAAGAGGAAATATTAAATCATCATATAATGTCAATTGTTAATTAATTTGACAAAAGTTACTTAAATTATTTATGAGACTGTTACACAATGCAACTGTTAAGAACCAATCTGAGCCTAAAAATATAATGAAGTCTTGATAGTTTCAAACTTTCTGCATAAACTGTGCTTTTCTGTGTCCACTATGCTTTTCGTGTGCTAATTAGGGGGTTAACAAGACTATGGCTTAGAAAACATTTTAAGTCTGACACTTTTTTTTCCTCAGATTTTTTCTAACACCATTAATTATTTTTAGGTATACTGGAGACTGTTATTTCTGAAAACACTGTAGCCCTATAGTGCCATATACATAAATGTGGTCCACACATTGACACTAATTACAGAAACACACGTAGGAACCATTACTGAAAGAAACAAAAATGGCTGAACCTTTTGGATCTCCTGAGGTGAACAACATTTTTAAAGAACATGTGTTACAGAAGAAAATAAAACCAAAAAATATCTAGGTTCTGCGAAAATCCTGTAAAAACAAGACAATTAATTTTTTAAAAAAATTTGACTTTTTCAGGTAGAACAGAATTTTAGTGAGAGATTCATAAAACCTAGAAAAAGAGTTTTCAGAGTACGCACTTTGTGGCAACAATAATTGCTTTTCGTAGTCATCTTTCCTTAGCGCTGCTTCTCGTGTTACCTTAAAACATGACTAGTGGGTATTAACAGAACTTCAAAATATATATCAAAAGTTACTGGAGAAGTGTAATTTCACCTTCATTTGGGACTTGTTGAAAAATGGCATAGGTCGTAGGTGAGAATGGAAAAAATCTATCTATTAGAAGAGCTTTTAAGTCTATCTATTTCAAGAGCTTTTAAAGCTCTGTTGTAGCAGCTACCGGCTGTTGCAGCTGCTTCTTATTCAGAAATACTTTTGATCCTAATAAATTCTGTGCTGTTGACCACAGCAGGAGTTCTGCAACTATTTTTAGCTCCATGGAAAGGTATAATTTAAACTCATCATAGTATTTTCTTCACAGTCTTCATGTGGACAGTATCATATCAATCATGATAGCAATGCCATACAAAGGAATTTTATATGACCAAATGTTGTGATGTCACAGATGTTTAAGTGAAGGTTTCTGTTCAGTTTCTGGAGTTGAAAGTCTTGACAATATGCACTCACTGAAATTACCTATGCCTCTTCAGACTATTACTGGCTCTGCATATATGACAATGTTGCTTCTTGACATTTTGGAGAGGGAATGACACAAGAGACAGGGAAGGAAAGCCCATTTCTACTTCATTCATACTGTTGAAGCAAAGACTGTAGTCCTGGTAAGTGAAAGGATATAAAGATAGAAAAAGAATAATTGATGAAAGGCATGGCAAAAGATGTTTTTATTGGTATTCTGGTAGTGATGGTACTAATTTTTATACTCTTTTTACTCTGAGATACAAAATCATGGTTCTGATATGGTAACATAATATGATTCATCAAGACTCATCTATGGAAAAAAAGAAGGCATATAGATGTCTAAAATAAGTGAATCATTGGTATTCCAAAGAGGTTGTTCTTTCTTCATTGATTGTAGATGAGTAGTTTATACTAAATGTACAAATCTCTGTAAATTTAAGTAAAGTATTTTAGACATATTTAAATTTGAATGCAGTGATGAAGTAAGGTGACAGCTATCTATAGAAGAAGAAGACTGTATATATATAACCTAACTGTATATATGTAACCTATCACTCTGGAAGCATTCCAATTCTTCTAATAAGAATTTTTTTTTCTGTCTAAAATGAATTTTAGAGCAATAGCGTATTTTAGTTTGAATTAAAATCACCTAAATTAATTCTCTTTCTAATATTGTTTTATGGAAAATCTGTTTACTTGTTGGATTTTTTTTCATGTTCATAGTTTAGCAGTGTTTTCTGGCTCATCAGCCATGAAGGCTTTTTCATGTATTTCAAAAGCCTAACAGTAAAAACCTTGCCAAACATTCTCTTAACTATGGTCACTGCTGTTGATGTGCCAAGGCACCCAGCCAGTACAAGTCCCAATTATTTTCCTTCCCCAGGCAATAAACATTTTCACTACACTTCCTACTCTCCTCCAATTCATACACTGAGCCATGCAAACCAGTCAAAAGTGGAGTAACGGAAATGCTGCCCCGTTGCAGGCACTTGTACAGGCAGCTGATAACACGGGCAGAGCCTGAACACAGCCAAATAACACTACACAAAATCAAGCCCACTTTTAACCCACTGCTTTTTTTTTTGTGCCCCTCCCATGGGGCTTTTTATTTCAGCCTGCTGGCAGTGCAGCTAAAGACTTGAGTACAGAATGGTCAAAGAGAGAGAAATGAATGAGCAGAGGATCAAGAAGGAAAGAAAGAAGGAAGGAAGGAAGGAAGGAAGGAAGGAAGGAAGGAAGGAAGGAAGGAAATTGAAGAAAATGGAAGGAAAAGGAATATGTAAAGGAGGGAAAAAAGAAATAATGAGAGAAGGAGGGAAAATAAAAAAGAGATAATGAAGTGCAGATTTTGGTTAAAACCCCCTTATATATCTAATTTCATTCTATGATTCGTTGTGGACTGCAGCAATGGAGTCTCTGCTCTGTTGCTTGGAATATCTCTCCTCCTTCTTCTCTGATCTTGGTGTCTGTAAGGCTTTTACTCTCACACTGTTCAGAGTCTTTCCCCAGAGTGACTTCACAATGATTTTTTACTCTTTCTTAAGTATGTTATCATGGAGAAAATACCAGTGTCATGCCTGTCTGAGCTCTGTCCAGTGGTGAGTCTGTTTTGGAGCCAGCTGGTACTGCCTATGTCCTGTACAGGGACAGTTCTGGGTGCCTTATGACACCAGACACTCCTGCAGCCTGCGCTCCACTACTAAACCCTTAACATATGAACACAATAGAGTGCTCATGTTGTGTATTTCTGTATAAGTATTTCTGGAAAATTTATATGTAAATGAAGCAAGTAATTCCTGTCCATATTGCAAATAATTTATTTTCCTCAGGGATTTAAAGTTTGTAAGCATTAAGGGATAATCCTCACAAATCCAACTGACTAAACTTTCAGAGAGATAAATCAATATGGAATGGAACCAAACTCGATTTGGTGTAAAACTGATTGGTGTAATTATTTTTTAATTATTATTTTTTATTTCTCTGAACTCACAGATGTTTAAACTATAATGTATTAAATGTTCAGGGACTATAAGGAGATTGTCTAAATTAGTTTTTCCTGATACAAGAACCTTTACCTCTTGCACACAGCTACTGAATCTAGAAATTCTTCCTGTGTTGTTACATAGATAACATGCTTTGATAGAATAAATCATTTTATCTCCCAGTACAATCTGAGATATGAGTGATATATATAGACCTTATAAACAGCTTTCTTTCATTGTTTGAAAAGACTAACAGAGAGAACTTACAGCAGGGAGAATCTAAAATGCTTCTGCAAAATGAGTTATAAATGAAATCAGATGCGTGTGCTACTGAGATTAAAATTGACATCAAATTTTTCTTTAAAAGCAGAACAAACAGTTTATCTATAACCTGAACAATATGGTACCCAAGACAACCTTGTGGTGAATTTGTGGGAGCTGGAATTCTGGTAACTGACAAAGAACACAAAAAAGATAATGTTGAGATATGATGTGACAGCAAAAGAGCGAAAATAAGTGTCAAGGTTTTGAACAGAATGTTTGTTTCCTTGTAATAAGTGGGAGAGGTAAAGAAGTGGGATTTGATTCCTTATGCAAGAGGACTCCAACCTTTATATAAAAGGATAGTGAAAGGAGAAGGGACACTGAGGTTTGGATTCTGTTTAGGATATGAGCTTATAAGAAATGAGATTATGAGTAAAGAAAAATCTTGCAAGAGGTAGAGATCATGGAAATGCAGCAATGATGCTATAGGGGGGAAAGGAGAGTATGCAACCACTCACTCACCAATTTAAATACTGTTCTATATTTTGATAACACTGGACAAACATTTTTTATTATTTTTTTTTTTTTTTAGCAACTATGTGCATCAGAAGTAAGTGTCCTGAAAAATAGGTATTTTTAAAACTTTATTTGACTTTTTTTCTTTCCCCTCCCTTTTTTTCTCCCATCCCATTCTCTGATCCTTGCTGTGCATTGAGGGAAACCTAAAAGAAAGTTAAAGTTGTGGGAGCAGATTGTTTGGTTGTTTCGTCTGGTTTTTTGTGGTAGTTTTTTGGGTATAGTTTTTTCTTTTTTTTTTCCCAATCTGTGAATTGGGGAAAAAAAACACCAAAAACCTTCCCCGCTTTGCAAATGCTCCTTTTACTCATGGTTCAACATGTCTTTGACAAAAGAGTTCCTTTTCAGTTCTTTTTTCTTTCATCCCATGTAAAGACCTCTAATTCACCATGTTAGAAATTGAACACTAGCTTTATTACGGTCAGGATCCAGTATCTGATTTTTTTGTGTTGGGTGTTATTTAAATAGGATCTAATATGGGCAGTTTAACTTAATCTGACCCTGTATTAAAGAAGGAGTCATTTAGGTAATTTTGCTCTTATTTTCTTTAAAAACAGTTTTTACATTATAGCTTCTTTGTTCAACATTATTTTGAATTCTTGTGTTCTGCAAAATATGTAGCAGTACAACTATTGGGAAACAGAAAGTAAGTTTAAAAAATGAGGAGTCAAGTTACTTGGAAACTATACTGTTAATTAACAATTACAAGATTAAAGTGTGCAAATTGTAATAGGTCTCAGGCTTCTTACCTTGGAAAAGTACCATGATGTGCAGATATGAAGGAAACACATCTATTGAGGATTCAGGTAGACAAAATTGTGGTGCCTAATATAACTGTCCAGAATACAGATGAATTCTGTTCAGTTCATTCTGCTCATAAAAAGCTTTGCTATGTTGACATTTGGAAGCCCGGAGGACAGCCACACTTCAGTGAACTGATGTTAGATATTGGTTCAGCCGTATCAGTTCTGCCGGAACCTATTTACTAGCTAACAAAACCTAAATTACATTTGGAAGCTTATTTGAAGAAAGCAATCCTGGTGCTTCATTGCCCTAGTTTAATGCACTGCTGATTCACTACACTTGTCTACATTTGTAATTCTTCAGAGAAACCTATTTTTAACAGCCACCAACCAAAATATATATATAAAAAAATCAGCAATTTTTTTCTGTTGTCTTTTAGAAATGTTCTTCGTGTAATAGAGATACAAATAATAGCATTATTTTCTTTTTGTGAACCAGTTAAAATTTAACTTGAAAATTTAAAAAGTATCCTGCCTACCTGACAGCTACTGCTTTTGAAGAACACAAGCATCCCAGAAGTCCCATGTCACTTCTGCCAGTCTTTTGTGAATGATAGATGTCCCATGGTTTCCCAAATGCAACTAAATTCAGATTTTAACAAAATGGGCCAAACCTTTCTTCAAACAGTAAATATGATTAATGAAGTCTAATCAGCTGGCACTTCAGTATGGCAAGCTAAATAGCTCTGCTATCTTCACTGATTTCTATTATGTATCCTCAAAACTCATTTGTATATATTTATACTTACATTCTTGGGTTATATGATAAAAGCTGGTCTTCACACCAACACATGAACCCAAAGAGACAATGGCAGACAGGGAACGCTAAAAATACCCTGTCTTGGCTATTTCTAGGGCCAGCACAGAAGAACCATCAGCCTCACAAGCCCAGAGAAGAACAGAGATGAAGTCACAGGGAGGAACTCAAAATTTCAGAGGAAGGGACATCATGTATAGCCTCCTTCCAGGGTTGCCTCGAAGGTTCAGTCCAGGTGTGAAACCCATCAAGGTAAGTTGACAAAAGGTATGTAAGCTCCAACATGTGACTTATCCACTTGATTTGTGGTATTCCATCTATGGATGGAGAGCATCCTCTCGGCCCTTACATGGATAATACAAAGCAATTGCTAGGAGGTAAACTTAAAAAATATTTATATAACTTTCAGGTTTCATTGGACAAAAGATATAACAAAATGTCCCTTCAAAAATATGTTGTAATTCTGTAAGTTTCAGAAAGAAATTCAAGTAGTTCTAATTAAGAGCTGACTAACCAAATTAGTGTCTTGTAATAAGCATATCCTAATAACAGGAAACAGATGCTACTAAATCTTGATGAGTGTTATTGTCAATGCCTGGAGCTACCACAGATAGATAGTGTATATTAATATCATGTTCACTCAAATTGGATACTAGTGCTGTCTGCCACAGGGACCACCTAAGGCAAAAATCTTACTTAGATACCCGTATTTCTATAAATATTTATGTAGTCATATATTGGCTCTGTTATGTTTTATGTAGTTGCTCATGCTAGGAGGAAGACATTTCTTTTTATCATTGTCATGGTTTCATCTGGGACAGAGTTTATTTTCTTCTTAGTAGCTTAGTACAGTGCTATGTTTTTTGGCTTTATTATGAGAAAGATGTTGGTAACACACTGATGTTTTTGGCTTTTGCTAAGTAGTGCTTACCTCAGTCAAGGATGTTTCATTGTCTCTGCTAGTGAGGAGCTTCATAAAAAGCTGAGAGGAAGCATGGCCTGGACAGATGACACAAAATGGACAAAGGGATATTCCATACCCTAGAACATCATGCCCAGTATGGAAACTGGTAGTTACCAGTAGTTACCCAGGAAGGGCCCATCACTGTTTGGGAATGGGCTGGGTATTGGTCAGTGGGTGGTGAGCAATTGTATTATGCATCACTCATTTCTGTTGGGTTCTGTTGTTCTCTTCCCTTCTCTTTATCATGACTATTAATATTTATAGAACATTTAGTGTTAGTAGCATTTTATTTATAATGATATAATTATTATAAATATTACTTTACTTTGGTTCAAGTATTAAACTATTCTTATCTCAATCCTTGTCTTTCCAATTCTCCTCCCCACCAGGAGTGAGCAGTTTTGTGGTACTTAGCTGTCAGCTGGGGTTAAACCCTGGCAATTAAGCAAACCAGTATGATATTGTAGAATTAAAGTATTTCTTAGATAAAACCGGTTTCACAGAATCACAAAATGGATTGGATTGAAAGGGATGTTTAAACATCACGTAGTGCAACATGCTTACAATGGGCAGGGACACTTTCCACTACACCAGGTTGCCCCATCCAACCTGGTCTTGAATGCTTCCAGATATGGGGCTTCCACAACCTCTCCGAGCAACCTCTTCCAGTGTCTCATCACTCCCACAGTAATAGAATTTCTTCCTTATGTCCAGTCTGAACCTACTTTCTTTCAGTTTACCTTCATTTATAAAAGTCCATTTGCACATACTATGAACTCAGTCTTTTCTAGCCTTATTAAATGCCCACAAAGTCATAGGCAAATTAAAAATTTCTAAGAGGTATGTACAAAACTTAAATGTAATTTCAAAGCAATTCCTATTCAGAAAAATGTCTGAACTATGAATTCAACTGAGGGCAGAATTTATATACTACTTTTTTTTCTGAAAAGAAAAGCAAAAACTATAAGATAAAGTGTTCTGTATATGCATCTGTGATAAACTGCTCTGCAATCTTGGATAAATTATGTAAAAAGAAAACACTAATATTTGTCAGAAAGCTATGTTAAGCAAGTTAATTGGGTAATGTCCAACCATTGCTACTGAAATGTGAAGTAGAATGTAAATTCAGAGCATTATTTCTATTATTACATCACAGTTTTATCAAATGTTTTTTCAGCAAAATTTTTCAAACTTCTGTTCAGACATATGCCCCAGGAATCTTTGAAGGAAGCTGTTACAGATTTGAAGTACATAATTAAGATTAAACATTACAGATGACAAAATGGTGGGGTAAAATACAGACTTCTCATACAGATTTCAGAATTAACTTATAAATGTCTTATACAATTTTCTGTATGCTGTTGTGACACATTAAGTGAAAACCAAAATCAGACAGAGAGCTTTGGGGATTTCTTGATCAAAGAAATTGCTTCCAGTTTGAAATGCACAATGAGACAGCCCTGCATTGCATTTGTGTACCCTTTTATATTCAGCAAAGCAAAACTGATCTTTGCAACTAGCTGTAACTCACCACATGCTTGAAAAAGGAAGTATAATGAAGAACAAAAATCCATTGCAGAATTCTTGAAACTAGAGAGAGAAACACACACGTACCCCAGTGCTTCTGTAAGGGCAGGCAAAAGAATCACCCAGTCTTTCTCAGGATTAACACTGGGAAGACTATCCAAAATCAGATTGACTACATCACCAAGAAGTTCATGTTATCAACCAAAGAGAAAAAGTACTGTAAAATAATATTAAGTAAATATTAAGTAAATATAATAGGTGGAATGCAGGCATATTGAAGTTGTGCACACTTAAAATCTTCTTATGAGACACTTATGTCACTTATGAAAGTGTCAAAAAAGCCCAACCTAGAAAGACAGAACCAAATAAAATATTATGTTCAACTTCATGTTTTGAATTTTTTTACTCAAGTTTATTAAAGATTAATTAGGATAGTTAATTTTTCCCTACATGAACTATTTAACTCCATAATCTTATTTGAAATATTAATAATTTTGTTGTAGCAAATATAATGAACTCATGATTTCCACATACTTCACTATCTGAAAATTTGTTCATCATGTGTTCAATAACAAAAACTATGTTCATATGAAAATTTTTAACAGTTTACAGTTAATTACATGGTTATTACTCATCATATTTTACACAAAATCCAGACAGCTGTAAATGTTTAACTAAATAACTAAATGTAAATGTTTAAATAAATAACTAAATGTAAATGTAGTTATTAAATCACTTTTTTTTTTAAATCTGAAATTACAACCTGAGAATACTGTATCTTTTTGCAAGAAAACCAAATTTCAAGTTTGTTTCCTTTAATTAGAATGATAGCAGGATTATGGGTTTTGTGACAGAGTAAAAATTCAAGCTCATATATTGTATAGTCTCAGTAACTTTAAATTTACTTCTGAGTCACCACAAAAGACAACTATGACTGTGAATGTATGTAAAGCAATAGACAAGTATTAATATTTTTAGAATCCTAGTGGAAAGTTTTAAGCATTAGATGTTTTATTTGTCTATAAATCCATAAACTTAAATAAATAATCATTACAGCCTCAAAGTAATTCATGTCATTAGTCTAATAACACATCTGAACGGTGTAGGCAAAGTGTATGTTAACAATATGACTGTATCAAGGAGCTCACACCTCAAATTAACTTAATAAATTATGTTGGAGAAAATAATTACATGGCTAATAATACATACATATTACCCATGAAATGAATGACATTGTGGTAAGTCAACCTTGGCTGGCATTCAGAAACTGCCCCTATCCAGTTAATCTCTTCCTTTCCACTTTTAATAAGACAGAGACAAAATAAGATGGAAAAGCTCAAGGGTCACGGTAAAGACAGGGAGATGCTTGTCAATTGCTCATCCTCATGAGCAAAGCAGGGAAGGTGAATTTAATTAATTGTTAGATAAAAATAGGGTAAGATATAGTTGTGGTAATTTGGTAAACTTTTCTCTGCTGCTCCTTCCTTCTCACATTCTTCTCCTGCTCCAGAGTGGAACTTGCCACAGAATGCAGTCTTTCAGGAGCTCCAAGAGCAGTCTGCTCCAGTGTGGGTCCCTTGCAGGGTGGGGTGTGCAGTTCTGTCCAGAAAACTGTCTCCTGCACTGTGCTCCTCTCCACAGGCTGCAGGTCCTTCCAGCAGCCTGCTGTAGTGTGCAGTCCTCCATGAGCCGCAGGGTGCTCCACAGTGGTCCTCTAGGTACTGCAGGGGCACAACCTGCTTTGCCATTGTCTTCTCCATAGACTGCAGGGAATCTCTGCTTCGCTGCATGGACCTCCTCCTCCCTCTCCTTCATCACTGATCTTGCTGTCTGCACAGTTGTTTCTCTCACATCTTCTCTCTCCTCCCTCACAGCTGCTGCAGAGTATTTTTTAGCCTTTCTTACATATGTTATCACAGGGAAAGTTCCGACATTGTTGATTGTCTCTCCACCAGCAGGTCCCTCTTGAAGCCAGCTAGAACTGTCTCTGACATGGAGACAGCTCCTGTTGTCTTCTCACAGAAGCCACCTCTGCAACCCACCCCCACTGCCAAAATCTTGCCACCTAAACATAACGGTTCATTATATTCATTAAGAAGTGCTAAACTCTAAGATCATATTTCTGTTTGGCTACCAAGATGTAGTAATGATTTTCTTGGCTTTCGGAAGGCAAAGTTTTTGTCCAGGTGTTATGTCAGGGCCTAAGAGAAAGTAAACAAGGCTGAGGGAGAAGAATATATCCACAAGGAAAGCCAACTCAGCAGCTGCACTGAAAATCAACTCTGTCTGGGTCCAGCAGAGGGAAACCACAACCCACCAACGTGTAATTTGTTAAAAAATGACCAACCAATGAGCAGGAGACCAACATTTGGGAATAAAAGTGCCCTTGATCCAATGACTTTATAAGTGATCTGGGATCTGGGTATGTACATTAAGCAGACTTAAGTCCTGTCACCTTAATATTTCATGGATCTGTGTCTGTGATTGTCTTGTAAATCTGGATAGTTTGGGTTGAGGGGATGCGTGCATCTGCCAATGAACCTTAGTCCTAATCAGCTGGAAAGAAGACCATCCTTGTGCTACCTGTGTTCATATTTATGTGAGAGCAATTGGTGTTTATTTGGGTGTTGTTAAAACGATGTCTTCTGTGTGTGTGCATTTGCGCTTGAGTGTCTGCCTCTGCAATGTGGGCTACCACTTGCTGTTTGTGAGACATGAAAAAGGACGCAGCAGCAGCCACTTCCTCCTTAGCATTAGAGTGCACTGGGTTTGATGTAAACAGACTGGGAAGAAAAAAAACCCTGGATTCTGTATTTCACTGGGAATTGGCAACTCTTTAACATAAATTTTCTATCTTATGTAAAGTTATCCAATTTTGAATCACTAATTTAGTAATTAGAAACAGAATGTATGCAGTTTTAATCTTGACTTTGATATAGTTACATGCATATACATGTATATGTTTATAGAGATATAGGCAAATTGTCATAATTTTAAAAATTATTTTTATTACTTGATGAAATACTCCTGAACAGCTTCCAGCAATTATTTTCTTGTCATAGGCATCACAAATTCCCAAATATCTGAGAACTTATAAAATACTGTAACTTTTAACAATTTCATTTGCATTTTGTCACATGCTCAGCCCCGTGCATGTTGCCAAAGAAAGACCACCAAGTTGTATTCTACTGTGAATTACAAAGAGGAATCTGAACCCATATTATTAAAATGGTCATCCATTTTTATCCAATTTCCTCACTATCTTATAACTACAACTTGCTACTTTATTGATTCTTGGAACATCAGAAGATACTGTTAAATGGATATTATACCTGACATCATATATGAAAAAATAAAAAGAAAAAAATACAATTCGAGGGCTGAAAATGGAGGAAAGTGGAAAGTGATAATCTCTTTACAGAGGTTACTTTCATCATAGATAATGAAAGAAGAGACTATAAAACCTGAAGCTCTGCTATTAAGAATATTGCACTTCACACTTACATGTTTGCAAAATTAAATTGGTATTTGAAATATTATGGGAGCATAAGGAAAAAACTACATCATTCACTGATTCTGATTTGAATTTAATCTTGAAAAAGTACCTATCATACCTTCCAATTACCAATACCTATTTCTTTGTTTCTTAATATAAATTCTATAATTCATATAACAAGAAAAATTATTTCAGGCAATTTTAATTCTCTTGCTGTGAATATGCAAATGCTCATTAAAAATTAACACTTTGGTTAATTCCTACTACATGTATATACTGAGTATCCTGTAGATGGTTATAATGTGTACACCCTGTAGTAGTTTAACCCTGCCTGATGCCAGGTGCCCAGCAAATCTCCTCTACCACTCCCCCTCCTCAGTTAGACAGAGGAAAGAAAACATAACAAAAGCCTGATGGACCAAGATAAGGACAGGAAGAGGTCACTCATCAATTACCATCATGGAGAAAACTGACTCTACTTGTAGAAATTAATTGAATTTATTAATAATCAAACCAGAGTATTACAGTGAGAAATAAAATCAAATCTTTAAAACACCTTACCACAACAACTCCCTTCTTCCTGGCCTTAAGTTTATTTCCAATTCTCTACCTCCTCAGCAGAGCAGGGGTATTGGAAATGGGACTGTGGTCAGTTCATCATGTGTTGTCTCCGCTGCTCTGCTGTTGCTTCCTCCACAGTGGTAGGACTACTTTCCCGACTCCAGTGTGGGTTCACTCCCACAGGAGACAGTCCTCCATGAACTTTTCTAGTGTGAGTCATTATCACAGTATACAGTTCACAAAGAACTTCTCAGAGATTCCACCCCTTCACACCACCAAAGCTTCACCATGAAAACTCAGTACACATTCTTTAAAGTGGATTCCATATAACAGATGCAGTGATGTAGACATTTTTACTGTTTTGTTTGTTGAGGTTTTTTTAATTTTCTCTCTTTTACAGCAGCACTTTGCATTTCTGTCTACTAACACAGTAGACAATTATCAAGAAGAAGTATGTGTTTGATGCTGATACTACAAAAACCTTTAAAGCAAGAAGGAAATTTGTGCTTTTGTTTCCTCCTTTTTTATGTCATTTTATTGTTAATTTTCTGCATAATTTAGGGACAAGACATATTCTATGAGCAGTCTTATGATCACTAGCCCTTGTTCTCATAGGGGACTTCAACGTACCAGATGTCTGCTGTAAATACAACACAGCAAAGAGGAAGTCATCTAGGAGGCAATGCAATATCCTAAGATGTTGGAAAATTATCTCCTTATTGATACTATCTGTAATTTTCAATTTTATTTGAAGAACGAAATCACTTTTCTTGTGAATTTCTCTTTACAAATATTAATGTAATGTAGATGTTGTGTGAGTGACACAGGGAGGAAAAAGTTTGTATAAAATCCAGCACCCAGCACAAACCCCAAAAGGATTTCAAAGGATCAATGAAAAGCCTAGATTTTTAAGAAGTAAGTGGGTGAAGCAGTTATGTTCACCATTCATTACCTTTTGTTATTGTTTGTGATACAGTTATGAAGATGGGTTAGAATTAAACTACTTGAAGTCATCATTGGCAAAAAATTTATTTACATGGGACTAGAACAGAATGTTTAAAACACTTTTTAAACCACACTAAGTTAAGGCTGACTTTAATGATATGTATTAGTTCAGTATTAAGGAGAATTTAGGATCAATTTTTATTCCCCCAAAAATAATGTCATTAGGTGACAATACTTAATGTAAAATAAACCCTCCTAAACCCTTAATAACAACTCATATAAAATATAAATGTATTAGATAAAAATTAATCATTACTTGAACAAAAGACTTCCATTCAAAACAGGTTATATAACTGTTGCACACCAAAAAATCCTACCACATGTCAATCAGGCCATCTGATTAAGGAAATATTTTCATTCACTCCATGGCTGCACCTAAAAGTCAACAGTGAAGTTGAGTAGATATCCTAATTTACCAATACCATTTTAGAGAACAATTAGAAAAGCACAATCTACCACTTATATTGTGACTTTTGTATTGACAAATAAAGAATATGTTCACTTAAATTATAGTGTATCTACTGAAAATAAATTAAATTATAATTAGGCAAGTGTTGATAAATTCTTCCTTGCCCCTGCAGCCAAGTGCTATTGTGGGAATTCCTGTTCTTATTCCTTGATAACATTAGGTTAGGAACCTTCTTTTCTATTGTTTTTTTCTATCCACTTTTTACCTCATTAGTAATTCTTTATAAACTGTTAGATTTTTTTAACAGTGTGTGTTTGGTGAGGGTGGGTTATTTCGGGCATTTTGTGTTTGGTAATAAATATAGGCATCATCTGTACAGTTCTGGTACAAATGGACACCTTTGAAACTCATGAGTATGACTAAAACAATAGATAAAAAATAAAACAAGGAAAAAGGCTGATGACCAAACCCCTAATTGTTCATCCTACTTATTTATTAGCTTTCTCCTTGACCCTGTTTTGGAATATATGAAGTGGCTTATATCCAAAAAGTCTTCTTAAAACTGGTCTGGCCTCAGCAATATGGTATAAAGCTGCTTGATTAAGAAACAAGGATCAATTCATGACCTTTTATTTAGCTGACTTGTCTAATAAGAGCCTTACACTTATGCCACCACCAAAACTGTTGACGTTGCTTTAGTCTAAATTCCCACATTCCCAGTTTCTCCTTCCAAGGTAATCTGGAAGGTGATAGATCTGCAGCAGATGTGCACTGATGCGAAACACTCTTCCTCAGTGGAAGATAAGTTTTCAGCTATTCTACAGGCAATGATTGAACGCAGAAAAAAAATTGTCCAGACTGCCATTGTTTAGGATACTTTCTGCACAACTAAAAAGGATTGTCATGCAACACAGGGAAAATAATTTCATTTCCATTGAGCAAATTAATATCCTACAAGTACATTTTGCTAAGCAGGTGCAAATTAATTTAATCTCTTCTGTGCTACTCAGACACCTACGAATGTGAAATATTACCAAATAATTCCCTTCCATCAGGCAGCCTAAATGGAAATATTCCCAAAGGGATTAATTAATTAACGTCTCCTGATCCATGTCCAATCTACTACTACACATACTACATAAAAATGTTCTAAAGAAGTGGTTTTTGTTGTTCTTTATTTGTTTGCTTTTTAATATTTATAGACTCTTTAGTTACAATTGCCCAGACATAGCAAATAATTAGTTACCCATATTTTCTTAGCTTCCCCTAGAAATATTAACTGGATTTGGACCAAGAAGTCTTGATAACTTCAGCTTAAATAATGTTTTAATTTTACCTTTATATGCTTAAACATTTTTATTTGTCTATGAATATACTTACTATTAAAAGGAAAGGGAGAGAAATCTAATTCTGCTGAAAATTAATTATATTCATATAAATACTATAATTAAAATAAAATAGATAATTTCAACTTTTTTGCATTAAAACTTAATGATCAATGTGCCATCAGACATGGTTATCCTTCAAAGAGAATATAAATTACTTCTAGACATTGGGTAAGATAATTTTGAACTTTCAAATACCTCTTTGAACTTTCAAATATTATTTTGAAAGAAATAAGGCTATGAAATTTTGGAAAAAATCAACATAATATTTTTGCTCACTAAACCCATCCGATTTAATTGTTTTCTTTTTACATGTAACTACCTAATCTAGAATATGAACATGTTTTTCATAAAGGTGACTTGCCCTGTTTCCATGAGAAGATGACTGTTAGAAGCCTTTCACATAAGAAGAAAAGGTAAAATGTATTTAAAAACTGCAGCTCAGCACCTTTCTATATTCAGTTCAGTATGTTGATAGACTGATAGACAAATGTATTTTCAGAAGATGTGGTATATATTACGTTGCCAGCTTGTAAAGGTCATAATCTCTCAAGCAGAAGGCTATGTCTCCATGCATTTCTAGTTGTATAGAAACATGCTCCAAACAATTTAAGAAGCTGTGGATTTTTAGAATTCCTGAAATAATTGACAAGAGATAAAATTTTCCTTCTTTTTTGCCCCTATAAGTCAACCAAATTTGACCTAATGCTGTAGACTCAATAAAAGACTATCTATAGACAGACTAGTGATCAACTGAGAGAGAAAAGTGAGAAAGAGAAGCTTTAGTCCAGTTACAACTTCCTGATGTGCCTATGGCAGAACTTAAAGAAAACACAGTATACTACGGAAATACATCTTTTTTACTAGAAGATGCCGAAATATTGACCAGTACTTCAAATCAGTGTATTTTATATGGAAAAATATGATGGAAGAAGTTCACTTCCAGTGAAATTTCAGTGCAATAATAATACTTAAGGACTGATTAATATTACCTCTACCATTACAATTCTGCCCAGCTTATAAAAGTAAACGTTATTTTTCTTTTTCTACCCGAGCAGATACCTAGTGAAATCTCTCCCACAAAGCAGGTACTGGGGTGGAATTCTAAAGCTCCATAAATTTGTCAAATATTCAAAGAAATTAAGCACATAAATAATGTGAGTCAAAAAACAGAGAAAATAAATAAATAAAACATGTCAATATTTTCAAACTTGCATACTTACATTTAGATCCTGTATATTGATTATTTACTTAACTAAAGTGCTAGGAAAAAAAACAGAAACAAAAAACCAACCAACCAACAACAACAACAAAAAAATCACACACACAGAAGAAAAAGGCGCTTATAAAAGTATTCAGTTGAATTCAAAGGAGTTTGGGGCTTCCAAAACATTAATCAAACTTAACTTTCACTGAATCCTAAAGTAGTGTCTTAATTACTCTAAAAGTCAAGCTATTTAACTACTGAAATGCGGTTTATTTGTGGGGTTTTTTGTTGTTTTTGTCATTGGTTTGTTGGTTAGGTTTGGTTTGGGTTTTTTTTTTACTTTCAGTCATTAATAAGACATTCAGAATAAATTACTATTTTAATTTCTCTGTGTATTTCCCTTTGCTGTTTTCATCTATTCATGTTCTGAATACTTCTTTATTTGCTTACATACTTCACAGATATGCTTATAACAACAAGTAAGCCACATCACCAATATAATTTAATTTTATTATACCAAAAGTTTCAGTATGTAAATGAAAGCAAAATTCATAGGAATTGAAATACTCATAAAACAATAAAGAAGATGTTCTTATATTAGATAAGAGAATGTAAAATCCAACAGGATAATTAACATTATCTTCATGAAGAGGTTATAGGTGTTACACTCCATATCTTATATGTTTGGGATTTTGAGACTATTTGAATGAACTTATCAATTATCAGGGAAAATCTGTTAGCAGCAGTATGTTGTCTTAATGACCTTAAATGGTGCAATTTAGTAACATGTAACACTTCTTGTAAAAATTCTTGTAAAATTACTTCCATTAGAATTGCATGTTTGTTTTCTCATGAAATTATTTTTTTAACTTTTGTAAATTTCCAGTCTTTTTGAAGTAATTACATTCTGTTTCTTTCTTCATATGGCCAAACATGCTCTATACAGAGTCAAATGCAGAGGTAGATACATTAAAATAAAGTGATTGGTTGCATACCCTGAAATATCACTTTCCTTCAATGACATTTTGATTTTCTGGAATCAATAGACCATGAAAGTTCATTTTGACACATAATAGCTCAAGATAAAATCTCCTCTAGCTCTGTAATCATCTTTTTCAGTGTTTAGACTACCAAAAAGAAAGAGCTCATACTCTCATTCTATTTTGAAGACAAAAAAGTAATTTTGTGCTGAACCACAGGAGGCATAGTGGCACCCAGGCATCAAACACTATTGGACATGACTGATTTGAATTCTTAGATGGGAAAATGCATGTGCAATACAGAAACAGGTCCTAAAAAATTGAAAATGGAAGAAAATTTCTTGAGCTTGAGTACATAATCAGAAACCCACTGAAGTTTGAGAGATACGATGTCAGCAGGGGGGGAAATAATTCATTTTCCCAGCTTCAGGATGTTTGTGGGAAGGAACAGTTGTTGCTCCAAAAAGATATCAAGATAGTGAGAGGAAAAGCTGAGTTACCTAATGTAAGGTCATCAGAGAGGATCTACTATCAGTGGCATATGAAAACATTGACATAAAACAAAGCCAGTGAATGCCGGGATTTTTCCTTGTGTTTTTGGTTTTCTTTGTTTTGTTTTGTTTTTTTTTAATTTATTTGTATTTGTTCAATTAAAAAAAAAAAAAGCAACCAAAACTTTTCTTTCTACAACTACTTTCCTGCAGCAAAAGTTGTAACAAAAAGTTGTAACAAAAAGAACAGCTCACAACCTAAAAAAACTCAAGGAAGTAACTCCCTCACTTATTAGTAAGAAATATTAATCTTTTCAATTCTAAAAAAAACCCCATATGTGTGTTGCAGTTAAATAGTACTGATGTGTCAAGGTTTAATTTTCCTGATGAAATTTATATTGAGCTTTGTCCTCATAGAGGAAGTCAAGGGAAGTTTTGAACAGATAAGGCTTCAGGATTTAGCCTATGCTATTCAGTGCTTCGGTTTATAAGCCAGAATACACCTGACACAAATCCAGAATTTGAAGACTTCATGATGCAGAATTGGGTCCTTACAATTAGGGAATATCCCAACATTTGGGATCATAAAAAAAATGTATCCTACTGTAACTGAAGTTTGTGTTCCAGGTATTGAGGAGAAAAAATTCGTCAAGGTTTCTCATTAGATTTCTGTAATTATTCCTTGAGGGTATTTTAATAACTCAAAATTTGCTCATTCCAGAAATAGAAAGTAAAAGTAGTGAAAGGTGACTATAGAAAAAGCTGGCAGGATTAATTATCTTAAACAGATTTCTAATTTTTAAAAAGTTAATAGTTGTCTAAAAACTAATGGAAAATATAACAAATTCTTGCCTAGTCCTGTGTGTAAAACAGTTTTACCATTCTGAGATTATGGATTGTTTTATTTGCAAGAACAACATTGTAAATCTTCAGCTTCTATAGCTTTTAATACCATGAAGCCCAAAAGTAATGATTTACCTTTATAATGTGTTAAACAATTTTAGGTTGTATAGGTTGTTTCTAAAGTCTCTTCAGATTGACAACATGAAAACAAGATGTAGTATTTTCTGAACTGTGCTGTCCATTTTTGCTTCTCATCAGAGAGCAGAAAACTAAAAAGGAATATGTAAAAAGATTAAGAGGTAAAATTAAAAAAGGATCAGAAAATACAGGTAACATCTACGTTCTTGTGCTGGCTTATCCACCATGGTCGTATGCTTGTTGAGAATGTATTAGGTGAGTTACAATTGCTGGATTTTACTCCTAATAATCCAGGACAGAATGCCATTTTAAAGCTTCAACAAGGTCCTTTTTCTTGGTCAGACATCATAGCTATCAAAACAGTGTCCTGGTACCATGTAAATCAGTGAGAAAGAAGCCAACTGAGGGAGAGAAAGAACAAGGTAAAGATACTGAAGACGGCATGAGAGAACAGAGAACACAGCCTCAGATCTTTGACACATCTCCACTCAACTGAAACTTCAATTAACAAAGAGCATCACTACCAAAGGTGTGTATGCCAGGATGATTCAACAATGAAGCAAAGTGTCAGTTTTCCAGTCTTCAATTGTATTTGGTTTGTATTAAAACATAAACCTTCAGCAACATCTAGATGTCTGCATTCATAATTAATAAATGTCTCCTGGATGCAAATTAATTCAGAATCACCAATCAAAACATTATTTTTAAAATAAATTTAAATAAATAAATGTGTAACCAAATAAATCTATTCAAATTAAACAAGTAATTGCATTAATTTTTACGTTACAACACCCTTCTTAATTTGTCACCTCCGATATTTACAAAAGCATAATTCATCCCTTACTACACCACATTTCCTCAAAACAGGCATCTTTCTGGGCACAGCGCAGAGGATGGCTATCATAAAATTTGTGATCCAATGCAGCTGTGAAACTATACTAACGTTCAGACTGATGTTCCTTGGCGTTGTCTCACCTTACTGTAGAATCAACGCTTTAGTATTCTAAAAGCATATTAAGTAATAAGAATATCAGGTCAAAAAAATAACACTGAAAAATATACTTTTGGCTTATGTCATTTCTGATTCATTAAGATAAATGGTATAAAGTGCCACAGACAAGTGACAGAGTGCATCCTTTCCTAATTTTGTAATTTCATGCCAGACCTTGTACAGTTCTGAAAATTTTTTAGACTACTGTGATTTACATCCTGATGATAAAAAATGTTGTATTACTAACAAAAGAATTAAAATAAGGTGGATATTCAGGTTTATATGTTGAAAGAGCAGTGATTTTGATACTGCAAATGAGAGTCTTCTCATCTAATTTTAACCATTTAAACCATGGAATTTAATCAGAACTTGTCATATAAATTACTGTGGAAGAACATGAAGAGCTATTTTAGGACAGCACGTCTTAATTCTGCCAGGACAAACAAAATCATCAGCTTAAAATGCAGCCTTGAGGACTAATTCAGGATGGATATTTCATTGCATCCAAATTTCAACAAAGCCTCAAAGGCAAGGCACAACACCAGACATCATTTCACTTTATGTGTGCTAAAGAAACATGCTTTATATATGGAGCCAAGAACTAATTGATAATCTTATTAAATTATTGCATTTCAATCAAAATAAGCTAAATTGTCCAAATTATGCAACTATTAGAGCTTGCTCCAAAATAATACCCACAATTGTTATGCACACATTTTCTATAATCTGTATATTTCTTCTATGTTTCACTCACTTTTTACAGACTCTTATATCTGCTAATATCAATGATGCTAGACTTCTTTGATAAGAGTGAGGTGGGGACTGGAGAAGGTGACCACTGTCTTGGGGTCTTTGTTGAAAAAATCTGAGCAGCGGTTGCTCTTTGGTACTCTTGGATCCATTATGAATTATTTTCTAAGTTTTTTAACACAAATAACTTGCTGTTCTTGAAAAAGGTTTTGTCAGGCTCCAAAGGCTGTACTCATTAATGAACAGAGATTGATCCTTTGAAGCTTTTGTTTATAGGTCTCAAATCACAATATCACCTCATGCATGTATTTTCAAGGCCTCTGTCACCCTGTGCTTGTTCTTTTGTGTCCCCTTGTTAAAATTTCGTTTGTCTTCAATGGCCTTTAGGCTGTGGTTTCCTGAAAAACAAAATTAGTATTTTATTTGTGCCATACAGACATGGTTAAGTTGCTGTCCACAGAATCACAGAATGAGCAAGGTTGGAAGGGACAGTAGTGGATCATCTGATTCAGCCTCCCTGATCAAGCAGGACCATCCTATAGGGTATTGCACAAGATTGAGTTCAGATGGGTCTTGAATATCTCCAGTGAAGGACACTCCACAACCTCTCTGCACAATCTGTTCCAGTAAAGCTCATAGATGCACTACATAGTTGCATATCTCAGAATAGTTAACTTTTGAAGCAATCTGAAGTACATAGTAAAAGAACATTATGTAACCCACAGAGCAAGAAGGATGCATAGCTGGTGCCAGCTGGGAAGTTTGCTTCAGAAGAGCACTCCTGATGAAACTAAAAAAGTTATATTGAACATTCTAAAGGCTTGGACAGATAAAATTTGCAAGGATATCATTGCTTATGTGATTTACATCTGATTCCTTTTATTTTTCTGACACCTTCCCCCCCACTGTCCCATGGTTTTCAGAAGTTGTTTCTTATTTTGAAAGGTCATTCTAACCATGTTTGCCTCTATTATCAAATAAAACTCATCAAGAAACTATAATGCAAATTTTGAAAGCACTTTCTTATTTTTTTCACAGTCATAATTTATTTTCAGTTCATTTAATTTTAGTTAATTCAGTAAATTTTATATGCCTATTGCTGTCTTCATTTCTGGTCACTAGAGATTCCATACTTTAAATTAAATAAATAAATAAATAAATAAATAATTTATTATGTGGCAATAAAAAATTCCTGAGAGTGGTAATGAGAAACTCATTTAAAGACTACAATTATTTGTCTGAAATAATGTATATCAAATTATTGTGATTTTAAAACTCATTTGTGTATTTTAGTTATGTTGTGTCAAGAGGACATTTTACTGTAAAACAATTTAGAATAATCTTACACAATATAGAAAGACTAAATGGAGTCATATTATTCTGAAGTAATTAATATCACATTTGTTATTACTACAATAATGAAGATTCTTGTAGATTTATCTCTTTGCACTATTTAGTCTAGCAATTTCATTTTAATCAAAATAATTTTTTTAATTTACTTTATTGTTCTATGCCCTACATGTAAGTTAAATATTTGGTCTTTGTGGTTTACTCCAAAGACTACATTAAAATCATAGAATGATAGAACCATAGAGTGATAAAATCACTCTGGTTGAACAAGACACTTTAGGTCAATGAGTCCAACCATTAATCTAACACTGCCAAGTCCACCACTAAACTATGTCCCCAGGTGCCACATATACACAACTTTTAAATACCTCAAGAAATGTTAAACATGACCACTTACCTGGGGAGCCTATTCCAATGCTTGACAGCCCTTTCTGTGAAGAATTTTTTTTCTAATATCCAAGCTAAACCTTCCTTGGAACAACTTGAGGGCACTTCCTCTCATCCTGCTTGTTTGGTACTTGTGAAAAGAGTCCAACCCAAACCTTACTACAACCTCCTTTCAGGTAGTTTTAAAGAGCAATAAGGTCCCTCCTGAGCCTCCTTTCCTGCAGGGTAACTAATCTAAGCTTCCTCAGCCTCTCCTCAAAGGACTTGTGCTCCAGACCCTTCATTAGCTCTGTTGCTCTTCTCTGGACATGCTCCAACAACTCAATGTGAGGAACACAGGATTCAAAGTGTGGCCTCACCAATGCTGAGTACAGAGGAATGATCCCGGCACCAGTCCTTCTGGCCACACTATTTCTTAAAAAGGTCAGGATGTCATTGCTCTTTTTGACCACCTGGGCACACTACCAGCTCATGTCCAGAAGCTGTCAACCAGCATCCCTGGGTCCTTTTCCACTGGGCAGCTTACCAGACAACTCTTCACCAAATCTGTAGTGCTGCAGGAGGTTATTTGACCCAGGTGCAGGACCTGGTACTAGTTAATCTGCTTATTGGACGTTGGTCTCCATATTGGACCTTGTGTTCCCCTCAGAAGAGAATGGTCTGTGAGAATAACATTTTTTTTATTTTATGGAAGTGGTTTTGTCTCTTGGGGCATAGGCTAACTCAGCCTTGGTAACACATCTAAATTTGGTTCCACTGCAGAACTTCATATCTACACTGTCCTGCATGACATCCTTGTCTCTAAATTAGAGAGACATGGATATGACAGATAGAGCATTCAGTGGATAAGGCATTGGTTGGACGGTTGCACTCAAGAAGCTGCAGTCAATGGCTCTATTTCCAAGTGGAGACCAGTGATGGATGGTTTTCCCTGGGTGATCAGTAGTATTGGAATCATCTTTATTATTAGTATTGAAACCATGTTTAACATCTTGGTTGTGACATGGACAATGGCATCAAATGCCACACACTGGAAGAAAAAGATGTTATCCAGAGGGATTTTAGCAGGTGTGACAAGTGGGCCTGTGCAAGCTTCATGAAGTGCAAGATCCTACATGTGGATCAGGTCATTCCCAAACACAGATACAGGCCGGGTAGAAAATAGATTGAGAGCAGCCCTGAGGAAAAATTTTGGTGTTGGTTTATAGAATCTCAATGTGACCTGTCAATGTGCGCTTGCCAGCATAAGGAGAACGTGGACCTGCTGGCAGAAATCCTGAGGAAGGCCACAAAAATGATGCTTCATCTGGGGCTGAAGCAACTCTACTATGAAAACAGGCCGAGAGGGTTGGTGTTGTTCAGCCTAGAGAGGAGAAGCCTCCAGGGAGACCCTGTAAAAGGTCTAAAAAGAGAGCTAGAGATGACTAGGCATGTGGTGATAGGACACGGGGGAATGACTTCAAACTGAAAGTAAGTTTAGATATTAGGAACAAATTTATTGTGAAGGTAGTGAGACACTAGCACAGGTTGCCCAAGGCTGAGGGTGCCCCATCCCTAGAAGTGTTCAAGGCCAGATTGGATGGGGCTTTGAGAAACCTGGTCTAGTTGGAGGTATCCTTACCCAGACCAGGATGGGTGGTACTAGATGGGCTTTAACCTGTAAAGCCTGAGGTCAAAGCCATGAGCTACCCAGGTATTTTACTTATATTTAAGATTCCGAGAGTTCACCTTTAGTTTTTTAGTATCTTGAATTTACATAAAGACAAAAAGCTATGTACTTTTTCCCAAAAAACTTCTTTTATTTTAGTGAGAAAATAGGCATTTTGCCAAAAGGTTCACAGGAGTAACATACAACCAAAAAGAATAAGCATTTCACTAAGCCACATGAGATACAAATTCTCTCTCTCACATAACCCAAACCAATCTTTAATTCTGTAATTATTGAAGGACACCTTTGAAGATGAGTTAGTCACAGAGAAGACATGCCTACTGTGTCAGACAGCAACTTGTTGCCATTCCCCCTTATCCTTTGTGTCACTACATTCTGGCAAGTGGAGTAAGGATAAGGGATTCTCCATATCCTTTATCCTGTCTGCCAGTCAGGCCTGTCACAGGGAAGGTAGGGTGTAATTCCTCTAGTCTCTCTCTCTTTCAGACTCCCTGGTACTCCTAAAACTAGTCATCCTTTCTCAGAACTCTATCACTAAGCAGAAGAAGTTCTCTACACAGTTCCACAGGTGTGCTCACTGTTTCTGTCTGGTACTGGTGTATGAGCAGGGCACAACCTGCAGCTTGACCCCTGGGTGGGTGGCTGTGTGTTCCAATCAGATCTTTGTCTGGGAAGCTACACCAGTGACAGTGGATTCAGTGGGTACAGAGTTTTGAGAGGACATGTTCTTCTGCTAGGTAGAGATACTATTGTCCTCTGGTCAAACTGCCCTTTCTGTACACCCTTCTATGTAAACTGCAATACAAACTGACACATGAAACCCTTGCTGACATGCCCTGAAAGTTCTGTTTCTGGTACTCCTGGTTGCTAGCACTTCCCTGGTGTTTCTCCTCTAGGTGGTGATGGGGCTTAGCCACCACTGCTCCTGTATCTGCCCAGATCTCATTTCTCATTGTCCCACAAGCTGAGGGCTCCTGGCGACCCTTTCAGCTTCCCCTGATATTTCCCCACTTCAGAGACACTGTATCTCCTTATCCTCAGATGAGGATATTTTGTACCAACAACTAACTTTCTCTAAGTTTATTTATATTAGAGATATACTAGAAAATGTAATGAGCTTTTATAGGGTTTTGTATACAGGATTGGATTCCTAAAAGAAGGAGGTGGAATCCAAATGGGACTTTCCAAGAGGACTGAGGAACTCTGCGTTGTTTCTTTCCACCCACTGCACTGTAGGCATGTTGTGATCCCACAGGCTGTGTTGCTCTATGGCTCCCCAAATATGTGTACATATATATCTAACTTATCCTGTTCTCAAATAATTTATATGAATTATAGAGTAATTGCTATAAAAGTACACAAAATTTGTGGTGTGCTTTTTTTCAAATATATTTTAAATTACTTAACATGCCTAATATTTTATGTTGTGTATAAGTCAACAGATTTTGTTACCTTAATGAATTATTTGGGCATCAGACTTTCCCAAAAACTGGATTCCTAATGTGATTTTCCAAATAAAAAAAAAAGAAGAGTACTACTGACAGGTAATTTTGCATTTCGTACAATTACATGTCTAGCCTAAACCAATTAAATCTTTCTTTATCGACAATGGTAGTCAACCATCTGTAAGAGAAACACTTATAAAAGGAAGACTGGAGAGAGTTTAGACAACTAACTAAGATAAGAAACCTAATTACTACAGCACCTGCATCCCATTCTGCCTGATCATTTTCTTGCACTCTATCTTCTGATTTCAGTCTTCTATCCCCTATTATTAAATCACTTGCAACCAGTTACTTATCCCTCATCTGCAGTAAAAGGTTATCTCTAACATATCCAGTATCTTTTGAGACTATCTGCAGACAGGTGTATAACACTGAGTATTCAGTCAAAGAAATAATCCAAATTCAGAGCTAGATTGGCTTGCAAATTATTTGAGTTAAATAAATTATTGCTAGCTGAAGCTTTTTATGTGAGGTGGGAATAAGAAGCAATATATTTACATAAACCACAAATATTAAGGAATGAGTATGTTGTAGACAGCTAGATAGAAGAGCAGTTGGGGATATTTTGCATTTTTGAAAAATTGCTCAAGTAAATGTAGTTGCCATTTGCTCAAATAACAGTAAATTTGCATTTCAGCAACTCACACAGATGGTTTACTACGGCATGCATAACATGTATATTCTTGACTCTGACCATAAAGTAAGAAGCTTTGAAGAACTCTTGCACAACTGTGTCACAGAGGAAAATATTTCCCTTTTTGCTCTTGTGAACCTATGCAGAAAAAACACTGCTCTTATATCTTCTAGCCTATCCAGCTTCCAAAAAAATCAATCTTATGAAGTAAGTATTCATTCAAGTTGAACCACTAATCCATCAGCTGAGGAAGAAAAATTGTTTAGCTTTCAGAAACGCAGAAGGAAGCAAGGTTAACATTTTCTTATCCTCACAAAACTTTTGGAAACACCATACATAATTAGAAATTTGAAAATCCCATAAATTTAGTTAAATGGAAATAATGACATAACACCAGAATGTCGTGAGAAGAAATAGAGAATAACCCAAACAAACCAATACCCTCCCCCCTTCCAAACAAAACAAAACAACAAAAAAAAATCTAAATCAAAACAAAGAAAAACAAAAATCCAGTGGTATGAATCTGTGAAGTACCTCAAAGAAGTACGTATTTCATTATACATACACATATATTATTACACGTCATGGTCTGTGTACTTGTATGTATGTATATATATGTACTTGATGCATCTTCTACTTACTAGAAAATGGATGACAACCAGTCTTTCACTGATTCTTTGTCTTCATTCACAGGGACTTTTAAAGAGTGGAATAATTGTAGTGTAACTTCCATGGGTGTTTACAGCAAAAGCTAACAAAAAATGGGCATGTATAATAGTTGTTATCATAAATAAAATGTGAAGAAATCCTTCCACCATAACAGAGTCTCACTCAGAGAACTGTGTCCAGTTTAAAGCACCAAAATTGAACGAAGCAATTGGAGTGAATTCAATTTCCGACCTGGACTGCCCCTGATCAGCTGTAAACCTTTCCCTCACATCCTATCTCCAGATACCTAACAGAAGACATCATCATCTCCCTCTTTGTTCCCTGTCATAAAGCAATTTTAGAGAGCGTTTGGGGTGGCCCCTCAGACTCCTCAAAGCTGAACAAACCTAGTATTTTCAGCTGCTCCAAAATCTTGCCCTCTATTCCTTTCACCCTCTTTGGACACATTCTTATATTTTTGTATATAACTTTCTCTAAGTTTATTTATATTAGAGATATACTAGAAAATGTAATGAGCTCCAGTCTGGAGCCCCAAATTGCATGAAGTACTAAGGTGAGGTCGCACCAATGCTGAGTTCAATGAGACAGTTTCTTTTGACCAGTTAGCTTAATGCACCCCAGGAAATGGTTCTCCTACTGGATGAGAGGAGATATTGTACACTCATTTTGCTTACCATCAAACATAATCCTTAAATCTCTTTCTGCAGGGCCTTACTCCACTATCTTGTTCCCCAGTCTATACGTACATCCAGGATTACACCATCTGAGTTTAGAACCCAGCATTTTTCCTTGTTAAATTTCAGAGGCTGTCATTTGCCAAGTACTCTCATCTAACGAGATCTTTCTGTAAGACCTCTCTACCCCTGAGGCAATGAACAGCTCTTCCTAAATTAGTATCATTACCAACTTTTGTGTGAACCAGACTCCTGTGTCCAGGTCATTGATAAAAACTTTGAAGAGAACCGACCCTAAAACTGTGCCCAGGAGAAACACCATAATTTGTAAGGAGTGCTGTGGAATCTCCATAATTTATTTATCTTTTAATAACATCTGAGACAAACAGCTGTCAGGAAGGGTTTATGTATGTATTTTAACTTGTAGCAAAAGAATGGACTACAGTACTTGTGATAATGTGTTCGGGACCCATTTGCTCTAATTTTTGTAATTTTATAATTTCATAATTTTAATAGAAATATTATAATAAATGATGAATTTTGCATCATAAGTCTCCCCTTACAGCTTTAAGCCCAGGTGGAATATGATGAGTCAATATAACTGGAACAATTTAAAATATTAAAAGTGGAAGAAGAGAACAGAAATACAAACCTGCTCTGAACAACTTCACAATAAATTTCTTCTTTTTTCACAATTTGTGTTCCTAACATGATGCTGTTATTTCTCTGGCTTGATGAATTAGGACTTTGGAAATCAAAGATATCTGGTATACTGTAACATTTGGTTTGGGGTGTGTTTTGTTTGTTTGTTTGTTTGTTGGGGGTGTGTGTGTGTTTCTTTCCATTTAGCTTTTATGCTTGCCTGCAGGAAGCCAGAAGCTGAGCTTTCTAGTAATGGAAAACTCCCACTCTTTTTCAGCTACTTAATGCCAATTTGAGATGTAGTAATCAAAATAAGTTTGTTTTTAAAACTTTCTGTAATTTAAATAAATTGAGTTTCAATTTCTGGAGAAAAAAAAAGAACAACATGTAAATGAGAAGTGGAAACTAGTAGCTGAATTTTGAGGAGTAATTTAATCTGGCTACAGGCTTTCAGTCATTATTTATGATGTTATATATGATAACCCAAATATATCCTCATTTACAGATATTCTTTCTTATGAAACTATAATAACTGTGGTAGGACATGAATCATGATTCACTAAAGCATAATATAACTGGACTGAAACAGTGATTTCAAGTATTGAAGCTATCATTTAATGTAGGTTTAGCTGTTGAAAATGAAAAAAAACTTCAACCAAATCGTCACAGTGACTACCCAGCTGTTTACTGGAACATGCTATGTGTGCTACGGATACAAAAATCCTCCTGTAAAATATTAAGGAATAAACCACCCAAAAATACTGTACTTATATTTTTTCTCAGAAGAGGAAATATTTCCTGCATTAAAATAATGCACTTTGTAATTTATTATTTCTAAATATATGCAAACTCTCTACAGTAGAAGAAGTGGAGAATAGGTGGAGAAAGGGAAATGTCGCATCCACTTTCCAAAAAGGCCAGAAGGCAATCTGAGAAACTACTGGCTCATCTGTCACACTTCAGTGTCTGGGAAAATCATGGAGCAAGTTGGGAGTCACAAAGGAGATGAAGGTATTTCTGACAGCATGAACTTACTGAGAATAACTCAAAACACCACCCCAGTGAGGTAGATTGAAATTCTCTAAGTAACTGCCTCAGATGAGTGTGATCAGAGGAACAAAGTCCAACTGGAGGTCAGTTACTAGTGGTGTACAAGGGTCGATAATCATACATCTTTTTTTATAAGCTGGACGATGAGACAGAGTGCATCCTCAGCATCTTTGCAGTGATAAAACACTGGAAGGATTGATCAGTACAGCAAATTGGTGCACTGCAATTCAACAGAACTTTGACAGCCTACAGAAATGGACCAACAGGAATCTCAGCTTTGCAGAAAAGAAACCGCACATCCTAGTAGACAGCAAGTTGACCATCAGCCTTATGGAATAGAAGGCTGACAGCATCCTGGACTGACTTAGGAATACCACTGTTTGGTATGGTCCTTTTATATTTCTAGATCTTGCATCTAGTTTTGTCCTCCATGTTCCATCCAAAAAAAGAAAGATATTGATAAGCTGGGACAAGTCTTAGGTAGGGGCACAAGGACAGTCCAGACTGAAGCACTTGGTCTTTTAATAGTGGCCAAGGAACTGGGGTTGGTTCACCCTGCAGAAGAGACAGTTGTGGGAGCCCCTGAAAAAAACACCCTGGGTACCTGCAGGGTGAAAAGCCTGAAAAGTAGTTGTGCTCCTTTTGGATGGGGTGGAGATAATTTTCTTTGCAGTAGCTATAGGAGAGGAATGGGTTTTGGATGTGTACTGAAAACAGTGATGATAAAAGAGGTGGTTTTGTTACCACTTAGCAGTGTTTACACAGAGCCAAGACCTTTTCTGCTTTTCATACTGCCCCACTGGCAAGAAGGCTGGGGTTGCATGGGAAATTTGGAGGACACACAGACAGAAAAAGTGACTAAAACTGACCGAAGGGATATTTCATCCCGTAGGACATTACTCACAGAATATAAAGCTGGGGAGAAGAAGGAAGAAGCAGAGATGTTTGGAGTGATGGAGTTTCTCTTCCCGAGTCTTTGATACATGCAATAAGGCCTTGCTTTCCTGGAAATGGCTGAACACCTGCCCATGGGAAGCAGTGTATTAAATCTTTGTTTTGCTTTCCTTATGTGCATGGCTTTTGTTTTCCCTATTGGACTGGCTTTATCTCAATCCGTGAGTTTTCTTTTACCCTTCCGATTCCCTCTCCAGTCTCACTGGTGGGGGAGTAACCATGTGGATGCATGGTTTTTGGTTGCTGGCTGGGATTAAACCATGACAGCTGTGGAAGTGGAAGGGTGGGAAACAACAGGCATGAACTGAGATGCTAGAGGTTCTTACTGGATATATAGAAAAACTTTTGTCAAGATGTGTTCCAAGAAGCTGTTCAGGCTGCATACTTGCAGGTTTTCAGGGACTTGATCAAAGTCTGAGCAACCTGGTCTGATCAAGAGCTGACCCTAATTTGAGCAGAAGGTCAGTTTAGAAACATTCTAAATTCCTTTTAGACCAAATTATTTATGCTCCCATGATTCTGTGAAAGCAGAACTTAACCGTAAGAATTTACAGACTTGTATCAATCTGGAACTAGAAAGCGTCGAACACATTGTGACATTAACTCACAAGAGAATAATATGAGTAGGTGTGAGAAAAATATAGGAAACACTGTAGCATCCCTTTTACTGTTTGGATTTGGGGTTTTTTTAGCAGTCTTGGAGAGGGTGTACAGTGACAGCAGAATTGTCTAGGAGATAAGGATTTAAAGCGTTAGGCTGAACTTCCATTTCAGTCTTGCAGACATGAAAGCAAATAATTTTTTACAGAAAGTATTGTATGGCCAGTCTCAGCATCCTCTGAAATTTGCGATGCCTTTTCCTCAGAGCCTGGAGAATAGGGATCAGTAGTCAAACAGTGATGCAGGGAAAGAAAAAAGTATCTCATCAAAGATTGATTTTTCTTTTCCAGAAACAATCTGTAAGCAATACTAAGCTACCGAATGGTTTGTCCCTACGCTATGGTTTTTGGTTTTGGGATGTTTTTGTAAGCAGACTTTAAAGAGTTTGGGCCCTTTATGGAGTTGGTGGTGCTCATTAACAAGAAGCAAGCATCATTTGCTTTAAGTTACAGTTATGTAATTTGAGGAAACAAAAAAGAGTAGCATAGAAATACTAGTGTGCATTGTCTGAAAACAGAAGTGCTCTTTAAAATGATATAGCATTCCTAAGCAAATATAAAGGTGGATGTCAAACGAATGTTAAAGTGAAGAACGTAGAATTAGGTATTGCTATTCTTAGTATTCTATATCTTCCATGAACTCCTAACTTAAAAAGATCAATAAATATTTACCTGTTTTCTTAAATACATCAACTTTGAAACCTTACACATATTACTTTCCCTGTGAATGCTGTGCATAATTTGATCCAGGAGCACAGCTGTGTCCAGATTATTGATTACTCTGCAGTCTCCATAGGTCTTTCTCCTGTCTTTCATGGTTCTTAAGGGTGTCATTCCTGGTGGAGACTCAAAATACTGATACTTCTTCCCCAGATAAAAGTTCAATGTCATACAAAATTGTCATTATGAGCAATCCAGAGAACAAGACTATTTATACAGGTTTTTTATTCAAAATTAAATAGGTTATTTGCTCTAAGACAATTCACTATGATAGAGAGAGACTGTATTCCCTTGATAAGTAATTTACTGTGAATCAGTGACCTACATAATAAGCTTGTCTTCATACATAGCAGCTGACTTTCCTTTTCAGAATATATGTGTCTGTTTTCATGATTAACTACAGGTATCAGTATATGGTTAAAACTCAAGAAGACATTACAATGTAGTTTTCTGTGGAATTGGTTAAAAAATGTTCCTCAAAATACTTTTGATTTCTAAATACATTTTCCTCTAAGCCAAATACATATTTCTTCTTTTGGCTGAATTTTGTTAAATTGCCTGACATCTGAAAAGAAGCCTTTTAAAGTTATTTCCAAAACCCTATTTAATGTTTTTCACTATTCTTACTGAGATTCATGAACTAATATGAAAATACCACATTTAATTTTAAAATAAGGCAAGAACAACTCTCAAATTTATTCAAGTTTATTTAAATATGAAATAGTTTTGAAAATCAGTAAAATTAAATTTATTTTCTGAGAAGAAAAAAATGTATATTTTCAAGTTTGGAATAAAAGCTTAATTAGCAGTTGAAATTCCCTTTGAAACTATCATTCCAAAATCTGTTTAGATCTAGTCTAATGGCTGTTAAGTGGGAGTCAAGAAGTACCCTGTGATTCATTTACACTTGAGTAGTTATCCTAGGTTCCTTTGTAGTCAATCACAAGTGTGCTATTCATTTGATTTATTTTATACATCTAATATAAAACGAGATTTACTACTTACTGGAAGTGTCTCATTCTCTCTATTGACTACAATGGACATGTAGAGTGAGTAACTTAAGGACAGAGTCTTTCATTTGGTTAAATGAATTGCTGCTTCTTACTCACTACATAATCTTGACGGAATTACTTCATGTTTCTTTCAGCTAAGGTACAATTTCATCACTGCTTCTTTATAATATTCTTATTAAAATGTTTATTACATTTGGATAGAAAAGTATTTAAACGACATCATTCACTTAACAGAGACATTTCCAGTCTTTTCAGAAAGTTGAGGAGAGATGGAAAACACGTTACACATCTAAAAGGTTACCAGGATCCTCAGTCATTTAAAAAGGAGACATTGACAATGGGTTCTGTGAGAGTATTCTAAACATGATCTCATTGTGTTAATAGGTGTATTAAATCTATGAAATGATGCCTTTGGTATTTGGCAGTAACTAGAGATATGATTGCTTTTATGCATACAGAGTGTTTCTCATTCATCTAGAATGGGATAAAATATTTACTTAACACCACTATTTGTTAAAATGATATATATAAAATGATATATAAACCAGAAATAATCATTACAAAGAAATGAAGTTGCTCTATATTATAGGAACTATGAATGGTAAGGTAAAGTAAACGTAACTGATTATGAATATGTAAGTGCTAACACTGAAAGAACCTTTGGAGGTTACCTAGTCCAAAATCCCACTCAAACTTTGAAATTTGCTCAGGTTGCTCAGATCTTTGTCCTGCCAGACCACCTTAGGAATGGATTATTCACAGTTTCTAAGGGTAACAACTTTATCACTCTTACTGTGGAAATCTCTTTAGCTGAACTGATCTTTATTTCAATTTGTGAAATTTTGTATTTCTTTTTTGAGCAGTACTCCTTTAAGATTGCTGTTAAATCTTTACTTTTAAAATCATGCAGCTTGTGTACTCTTTAACATTACATAATATAATAATCATATTTTTTAATTTTAGAAATCAAATGCTGCAGTGCAAGTCAGCTATTGTAGGTTTTCTGTGTAATCAATGGAGAGGAATAGGCATCTCTATCAGATACTACTTCTTATCTCTCATCTCATTATTTTAAGAAGAAATTAATTGTCACCTAGAAATGTCATTTATTCCTTAGAAAATGATGAAAAAATGCTTAAAGGAACTTACCCTTTCTAAATTGAATAGGTGTTGCTTTTTTTCAGGGAAAGTATTTAATAGTATATTTTAATAATCAGACAACAGATGGAGGCCTCAATTTAGCAGCAGGGAATTACCAAGGAATCTTATTGATTATTTGTCATAAATCAGAAAATAGCTCTGTGTAATGAGTGGTAACAAAAAAAGTTTTTCTTTTTTTTCTTGATGCTCATTGCTCTAATTCTATTTTTAAAAATAGAGGTGAGGTATTTTATTGGTTTTTAAATGAATCATCTTGTTTCTTCAATTAATAAAAATAGAGAATTTTATCTACATTTTATTATGCAGTTTATTATAGAACCATAGAATCATAGAATGGTTTGGGTTGGTAGGGACCTTAAAGAACATCTACTTTCAACTCCCTTGCAGTGGACAGGGTTTGTCATTCACTAGATCAGGTTGCTCAGGGCCTCAACCAACCTGCTCTTGAGCACTTTATTGATTAGGGAAGACACTATTTGTTATTTTCTTGATGTCAGTTAAAAATAGTGCCAACCTTTTAATTGTTCTATTTAATTACAGAACCCTCCCCATGTTTATGAATCAACAAACACTACACAAATAGCATGTAAGAGATGATATATCAATGCTTAGGAATTACAGGTTTCTTCAGGAGATTTAAAAGAAAATCAATTTTGGAGGAAACTAAAATTCATCTCTAGGAAAAAATAAAAGGAGTCAAAAAGAATGGAGATATATATATATATATGTAACTAGAGGGGGTTTTTTACTTAACACGTAAAACACCCACCAAAAATAGCACCTTTTTCTCAGAAAAGAAATTCCATTACCCAACAAGAGAAACATATTCCTCCTTAAGAGAGGAATAAGGGGGAAAAAAAACCTGTGAGAGATAACCCTACAGACACCAATGTATGGAGGCAGAAGAGGTGGTCCAGCTGCTGGAGGAGAGATTCCCCTGCAACCTGTGGATGAGACCCCACTGGAGCCTCTGGAGATGTATCTCCTACAGCAAGTAGGTATGATCTGAAGAAAGCTGCAGACCACGAAAAAGCCAAGCTGGAGGAGGGTCCTGACAGGAACTGCAGCTCAAGGAGAAGAGCCAAGCTAAAGCAGAGGAAAGGCATGAGGAAGAAGTGGCAGAGAAAGTGTTCTGAACTGACTGTAAACCCCCCTTCCCAATTTCCTGGTGCCACTTGGCATGTTAGGGGAAGAGATAAAAAAGTGGGAAATGAAAAAACGGTGTTCAGACTGAGGCGTTAGAGAAGGTAGAAGTTGTTTTAATTTAATTTCCACTGTAATTGGCAACAAATTAAATTACACTTCTACTAGTTGAGTCTGTTTTGTCTAGAATAGTAATTGACTTCTGATCTTCTTGTCTTTTATCTTGATCCATGAGATTTTCTCCTTATTTTTGCCTGTATCCCATCAACATTCAACTGTAATTCTCATTCCAACCTCTGAGATATTCACTTTAGTTAAATTTCTAAAAATCACAGAAAATTTCTTCCTAAGGAAAGAACATCTGTTGCAAGGTAAATGTAAACAATGGTTAGAAAATGAAAATTATTTAAGGAACTAACTAGGATGTTATCGCCACCACTAAAAAAAAAACAAAAAAACCACATTCATATTGTGCAAAATATTTAAAATTTAGTTGTTTAGGTGTAATTTTGAAACCTACATTAAGGATAACAATCCAAGAAATCGCTTTCTAACATTTCTGAGATTTCAGAATTGAACTGTTCCTGATAACAAAGGCTTGTTGCATAATAATTTATGTATACAATAGAAGAAAAATTCTTGTTCTTCAGCACTTCTGAGCCTGAGAAAATTTGCTTCCATTCCTTCTTCACCCCAGAGAACTGAATTCAGAATCATCTCCTTAGAATATAGCCCAGGAGGAAGTAGAATTTTGGTGTTCGCCGAAGTTTTCATGGCTATGTTGTAATTAATACAAACTAATTTTAACTATGCAAAAATGATGTAACCAGTTCAAATATATTGCAGCAGCTATTGAAGAGAGATAGGCATCTTCAGGGGACAGTCTAAAACATTTATCTTGGCTTAGCATAAATTGTCTGAATAAGATGCTTATCTGTCTTGCCTTTTATTATAGAATGACTAACATACATTCACTATCTACTTTTAAGGTGCATAGAAGTAGAACAGCTGCAATTTAAGGCTGCAGTTCTACAGACATGACACATTTCTTAACTCATTCAGAGCTTAAGTTCAATATGGTTGGTAGTGACAAAAGGTTCTGAAGATTGTTGTGACAGCTATATCCCATCCCTTGAGCTAAAAGAATGACTGATTTTCCTTGCCCATTCAATAATTCTCCTTGTTCTTCTCATGTGACTAGAGTATGAGTTCAGGGTGGTTTTATGGCAATCACTTCTGGAAGAACTGCTAATGTTCAGAATATTTTCTTAACTCAAAATATCTTTCCTTTATTTATCATCCAGCTCCAGCTGTCAGCATGTTAAAATGAGCATTTCCTATAATTATACCAAGCTTCTTTGTCTGCAAAATACAGCCTTTAAAAACCAAGTAACTAATACTGCATAGGTGATTATGGGAGCCATTGTGATCACATATGAACAGAGTAGGAACAGCTGGTCAAATAATGTAGATCATAATACACAAATATCCTCACTAATAAACAGCAGTGAGTTAATTGTTCTGTGTGAGCCATTATTGTCCATTGTTCCTGATTACACAGATTGCAACTAGCCATCCAAAAAAGTCTGTGAATTCTGGATATCTTTTTGAAGTTAGTATGAGTAATTATTTGCCTGAACTTCAATCACAGGATGGCAGTCATAATTCACCATTATCTCTTACTCTTTGTTATCCTATTTAGTATAGTGCAGCGTGAACCAATCTGGGAGCAAAAACAATGCATATAAGATGAGCAATCTTACACTAAAAATAACAAATAGTGACTAATCAATGTGAGCAGCTGTGAATAGGCCATAGGCAAATACATACGAACAACGAATACATTCACATACTCAGCAATAGTTTGCAAGCAATTCACATATAGAAAAAAAGGGACAAAATTGTAATTAATAGTATTTATAATTAATAATAGAGTTTGATATATTTTTGACAATTGTCGTGACACTTTGTAACCATTCTTTCCATTGAGATCTGCATATTTTACTCTTTTTACCTTTCATATACTAGTCTTCTAAGTCTTAGTTGCAAATCCTTCAGTTCCTAAAGTTATATGAAAAAAATCTCATTCTATTTGAAATCTTCATTCTCTCTAGAGGTATTTAAAAATATGTTCATTTTCCTCTTTCAGTGGAAAGCTTACAGACAAGTGAAGCAATATCTATGCAAAGTGTTGTGGGTTTGGGGCTTTTTACTGGCATTTGCTGTCTGTTGTAAAATGGTAAAAATTAGTAGAATAAGGTTAACCTGCACTCAAAGTCTTCATTTACCCTCATGTTCCTGAGAAAAGCTCCTGATCTTATTTAGAAATGTCATTCTGCACTTTGCTATAAGCATCATTGAAATTAACTTTTTATTTCTTTTACAGATGTTGGATTTAAGGAATTGAAAAGAAGTGTTTGATTGTCATAAATTTTAGAATACATCTGATATCTTTTATCTCCTGAACACTTAAGGTAGACATACCTTATGAATTAAAAGGTGCATAATACAAAACTCTTGGACTAAAATTGAAACCACTTGCCTAGTCCCTAAACTAATCATGATACAGAACATATTTTAGAGTGGAAACCAAAGAATTACATCTACAGGAATTAAAAATGAGATTTTAATACTCAAAAGTTAAGAATTGGTGTTTTCATTAAAAACATATTTATTTAAATACGAATGCATGCTATCGTAAAATCTGAACCAGGCAGCTTGATATGTAGTTTCTTTATCCAAAAACATGTGGAGTCAATTCATAGAGACAAAGGTAGGAATCATCTCAAGAAATTTAATGCATTCTATAGATAGGCATCTAGCCCTGACTTAGTCACCACACTCCTCTTTCAAAGCAACTGGAACGACACAACAGTAAGCATAGAGTGATTTATCTGGCCAACTTCAGGATGAGACTAATTATCTTCTAGAGGACTTTATGTCCTCTATTGACTATAAAAGGAATTAATTACTTAACTATGTCAGAGTTGTGTGTCTAAAACAAGGTCAACACTGGTTTAGATAAGACAGTGAATCAAACTGGTAATCCAATAAAGAATTATCACAAAACTCACCAATTCTCCTGCAAAGATTCTTGCCCACTTTCTTTCAAATACACTGTGAAGGGGGATAAAATGGGGATTGTAAATAAATAGGATACAGTACTAAACAACTGTATTCATCATTTTCCTTAGAGGTAGAAATAGGGAAGGAATTGACTTCAGATACCAAATCCATCATCATTAAGACAGATACGTACTGCTGAGTGGAATGTGGTCCAGGAGACAGTTTAAAGCCTGCATGTAGATGGAGAACGGTCAGCTTTTTGTGTCTTGTCATTCTATAGCATAGTCTCAAAAGCAGTGCAAGTGTTTGTCATGGCAAGTCCTCCAGTTCTGATTCCCTAGATATCCAGTTTGGGGAATCTGTCAACAATCACATTCTATACTATTAGATTTAAGTTCAATGTAAACAAAAAGGGAATAATTACTTCAGGGCATCTTGAAAAGAGTACAAATGAGTGAGGTTATAGAAAAGAGAAATGAGTAAAAAACAATGAAAAACTGTGAAGGGAAATGGCTGATAAACATGTTTTTCATGTGCATGGTATATATTTACATAATTATGCTTTCTTTTTTTAACATGAATAATCCTTACTTTGTATGTTATGAAATACACTCTTTTTAAAATAAAAAACGTTGTCATTTCAAAACATAAGTTTGGAATGTTCCATTCCTTGCCCTTTTTCAGGGCAATTAATGCACAGCCACTCAATATTTTTGTTTTATTCTCATTGCTCAAGGTGTGGCCTCAAGCCAAATTATTGCACACTATTTAAGTGCCTACTCTGAAGGCAGAGTTATTGATTTTGTTATGGACTTTCTTATAGAGATCCCGACTAAATGTATATCAGCACTTCACAAACAATTTATCTTCACAACTATCCAGTTAGGAGTTTGGAAGGGAAGGTGAGGTGGTATCCAAAGATCATAATCTCACCTTGGTACAGAACTGAAGAATACTGTGTCTATCATTATTTTACAGTAACTGATATGAGGTAATCTAAGACATATTTTTTAAAAAAAATTCTGCTGCATAGTGCTTCATATGTTCAAGCACAGCGTCTTTTGAGTTTAGATGCTTTATTTTTGGAAAGCAATCCCATTTTTCAATTCCATTAAAAGGTCAGGGTTAACAAAGAATTTGGGTGCAAAAGAGTGTGGTGTTATGGTAGTTGTAAAATATAATTCCAGATTAAAAGATGTCTAAGGGAGATATAGAAACATGAGAGGGTTGAGTTAAAAACAATTAAAAAATCCCTATCTACGTAAAATGGAGAAGGAACATTCACTAAAGCAACACTTCTTTGAAGTTCAGTTCAGTGATGCAAAAGGAGGTACCAATCTGTTCTTAGTGTTCTATGTCACCTTTCCTAAATATGTGATTATATTAATCATTTGACTAAGACAAGACCTGAATTGTATTGTCCTTGAAGTTTATCTGTCTTATGCCCTCTACATTGCATCATTCTCATTAGATGTTATTTGTGTTGAAGCAATACAATGAGAATTTTTAAAAACAGAAATAAAATTAATTTGACATGTTCTATTTAATTTTGTTTCCAAGAAAACATAATTTTTCAAGGATTACATTGAATTTTGGACCCCCCCCATTAAAATATGCTGTGAGAATTTTGTTTAAAACAGAAAGTGTTGTGCAGCACCAGCAAATGTCTGAAAAAGACTTCTTGCCACAAGTAAGTTATCATGTTAGCTGACAATTATTTTTTCTTCCATGAGGCGATGTAAATCAAGCTCAGGTTTGCTTTGGATATATGAGTTAAATCAAGATCCGGTTTACTTTTGAGTAAGGAAGTGAGTTATGGAGTGTATCATAGGCCTGCCATTGGTGGGATCTAAGATAGCAAGTTCCCATCTTTTAACATGATGCACCTATGAATCCCTTTAACTTGCGCAGTGTCTTTGCAATTGAATCCTCACCAGATTAATTTTTCACTGATAACTTATCATCATGAATGTACTGTACACTTAGTATGAGACAGTCACCTCACTGGACTATTTTCATGACTTTCGAGTTTAGACTTGTGACTACAGGTTTTGATTATGGAACCACTCTGCCAAAAATTGACAGCTAACACTATCATCCAGGTTTAATTTTAGAAGGCTGGCTAGATTTTCCATCCAAAACCACAAGAAAAATTATAAAATTTTCATCACTCATAATCATGATCTGAATATCAAGAATTTTGGTCTAATTTTCACAAGGTTTGGGTGGGAACTCCAGAAAGTGTTTTAAAGAAAGAAAACATGAATAAAGTGATGGAATAAGTTGGCATATGATATCTAAAATACAATGACTGTTAGCTTCTTTTTTCCCCAAATGGGGCAGCTTCTAGGTTTAGTGGGGACTTTGTCTTGTTGCCATAAGCAAATAAATTATAATAATTATTATTTTATTGTTATTATAAACTCCATCCAGTATACCGAAGCTTAATGTAAGCAAACAAATTACTTCATGGAATGAACTGGTTCCACTGAACAGGGCCATGAGTTGTTTTTCTGCTTCTTTTGCTGGCCACCGTTTTATGCTTTGCTATGTTCCTTGCAACTTTTGTTCTGCCTGGTTTGTTGTTCCTGGTGATTGCTCCACACTCTGATCTCCAGTTGCACCATAAAAGCTGCTCACACTTCTCTCTCTTATGGTTAGCTATAAGAGCACTGCTAAGGTCCAGTATGTCACCTACAAGAAAGGTTACTTCTAGTACCGACAATTGACCACACTCTACAGTGGATGGGGGCTTCTCAAACAGCTCTCTACTTTCTGGGCTGTAATTTGTGCTAATGCTGGTAGTTTGAGTCTTATTTTAGAATGAGTACTTACCCCAGGGAGTTATTTACGCTTGGATAATCCAAAAACCATGTTAAAATAGAAACTTTTTCAGTTTATAATATGACTATCTTAGTAGAATTTTCTCTCATACAGAATAGAACAAGAATATTATTATTGTTTATTTAGTTTCCCTTCTTTTCACTTTATGTTAACAGGATACTCTTTTTTTCTTTGAGCTGTTTCCCCTTTGGATTTCCTTGGAGAGGTGGAATGTCAAGGTTTTACTTTCGCTTTATTGATTGCATACCACTAGTATGGATGCTTAATGAATCTTATTCAGCAGGGTCCTTGAGGGAAAAATTGTTCACAATAATTTGGTTAGTGTAAGATGAGTGTTCTCCTGAGCAGTTCACATATAAGTCATAAGGTGTGTGTGTATGTGCACTTGAAATATGAGACCATGTATGTTTATAAAATTTTGCTTTTCTTAGTACAGGAAAAAAAAACCCTTTAATCCATTATGTTTCTGTGAAGAAACCATACCATTACGATATGGCTCAATGTCAGCATAATATTCTTTGTTAAATTACCTTATTATTTTTAATTACAGGTATATTTTTAAAGCTTTCCTGTATGTATTCAGCAAAATATGACCAGACTCACAATGCCAGAGCGATTCGAAACTTCATATTTCTTGATTTCTAAGTTGAATAGCAATTACTACCAACATTAATTATTTTTTATGTCTTTTTTACTTTGCATTTTATTTTATTTCTATTGAGAAAAAAAAATCATCGTATAACTGTGAAACAAGCATATTTCACAGAAGTATACAAAGAGGTATTTGTGTTAAAAAAAAACAAAGGACTTGTTAGAAGCTAATTTACTTATTATAACCTTAAGATACATAGTTTTGAAACAGCATTTCAAATAGTAATTTTGCAACGAAAAGGGTAATACATATACATTTTCCATGTTTTTTTCAAACCTAAAAAAAACCCATTCTCCTTTGCAATTATATTATAGCTAGCTATTACCAGTACAAAGCAATTTTCAAAGGTGAAATCTTAACGCTAAAGTAAAGCTTTATCAGGAAACTTGGAGGCAACCTTAATCACAGAGATCACTAATCTCCATAATAATGACTCTATAGTGTAGGAAAAACTTGCTGTCTCATACTTACTACAAAACCTTTGTTGGTGCAATATTTTTCTCTCAAGGAAATAAGAAGTAATTTTATTATCAACATCATTTTTCTGCAACACTTCAGATATAAACATAAGACACTTCTAATTGAACAAGGTTTGCTTAATTTTTTTATCTGTCAGAAATATATGCTTAAGAAAACTCTTACTATTTACAAAAAACAAGAATATGATCTCACATTACTATAATTCGTGCTGAACAGCATGAGTTAAAACATTCATTTTTCTCCCATTAAGAGCAACAATATCTCTTTTTCCATGTATCTCTTAGTGTCTACAGATTTTTTAAAATCCAGAAATAAAGTAAATTCTTAATCCAGAGGAACTCTCATTTTATGCCTTGACAAGGCTATGATTTATCTTTCAGTCAGTCAGTAAGGTGATGAACACACTATAGAAGCTTATTTTCAGACATTTTCCCCCCAAAGTGGTTGCAATGCCATCTAACCCACTAAAAAATTCTGTTCAAGTTTCCCACAGAGCAAATTGCTTTCTGAAAGTCCTCTGTTGTTCCATTATTTTAGATTCAATACTTCCCTCTCAGTGGTGCTCCCTCCTCTCTCCATACTGTGGTTACGCACAGTCTCCTGCCAGCAGGGGCAGGGCTGCTCTATGAGAGGTGTGGGGTGCCATTGAGTCCCTGAAACTTCTGGTGTGAGGCTAAACAGGTCTGGGACTGGGTCAGGGGAATCCTAACAGGAGCAGCCAGAGTCAGGGCCAGAAAGAGTGACAGAGATGGGATCAGAGACTGCAGACAAAGTTATGGCTCACACCTGAGGTTGATCCAGGAGTCAGGATCAGTCTGTCCTGACTAATATCTAATATCAATTGAATATCTAATATCAATTAGCTATTAGGAAGAAATTCTTTACTGTGAGAATGGTGAGACAACAGAACAGGTTGCATGGGACTTTGAGAAACCTGGTCTAGTGAAAGGTTATTCTGCCCATGGCAGGAAGGTTGGAACTAGAAGACTCCAAGGTCCCTTCCTACTCAAACCATTCTATGATTCTGTGATTATCCCTTGTCTTACTGCAGTGGGCCCTACTAAAAGGTCTATCCCCACTTTCCTTATAAGACTCCTTTAGATATTTAAAGACCACAATGAGATTTTCCCAGAGCCTTCTCTTCTCCAGGCTAAACAACCCCTTTCTTCATGGGAGATACTCGGGTAATTTTTGTGGACCTCCTCTAGAACTGTTCCAGCAGGTCCATTTCTTTCTTGTGCTGAGCTGTAGCCCAGTGCTGGACATGGTACTTCAGGCTGGGTTTTGCCAGAGACGAAGAGTGGGGCAAAATCACCTCCCTTGACTTGCTGGCCACGTGTCTTTTGATGCAGCCCAGGATACAATTGGCTTTCCGGGATGTAAGCGCACGTTGCTGGCTCATGTCTGGTTTTTCATTCGCCAGTACCCCCAGGTCCTTCTTAACAGGAATGCACTTGATTTCTTCATTATCCATCCTGTTTTGATACTAGGAATTACCCTGATCTAGTTGCAGAACCTTGCACTTCTCCTTGTTGAACCTCATGAGGTTCATCTGGGCCTGATTTTTGAGTTTTTCCAGTCCATATGGATGGTAATATCAATAATAATAATGTTATGTCTATGTTATAGTTGCAATTATGAATGTTTGAGCCCTCATACCCTCTGTCCAATTTGGTGAATATTAGCCAAATAATTAAAATTCTTATGAGAAAACCACAAAGATTCATATGTATGAGTTTAATGCAGATATTCACATAACAGTAATGACTCTAAGATGCTGTGTAGGTGTTTTAGTTGAAAAGTACAGATACAATAAACAAAAATTGTAGAGTGTATTCCATATACACCTATCTTCAGTATGTCTAATAATTCACAATGAAATCCGTTGCAGTAACATTTTGCCCAGTGTGCAGATTCCAGCAATCTGAATAAACTTCTAAAATATATATATTTTTTTCATTTTTTTCTGTTTACCCCTTAAAATACTATTCAGCTTTAGAATACCTGTTTGCTCTGAAGGAATTTTACAATGTAAAAATAACATTTGTAATGGCAAAAACCTGTCTACTTTGTTTGAATAATGATTCTTCTGTGTACGCATCTGTGTCTGCCTAAGGAAGTAGGCAGCAAGAACTCATAGTCTAATCCAAATGCTTGTTTGTATATCCACTTAGAGTAAAATTGAAAAAAGAAGTCTTTTAGGTCAGAAAAGTAGACATTGCTTAAGCAGGTTTATACCTTTGACAATTATTTATGAAGTATTTGTAACATGTTGGAGAAACACTACCATCCTTTTTATTTACAAAATACACATCACTACTAGATGATGCAGATTTTCTGCCTGCCTCCAGCTACTTCACTTTGATAACAAAATTAATAGTACTTACATCAGCAGATGTGGCAAATTAACAGAATATACAGCAATAATAAATCTGAACTATCTTAAAGAGCATTAGGGGTTTCTTTTTATTATTTGTTATGTTATTTATTTCTTATAGTTCTTCTATATTAACCTGTTTTATACACTTCATTCAATTTTATATATTTTATACAGTTTATACAATTTTTGTACACTTTAACACCAGTTTTACACACTTTATGCAATTTTTAACCACATATTTAGGTTGATAAATGAAATACTTTTCATGTAATATGTATACATTTCATGAATAAGCATTACCTTGACTATTTCTTACTTTGTACATCAGCTATGGTGATATTAGTGAAATATTACATGTTGGTAGCCGTCTAGAATTACATGTCATCTAATTATCAAGAACCTGGCTATACCAGCCAAGTTCCTAGACAATACAGTCAATCAACAGAAGTAGGCAGACAGATTTGCCCCACTTGTAGAAATTCCTGTCTCACAATGAAAAGGAAGCATGTTATAAAGGTTACTTTTCTAATGACCAAAAAGAGAGTTTTTATTCATGAAAATTATTTTAGTATACACAATTGAAAACCATGTCTAAAAACTCATACCAGTTCTTTCCATGACCAAAAAACTGGAACTCAAAAGCAGTTATCCTTCACATTTCATGTCTTGCAGTGTAGTGGGATCAAGTCCAAAATTGTTGTAATAGCCATTTTGTTGTCTGATCACTTAGAAGAAAAAAAGAGACACTAAAATCTTTCTTTTATTTTTTTCCCCTTATGCTACAAAACCCTTTACCAAAATGTAAAATGAAGAGTTAAATGAGTGAAACTCTAACTATTTGAAAAGCCAAGAGTAAGAACTTTTCCTCTATTCATAATTTTACCCGTTTCACTAGTAGGAAAGCTACCAGTAAAATGAAGGGTTACACTTCATAAAATGGAGTGCTACTTATCTTTCTGTATAAAAAGGATGCTGATTTTTAGACTGTCTTTCAAGTGGTGATACGGAGTAGCCCCAAGCAGACTAAATTATAGGAACATAATTGTAATGAAAAAGGCAGGAATAAATGAAGTCAGGTGTGTTTTGTAATTAAAAATTTATACTCTCTTTAACAAGCAGAAGTTAAAACTATCATTCTTTAACACACTCACTACAACACTCCTAAACAAAAAAAGACTTACAAATAACAGCTTAAAGAAAAATAACCTTATCATCAAGAGTGACCTCATTTTGCACACTTAAATTTTTCTCAGTTTTGGATCAATTTGTAATTAGAATATGTGTTATGGAGGGTGTCTTTCTTTTCCCCGTCGAAAGATACAAGACACATACTACTTACATGCAGAGAGGGAATATGTGTTTGTTTTTCTTGGATATAATTTTAGAAGAAACTATTGACTGCAAAATACCTTATTCCAATAGCAAGTCATCACAACATCAGCACAGCAAGACAAAATTCTCCTTTCTAATTGCTGGGTTTGTAAAATATGCTGTGCACAACAAGGAGACTAACTAAAACAGATGTACTCTCTCAGCCAAAGGGGAAGCATCTGCATAACAAGTTAGCCCAGGAGAGGCTTACTTTAGCAAAGAAATGCAATCACTAATGTGCATTATCCTTCTTCATCACTCTGTTCTGTGTTTAGTGTTTTTGTTTTCATCTTCTAAAATCGTGTATGCTACTGACATTGGTATTTAGCATTTATAGAACATGTGACACACCAAATACTTAATGCATCACACAAATGAGAGATGAGGGGGTTGATATATGCTTTTAGAAGCAGAACCATACGTGAGAGATTTGCTTGCCAAAATGTGGAGGCATGTCTGGAGCAGCCTAACCAGATGTCATAAGCATAAGTCAGCATAAGTCAGCTTTCATCTCTCCAGATGAGCTACAAGTGAAGACAGGGTAGCTATTCAATAAAGTGACTCAGAGGCTGTTATGACCCGCCCCTAAGGGTGAGGGTAACTGAGGTTCTTGTTAATAGATCCGTTGGGATGGATTAGAGTGAACTGACACGGAGTGATCTGGCTTTATATATATATATATATATATAAGGTTTATCTTAGACCAATTTGGTTGCAGTGGAAAGGAGATCTGTAGCCATTTTGGTTATTATCTATGGAAATATAGCAATATAAAAGCATAAAAATAACACTTAAGAAAATGCATAAGGAAAAGAAAAAAAGAGTAAGAAAGAATAAGAGCAGAAAGAGATCACCAACTGTGGATCCACTAATGAGAATTGCTTGTTGCGGTTTCATATCCATTTGTCAAAGTGATGGTTGCATTTGTAATCCATTGGGGGTGGGGGAAGCCCATACTTTCAAGTTTACAGGGGAAGGCCCAGGTACCTCCCTGGTACCTTTTGTTTGTTACAACCCTGTGGATCATGCCCAGTCCTCTAGTGGAAGGCCCCATAAATGAGTCTGGGGGCTCTATGAGGATCTTTGATGGTTTATGACACCTTCTAAGATGTGACAGCGTAGTTGAGCCAGTCATGCCCCATCAGAAGGGACGAATACCTTCAGGCCTACAGTTGAATGTCCCAATATTTCTCCCATGGGGAAAGGGGGAGTTTTATAACTGAGCCAGTTGTGTAAGGGACTATATTGGCATGATAAAAAGCACTACCTCACCTCCACAGGATCTGTTTGTTATTGGCTTTTTCCCTTACCTGGCTTACAACCCAAGTTTTAGCCTCCAGTGGTGGGTGCACACTTCTTCTGTCTTATGTGGATCAGAGGTTTGACCATCACACACAAAAAAACTCTCTCCTGCCCTTTGGCTCAGGGGGCATGCAAACCTGGCCCCAGCAAAGCACCCTGCTGCTTTTGCAAATGGCCAATTTTTTGAGTCATTAACCATTAACATTTTAGTCTCTCACAGAGACTCATGTGCTGCTGGAAACAGTAAACCAAATTCAAAATAACCCAAGAGGACAACTCCATTCAATGAGAATAGTCAGGTGGTGCAACCCAAGTGCCCAACATTTCAGGCACAACCATATTCCAGGAGGGCTAAAATTATGGTTTTTGATATGCCAGGAAAAGATCATGATTTCTTATTCTGACCACAAGAATGCTCATCATTCATCTCCTTTCATCTAGGATCTTCAAAAGTGCTCTCAATATTATGATTTAGTAGCATGTTTAGACCATACATATGTATGTGTGTAAGGAAAATGAACAAGGAAAACTTGAAGGAAAGAAAAAAAGTAACTCCACAGCACTTGTAGAATAAATACTTCAGCTAAGATAATGAAGTGCTACTGGTTCCTTGCTCTCCTTCTCTCTTTTCTTCTCCTTCTCCCTCTCCCTCTCAATGGAGTCTTTCCTGTCTCCCTTGCATCACTCCCACTTCTCCTTTTTCCCTTCTCCCTCTCCTTTGAACTATAAAGTAAGAATACATCCAGGCAAGTACAAGTGAGGACAAGACTCTCTAGACCAAATAATTTTTTGAACATTTAATTCTCACATTTCAAGAGTCTGAAGATGTTTCTGAAGTCGAAACAAAAGGTAATAATTGAAATTTGTTTAGATTATTCATATATTTTACCATAGATAAGAAAGGTAGGGAAAGGTGAGATAGCAGAGGGGTAGAGAAAATGAAAAGAAAGTAGCATTATTGAACTTATGCGTGCTTACATTTCCATAAATGTTTGGTGTGGCACAATTTTCCTCAGAAAGGAACAGTTCCCTCTCATGAGGAGTAGAGGAGGGAGCTGGGGTTGTTTAGTTTGGAGAAGGGGAGGCCAGAGGGGACCTTATTGCTCTCTACACCTTAAAGAGGTTGTAGCGAAGTGGGTGTCAATCTCCTCTCCCAAGTAACAAGTGATAGGACAGAATCATAGAGTATTCTGAGTTAGAAATAAAGAGGTTGTAGCGAAGTGGGTGTCAATCTCCTCTCCCAAGTAACAAGTGATAGGACAGAATCATAGAGTATTCTGAGTTAGAAAGGACCCACAAGGATCATCAAATCCAACTCTTAAGTGAATGGCCCATACAGGGGTCAAACCTACAACCTTGGTGTTATTAGCACCATGATCAAACCAACTGAGCTAAACTCAGGACAAGAGAAAACAGTGTCAAGTTGTGCCAAGGGAGGTTGAAATTGGGTACAAGGAACAATTTCTTCACCGGACAAGCCATCAAGCACAGGACAAGCTGCCCAGGGAAGTTTTAAGTCACCATCCCAGGAGGTATTTAAAAAACATGTAGATGTGTTTAAGAATATAGTTTTGGAGTGGACTTGGCAGAGTTAGGTTAAGGGATGGACTTGATATTAAGGGTCATTTCCAACCTACTTGATTCTATGAATTCCAAAGCAATATGGAAGTTTCATTAAAATTATAAAAATTGTTGTAGTCTGTTAGGGAGGGATGCCATTCACCTGTCTAAAAAGGCCAAGAGAATCTTTGGCAGCAGGCTGGCCAATTTGGTGAGAGAGACTCAGTGAGTGGGNAATTGGGTACAAGGAACAATTTCTTCACCGGACAAGCCATCAAGCACAGGACAAGCTGCCCAGGGAAGTTTTAAGTCACCATCCCAGGAGGTNATTGTGCCAGGGGAGGTTGAAATTGGGTACGAGGAATAATTTCATCACTGGACAAGCCATCAAGCACAGGGTAAGTTGCCCAGGGAAGTTTTTAAGTCACCATCCCAGGAGGTATTTAAAAAACATGTAGATGTGTTTAAGAATATAGTTTTGGAGTGGACTTGGCAGAGTTAGGTTAAGGGATGGACTTGATATTAAGGGTCATTTCCAACCTACTTGATTCTATGAATTCCAAAGCAATATGGAAGTTTCATTAAAATTATAAAAATNAATTCCAAAGCAGTATGGAAGTTTCATTAAAGTTATAAAAATTGTTGTAGTCTGTTAGGGAGGGATGCCATTCACCTGTCTAAAAAGGCCAAGAGAATCTTTGGCAGCAGGCTGGCCAATTTGGTGAGAGAGACTCAGTGAGTGGGGTCAAACTAGGAATTTTTAAAAGTATGCAAAGACCTTAATGGATTTCTGAGTTTTCTGTGCTTTCTATTGAAAAAAACAAATAGCAAAATTTACCTTAGTTAGCCATCTTATTTGGAGAATATTTGGAGAATATTCCACCAGAAGGATCTGGTGATATTAAGGTTCCAATTAAATGCACTTTTATCAACTTATTTTATTGAATATATAAGGTTTTCTATGTGTTGGTTCATTCCTTTTTAAGAAACAGCTAACATTCATATTCTAATATAAAATAGTAGTTGCTAAATATATGCAGATCACCATCATGTTTTAGATTATAAAGGCTAGTAGTCTGCTACTGTCCAGTGCTGCTGTTTTTTCTTCCAAAACTTTTGGAAGACGTGTTAGAACAGTCATGTAGCAGATACTGCACTCTCATTTCCCATTTACTCCTAATAGTTAACCTATTAGGAGTATTGGGTTATTGTATTAGGGTATTGATGAGAGACTTAACATACTACTTTATATCAACTCTCTATTTAAATTTCTCTAAATGTTTCAACTCAGACTAGTTTCAGTAATGCATCATGGCTTTGAATCCTTTGCTCATTTCAGTCCCAGGTCTAAAACTAACCCCCAAAGCTTCATTTAGGACAAGCAAATTAATCCCTTATCTGGGGAACATAAATCAGAAATGTAGCTGTCTTTAATCTCTCTGAAATGAAAAGGAAAAATGCATGTCTAGCCTATATTAAATGTGAATCAACTTCTGTTGTTCTCATGTCTCTGCACTGAGGAAAATGTGGCATCATTTTTATCTCAAAAAGCAGAGATTAATGTTTTGATTTGCATGGGAAGATCAAGATGCTTTGTCCTTTTTATCAGCTACTTGATTTAGTAAATTAACAGAATTGAAATTAGGATATTAAAGATTGATTCTTATTTTGCTTTATACAACTAACCTTTGAATCTGAAAGAAATTAAGTCAAAATACATCCAGTGATCAAAATGTAATTAAGATGATTATTTGCTGTAATACTACAGAATTCTTTCAATAGTAGAAATTATCTAGCTAATGCATCTACGCATCTAGCTATGCATCTAGCTAATCTTTTCTTTTATATGTAATAAAAAACACTTAATGCCAGTGTATTTGTCTGTGTACTATACTACCTTTTTGTTCCTCACAGAAGCTCTTATCTCATGACAATTAAGTTTAATAGAAGTGTTCCTTTGACTTGAAAGGACTGGCTCAAAGTGAGAGGAAAAAGCCAGCTGGAAATTCTGTGAATAAAAGCTCATTATCTTCTCAACATGACTAGCATGAACATGTCACAGAGAGAGATCATGAATAACTTATGATTCACTGGAAGCAAGAAAAGCAGACTTTGAACTCTAGTAATTGCATTTTGCAAAAGTTTTCACTTAGCAGCTATTAAACTTGCAATTGCTGATTTACCTTTTGGGTGTTATTAGATGTGTGAAGATTCACCATTCTTCAAATAACAGAAAAAAAAGGTAGACTAGAATACTTAAGGCATGCACATTTATAAAATGCATTATAGTGAAGTATGTATTATACTGTAGAAAAAATGTGTGTATTGCAGAAAGTATGTATGTATGTGTCATAGAAATGCAGTAATGTGGAATAAGTCGTTGCTAATGAAAGGAGGGAAAAAGTTCCAAAAGTCACATATATTTTTCAGACTATCTTCCAAAGAATAGGGGGATAGAAAAACATTTTGCCCATTGTACACTCCTTTTCAGTTTTCTAATAAATTGAAATAAGATAAAAGTATCCTTCTGCCTTTGAAGAGAAATAAATCAGGAAATTAAGGTGTGGAAATCATATGCAGATATCACATGTATCTGTTTTGAATGATAGAGCCTCCTAATAGAAGGTCAGGGCTGATATTTAGATTTACTTCGTATTTTTATCTCCATATTATTAAAATAAAATTCTTTTCTCAGTTTTGTAGATACATTTAACAAAATAACATAATATTCACATAGACTGTTGTAGAATGTGAGACTGATAAAATGAGATAGGTACTTCTGAAATATTAAAATATTTTTTCCAACAACAGTACATATTTGACTCTTTCCTTAAAAAAGTATTTTACTGCTGTTCTGGAAAGAAAATAAAGAAGTAGAATTACCCACACAAGTTCTTTTTTCTTCTGCAAGAGATTCTTACTGATATTTATATGTATTAAAAAGAAAAAAAAAACACCTCCAAGCCAAGGAAACATTTTTCTCAGGAGACACAGAGGGTGGGAGAAGAGAAGGGAGAGGCAAAAAGGAAAATAACTGAAATGGGAAAGGGAAATAAAAATGTTAAATTGTCAGGCTTCCCTGAGGCACATGAGAGAAGTATGTCTTTACTTCAGAGATGTTCTTACTGAATTTTTAAACACTAAAACGTTTTCATCATTGCGTCTGTTTAGTTACCTTCTGAGTCTGGATCTCCATCAGGACTGTAAGGAAACAACTGTCATTTTGGAAAAGAGTTCTGTTTGGATCTTGGTACACAAATAAGCACATTGTTTTTTTTTTCCTGTGTGCAAACCCTTGACACCTGCTTTTTTTTTTCCTGCCATATGTGACAGGCATTTTATGCACAATGTGAATCTCTACATCGTATACAGCTTTATGCTGCGTGTAAAAAGCCTGTTGGCATCACTGCTAAGGGTTCTGTATATGAAATGAAAGAAGAATATGCAGCTGAGCAGCTGAAAGTTAAATAGCAATAGTATATTCACACTCTGGACACACAGTTATAGCAAACACTCTCTTGAGGTAGTTATCAAAAGCCACAGAAAAGATTTTCACTCAGTGCACATATATTTATAAATATTTCCCTCCTTATTTCATGCTTACTTTATAAACTTTCCCCTTCTTTTTATGGCAAATTTAAATAATATGATTTTTTAATTTAAATGAATGAAAATATAACCAAAAAACGAACCAACAATGTGCTTTATTCACAGCTGGACAAAATTACAAAAAATGTAATTTTAAACCGAGGTTTAACTGCCTGTGTACCAGGACCACAGGGCCCACCTCTCATTCAGCTCTGCTGAGTAACTGGAGCTCAGATTGCTGAGAGAGAGGCAGTGTAAATGGAGATGAGAAAATCACAGAAACACAACTTGCAGTGGTGGCACTGGTGACCCTTAGTAGCTCTGGTATTCATAAGGAAAAATTTCAGAAGAAAAAGTAGTATAAAAGCCTAAAAGACTGAATCTGAGGAGGCCAGGTATCAGGGTCGGTCCCTTCTAAGACTGGTCACACATCACCAGGTCAGACTGGGCCATTGCCATCCACAATGCCAGTGAAGCTGGGACAGATGGCAGCTAGGCAGTACTGACTACCTATCAGGTGGAGCCATGGGAGCCACCCCATCCCCTCCTATTTGTTACCTGCCAAGCTGCAAAAGCAGTTCACTGGGGCGGTGAGTACATCAGTTCTCATCCTGACAGCGTGCAAAATTTTGTTTTCTTTTGTATGTGGCAGCCAGTGAATGACTGCCTTGTGAGTCACTTGCCAAAGGCACTCAGCTCTGGTACAGGCACAGTGCACAGCAAAGCAGGGGATTACCATGTGCACAGGGAGTTTTCTCAGGTGAGGAAATGCCAGGGGAGCCATTGGATATGTAATTTGGAAGAGACGTTTTGCTGCTACCATTCTCAATGGTTTCTCTGATTTTCCCCTCTGACCATCTAGTGTATAACACATTAGCAATCATGAGGTTAGTGTCTCAAGCTTATGTCTGCTGTCCTGACAGTGAAACTGTATGCCTAAGCTTTTGTTGCTTGTTTTTCTCTAATTCCTGTAAATCTCATATTGGCAGCACTAAGAGCTGCGTCAAAGAAAATTATTAACATTTCCCCTCTTAATGATTTATGTAATATGTATAAAATGGTCTGCATGAATCTGAATTCATTCAGAGGAGTATGAAATTTGAAGCCAGTTATCTCATTTTTTGAATGAATACTTTAGCCTAAAACTTGTACACAGAAATCAAATGTGGTATCTGTGTCTTAAAAAGTGAACCCCTCTCATTTAAACATCACTTTTAATTAGAAGACTATTTCTTTTTAATCCCATTGGACAGATATACTTGTTGTACAGCAAAAATCAAGAGCTCTTTGCTCAAGAAGAATGAGGGCATTCTTAAGATGTTTAAGTTTTCTGTCAGCTAACAATAAGCTAGTAATATATTATAAGATTCCCTGTCTATATAGGAATTTGATATTACAGCAATTACTGCAAAAAGATTTAGATTTACAGCCATAAAAATTTCACTGCTACTGATGAACTAAAGTGCAGCTCATGAGTAAGACTACAAAAAAATTATCAAAAAATTCTGCCCCTTTTTTTAATGTGATTCTCTGCAAAATGAATTTATATGTGCTGAATTTCTTCCCTTTTTGATGCATTGTTTTATGGGAAATAATTTTGAAATAAGTATTCCAGAACAACTTCCAATTCTTCCTTTATTATCTTGCTAACAACAGTGTTTGATACAGCTGATGTCTATAATTTGAATCAAGGATGAAATACTGAAGACTTCTGAGATGAAGAAAGGTGAAAATCAACAGCATGGATATTTGACATTTTTTGTGCCCATAATCTCCATTTTCATTTCCTTTGCTTCCCACCTCCAGAATGTATTAAAAAAACTATTTTGATACATGTAGTGAGATTTTCAATTCGAGATTTAATATTTGTGTTATTGTTATTCAGCAATGGAAAAACCAATGTTCTTCACTGCCTTGGGATATTGTGCGTGATTTGGAGAGTCTAAAATAGCATGTATATATGTCCTTTGCTGTCCTTTGCTGATCAAGAAGCAGGTCCCTTGATAGCACAAACACAATTATGTTTGTCTCATGTGAGGTAGATAGATAGGAACCATATTATTAGATTCACTGCTTTGAGACCATTTTCCCTGCTTCTTCTGTCATAAACTAAAAGCCTTGCATAACTATAATAGATAATTTTCAACATATTTTGATTGCACTAATGCAAATTAATTCACTACTTTTTGAAAAAAACAAATTAAGTTTAGAGAGTCATGGAAGAAAGAGAGAACTGGCCTCAAAATGCTTGAAGAGACAAAAAAGTAAGAATAGAAGGAATGGTGCTGTGTGATATAGGAGAGCAACATTTTAACTCTGTGGAAGATCTATGTTTGACTATTATTTCAACTCAAATGCTTATGAGACCCTGGTATTATGTGCTGACCTAGTATTAGACTGAATGTCTTTGAAAATATTATGGGACAATGCTTTGCATGTCTATTTATTTGTCTAGTAAATTAAGACAAATTCTAACTCTTTTAGTTGTTATATCTGAAAGGTGTTATTCTAGCGAATATTTTTGACAATGTTACATCAGTAATATAAGTAGCTGTCATAGCTGGAAGCTTTAAAGTACTTGTCTAATTTTCCTTGTTTGATGAAATAAATCTGGATGAACTGCTGAGAAACAGTGCTAGGACTATTATGTGAAAAAGCAAGGTATTGGACCATCAGATCTTTGTGATGTTATTAAATAATAGAGACAAAAAATGTCTGTTCTGTTATTATCCTTTGGTTGTGATGTAAAAATAAGATGGTTAATTTTGTCAAGATTTTGAATTTTTGCTAAAAACAATTTAGTTAGTTGGCATTCATGAAGCTATAAAAAGCATTTAAATATTCAGTCCCAAATCCATATAATTGTATGAATTTGGTTGATACATTCACTCATATAAAAAATAATTTAAAAAAAAATCAAAACCACTTCAGTAATTACATATCTTAGATACTATTGGCATATCATGTGCTTCAGTAACGAATAATTACAGCATGTCATTCCACATTAAGTAATCAAAATCAGGATGACAACAGTTTAATTTAAATATGATTGGATGCCAGTGGTATAGATGATGCACAGTTTTTTAATCCATTTGAGGCTTAACATCAAAACAATCTAATGAACTTTGACCTTTATCCTGTGGAGGTTGACAATGCAGACAAAATGGTAAGTTTTACTTTAAAAGGGAAAATGGTGTCTACAATGCTTTATAGAATTTCAGGCAATGTAGGCTTACAATTTCATTAGTTACCAAACCCAATTCTTTTTCACTGACTGTTCACCTGTTCTCCACGGAAGAGATAATTTACTGAGGCAGAAGTCAAGAGGAAAAAAGGATAAATGAAGCAAAAAAGGAATTAATTGGTATGTAGATAATGAACCAAGAGCCAATAATGCATTTCTTAGATAAGGGCAATAAGACAAACTGTGTCTGAAAAAAGAAACTCATAATGAAAATATTGAATAGAAGTCTTACTCATTTATAAAGATATATTTTAACCATACAAAAAGAGAAGCCTATTCATTTCAGCTCTGTTAAGTCTTAATTCAAATTCACTTTGAATGTCTTTCTGCTTTATCAGCATGCAATTTGGCATTTGTATCTTAATAATTCTCCTGAAGATATTTTGAGATTAATGTAGATTGAAAATAAAAGGTTTTCTTTGATATGTTCTGTTTCTTGATTTTTACTTATTGCTCACTGTTCATGTAATCAAAAGTAGTTTCCTTTTAAGTTATCTTGATGTCAAAAAAAGAAGCATAGGTGTTTTTAAGTGTGATTCAGCTAACCAGTTTTAGACACCTACATTAAGATGGAATGAACTGCTCCTTCTAGAATTTTTCTTACTATGACTAATTCCTTTGTACTTAAAAGAAGGGAAATGTAACTAAAATTCATAATATATACTATGTGAAGGGTAAATTTAATTAATTCTTATTTATTGATTTTGTTGTCTATTTATTTTTAAAATAATTGTCTTTTATCTTGGAGGCACCTTTAAATTTCAAGAAAATAGGATTTAAAACGGAAAAAAAAGAAGTAGAGAGAGAGCAGTATATGCTGACTGTGGTGAGCTAGAAAAAAACTGTTTAAATCAAAAAGAGGTTAAGGAGATTTGAGTTTCAAAAGTCAGGAAAAATTATCCACAAAGGACTTTGCTATCTGAATTTATATGTCCAACTCTTTATGCTCTTAATTTCTAAAGTCCTTGTTCAGTTGTTGCCCAAGCAAAGAACTTTAACTGTCTACTTTTCTTGTCACAGAAGTTTATTCCCGGTCACAGTGCATACCAACTTCGCTGTTGGCTTGTGGCGGAGTCAGTCATTCTAGACTTCTTTATAAATTATCATAAAAGAACTTTATAAAAGAATCATAAAAGTACTTCCAAAATTTAAATCCCTCATCCTAAAGTTTACAACTACAATGGATCAGTGGAATCTATTAGTTAATTAGTTAATTAGTTAATACAACTATTAACTAATTAAGAGGTCTACAATAAGATGAAATATTTTCTCCGAACATTTATTTGTATCTCTTTAATTGGCTTTATAAGGAATGTAGCATGAATAGTTCCAACATAAATATTAAAATAGTTGACACTTAAAGTTAGATTACACAAACTTCACCTGGATGTTTAAATGTCTGCTTTTAGAGATGGTCATAGGCACCTAAGTCCTGACCATACTGTAGCCTACTTTGATAGCAGTTAAGCTGCTATCGCTTTCCTGTCTATCCCTAGAGCTAACACAGAGCTGTCATTTCTTTTCTGACTAGGTTTGTATAACTTGTTGCCAGAGAAGGAAAAAATGAAAAGCAAAAAGGATCATGCTGTATCAATGAGTTTATAAGCACTGTACAAGAAGTGAAGAAATACAAAAATGCAGTTTCCATTGTCCTCTATTAGTCTGCTTTGATGAGACATCATAGAAATATTTGTAAAGATTCTGTAAATCAAATGATTAAATAACGAAAATTATGGCAAATCCTTTCACTGACAGTGCATATAAATACGTTAGTTAATTCTAATTTATATAGCACATATCAATGCACGAGTAACACTGCATGAACACTTGAGAATCTTATTGCTGAGATGTTACAGAGCACAGCTGAACCTGGTAAAACTTTATTTATCTTCTTTCTCTGGCTGCTAGCGTGTTAGAGCTGACCAATTTTATAAATCTTGAAACACTGTCTTTATGCGTTCACCATAATTTTTGAACATGTTCTTTCAAACGTTTAGGCAAACAAGATCTTGTTTTCTGGGGTCTGTACTGGTTAAAAAAGCTAAAGTTTTATGCAGTCTAAATATACCCTTTTTGAAGAGAGTTCTCAGACATTCAGTGTTTCATTTTATTGGAGGAACCCTTATACCAGTGAGCTTTGTTTAGAAAATTTCACAGATATTGATTTTTTTGTTGTTGAATATTAAATTCCTATGTCTTCTCTTATAGTTTAAGTCATTCTTATTTGTAATCAGACTTTAAAACTGAATGTGCATTTTCTGTTTGTGAAGAGGAATATGCCAAATTACAACAGTGAACATATGCAAAAAATAAGAGGAAAAACCCAATAAAATATCCATGTCATAGACCTTTTAAATTCATGCTTATCCCAGTTTTTCAATTCTCATTTCCACATTCTTTCAAAGTGCTTACACTTATTATTTCTTTCCCACATTTAGAGTAAGTGCAATTCATACTGTTACCACTCCTATGGAAATAGTATCACACCTATGTTTCTTAAAGGTACTTCTTCACTTGCTGAGATTTTCATATGAGAAATGTATTTTGAGTAAGACCTGAGATGACTTAAAGTACATTTGCCTGCTTCTGTAGTCTTATTTATTTACCATGACATTTCTTACTCACACCAAAGGTACTATTTTGCAAGGCCATTCTCTGAGAATAGAATAGAATAGAATAGAATAGAATAGAATAGAATAGAATAGAATAGAATAGAATAGGTTTCAGCTGTAAGGGACCTACAATGACATCTAGTCCAACTGCCTGACTCTTTCAAGCCAGACCAAAAGTTAAAGCACGTTATTTAGAGCACTGTCCAAATGCCTCTTAAACAGTGACAGACGTGGGTCATCAACCACCTCCCTAGGAAGTCTGTGCCAGGTTTGACAACACTCTCAGTAAGAAAATGCTTCTTAATGTCCAGTCTAAACCTTCCCTGATGCAGCTTTCGATCATTTCCATGTGTTCTATTCTGGATCCCATAGAGAAGAGGTCAACACCTTTCTCTGCTTCCACTCCTCAGGAAGCTGAAGGCAGAAATGAGATTTTCCCTCAGCTCCTTTTCTCCAAAGTAGACAAACCCAGAGTCCTCAGCCATAGGACATGCCTTTGTGCCCTTTCAACGGATTGGTTGCTTTCCACTGGATGCACTCAAGTACTTTTACATCCTTCTTAAATTGTAAGACACAGAACTACACATCACCTAAGTCAGATATATCATGTCACTATAGGACGGTTTCCTTTTTATATTTGCTACTGGAAAATTAAAAGGTCTATAAAGACGTGATTTTTCAAAATTCAATTTCCTCTATTAAAAACCTTCTCCATGTTCACAGAATATGCCTTCAGACCCCATGATGGGACTTCGCTGTTGTACACACAATGTCAGGGGATTCTTGAAGGAAGGAAGGAAGAAGAGGAAAGAAAGAAGGAAGGCAGGAAAGAAGGAAGGATTTTTCAATTTACATGGTTTCACTAGCAAGATTTTATTATTTATGTATTAATACATGATTGTTTTCACTTTTATTTCATGTTTCGTTTTGAAAGAGAAATTCTAGGCATAGTACACAGTCCATTAGATATTATCTGTATTCATTATTTGCATTTATATTTAAGTAATGACTATTACAAGAAATTGCAAACACTCTATAAGCTGAACTGCTTGCAGAATCGTCCATTAAGAATACAAGTTTCTAGTGGGCCCTGCTGAGAACAAACTCAGGTCTAAATATTGTTTATTTTATAAAGCCTGTCACTCTCAAAGTTATATAGAATGCTCAGAGTAGAGTTCTAAAGTCTATCCAAAGCTATATAAACATTATTTTTTAACCCAAATATTACATTAATTATAAAAACTTAAACAGAAATATTATTTTAAAGAGTAACAATGTTCAGACATATAATTGAGATATTCTTTGAAAAACTCTGTTTTTAGGGGCAAAACAATAAGTGAGCAGAATATTTTAACATGGCTGTTAAAATCAATACTACTGCTATTAAAGGTTGTCATTCTTCCATGATTAGTTATATGTAATTTTAATCAAAGCTCAAGTATTAAATATGACTGCTCTGGTCTTTGCCAGCTGTAAAAGACAGATGAACTCATAACAGAGAAAATAGCTGAAAGTGAATTTGCAGAAATTTCTGGGCCTTGGATTAAGAGAGTGAAATACACAGTCAGTTGTCTCAGCTGTCTGGCACACCATAACCAACTCCATGAGTAGGCCAAATTAGTGGTATTTAATCAGTACAGAATATAATTAGTTTTAGTGTTTCTATATGCTATTTGTATACAATTTATTTCACATTCCATTTGTCATTTGCTACCTCATTTGAGTTTGATCCTCTTTCAAGTTATCATGTAAATAAACTGCACAATTGTATTTTAAACATCACATTAAAACAACTTCACAACATATTCATGTCCATTAATTTTGTGTCAACACTCAAGGTAGATTCAGAAATAAGATGTGAACAAAGAAATTAATCATACTTTCAAAACATGTCAATTGAGTCTAAAATTAGCTAATTTTAGGCTTTATTCTACAGCTTTACTACAGCTTTTAAATTAATCTGCTATATTATTTAAAATACAGTATATAACAGAGAACAATTTATCTGAATTTAAGAAGTTTTAAAGGACTAAATGTGCTGCACAGTAAACAAATGAGAATTGTGAAGACAGTATCACACATCTGCTAAGTAATGGACCCTTCTAACATTCTAAATGAACTGAAACTTAATGGTATATATAATTTTGTTATAATATTCTACTTTTTTGTTGGATTTTGTGTAGTTTTTTCTTTTTGTTTGTTTGGTTTTTTTGTTGAATTTTTTCAGAAAAACCTGCATTTCTAGAAAAAAGCATCACACAGTAGTGAGCTATATTATATTGTTCTTTCATACGAGTTCAGATAATAAACTATGAAAACTGCAACATGATATAAAACAAACAGTGAAATACCAGAAATACCTAGGAAAGGTACTCTTATTTACAGTACATTTGAATAAAATGTTTTCCCTTTCCCTCATGCACAGAATGATAAATTCCGGCTGCCTTTACTTTATTCTTATAGTTGAGATACCCAATACATATACTAGACCTCTTTTAAAATCATCCAGGATCTTTGGCCAGTCTTTGATTTATAGTAAAGGGTACAGCTGAAAGACTCTGGAAGTTAGAGTAGTTGACTTGTATTTCCTACATGATGTGTAGTAATTACAAACAATTTTCTGGAGAACACATACCTGGTTTGTGCAGCCAACAGTAAGAATCAAATTTATTTTGATGTAGAGCATCCAGACTCCTATTATTATAGGTGAGGTGTAAGTTTTACATGTTAGTTCATCATTCCTAAAAACCAGGAAAGTGTAATTCAAGGATAATTCAGGCTGGAAGTGACATCAGGATATCTCTAGCCCAACTTCCTGCTCAAAGAAAGATCATTTCTCAGGTCAGACCAAGATGTCCAGGCTTTCCATGTCCAGCTGGATCTGAAAAACCTCTAAGAACAGAGGTTGCAGAGATCTCTAGACAACTTCCTACACTGCCTGACCAACCCCAAGTGTAAGAGATTTATCTTCATTTCCAGTCTGAAACTCTCTTGTTTCTCTCTACATTTAACAGTAAACAGAAATCCAGTTTTGGGATTTTTTTTTTTGTTTTATTCCTCGAGGTAGAATAAATACATGTTTGTGCTTAAATAGATTTAAAAAAAAAATAAAAAGAGAGGGAAGAACAATGCTATTGGATTGAATTTGGCACTGGACAGAGTTCTAGAAAGAGTCAACAAAAATGCATCACAAGCTGATTGATTCCTTACAGATACTTGCATTAGAACCAATCATGTGAGGGAGGGTTAGTCTGCCATTGGGTCCATCCCCCAGCACCAGCTCCGCTGCTGAAAGCTGACCCTTGAGGGTTCACATGACTCAAATATTGCTATAAGACAAGGCTGCAGATGCTTATCTCATCACCAAGAAAAACTTCACTGCCTCACAAGGAGTCATTCTATCTCTGGCATTCCTTCATCCAGTTTAACCCCTTATGCAGTTAGGTTTCCTTGCCCTCCATGTCAAATCATCTTTGGTCACAGGTTACCACAGCTAGAAGTTACAATTTGAATTTCACTGTACCAGCCTGGCTCCATCTCCTTCATGACCTCTCCACAGATAAAAGGTAGGCTGCTGTTCCCTCTCAGGTGTCTCTTATTAAGACTGAACAAACTGCAGTCCTTTAGACTTTCTCACAGGGCATATCCCGCCATTCTGACCATTCTCATGGCCTCCTCCACCCAAGTTGATCAACACTTCAGTGGCAATGAGGAGAGGCCTAAACTGGACAAAGTAAGGCAACTGGAATATGTTGTTCTACAAAAATACTTATTTCGTGTTTGATGCTTCTCTTTTAGACCTGACACAAAGGAAAGTGCATTTGGGTTTTTTTCTGCAAATACAGTTTTTAATCTAATAAAGTTACAGTGTTTCCCTCCAAATTGTGCTTGACATAACCAATTATTTCTTGTAGATCAATGAAAGGAATTATAGTCAGTGATTACATCCCTTTTCAAACTGGTTAAAGTTATATCAAGCACTGTTGTTTCACAATGTTTTCAGGCACTTTTCAGACACAGGTAGAATTATTTCTACATATTAATGGACAAAAGAAAAAAATTTCATTACAGGGAACCATTTGAGGTCATCTAGTCCAATTCTTAGCTCAAAGTAGGCACAATATCAAAATTAGATCCAGCTTCAAAGGTCAGTCAGATTAATTAACCACACACAACCAAGTCTTCAGTATATCCAGTGACGGATATCTCCCAGTCTATTTGGGCAACTTGTTTCACTGTTTGACTACCTTCATTGTGATTTTTTCATCTCAGTATCTAAATGGAAGTTCTCTTGGTCCTGAAACTGGGAAAAAAAGCCAAACAAAAATCCAAACAAACAACCACAAAAACCAACCAAACAAACAAAAACCAAAATGAAACAGAAAAAAAAACCACAAGACCTCAAACAAACAGATGAACAAAATTAAAAGCAAAAAAAACCAAGGTGTGATTAAGAAGAAGAAAAAAAATTCTGCAATATTTAGGATTCTGTAGTGTTATGTTGATTGTGATTCACCTCATAATAAAACTTCATTATCTCTATAATTTTCATAGTGTACTCAGCACCTATGGAAATGTTTCTATGGCTCAAATTTGCAAAAGTTTTAAAATTAAATCCTATTTAGAGACTTTTAAAAATATGGGACCAATTCACTCTGTAATCAACATTCCCAAATACACCAGGAATAAAATATTTTTGTTTTTTAGATCAAAAGTACTTGTGGTTCCTTTTAGTAGATTTGCCTGGTATACCCTTTTCAGATAATGAATTTGTTTATTGGTGTTTTAGATGAGTATTATACAAGTGAAGACACAAGGGCCTTTTGAAACGGAAAAACCAAGGTAAACAGAGATTTAGTTGTGTTCTGACAGGAATATTCTCTAGACTTAAGAGAAACAGTTATCCTTAGTTATTCTGTATATTGTGGAAAATACATAACATTTACTGACCCCAATTAAGTACTTTATATGTGAGAAGTTATGGACTAGTTATATTTTGTCCCACCTCTAGTTTTAGGTGGCCATTAAATCCATTCCAAGGCCTGAAGTCACACCATGTGCACTAGTTAATTGAAGGGAATCTAGGATTAAAAAGGGTGCCTCGGGTCATTAAATTCCTGGTGTTGCAAGCAGCCACATTTCATAATTTTTTTTAGAACAGGAATGAGCTATTTTGCAGTGTGTTGAGAGTGGTGGCTTTTCAAGTGGTTTTAAAATATTCAGTGACTTTCCTCCACTATTCTGATTTCAAATTTACTCCTGTACCTCCCTGCCCAGATGGTTAGAATCTTTTACTAATTTTGTAGCCTAAATGTAATTAATTCTATTTTATATGCATTGGGGTTTGAGCCCATATTTTCTTTATTATTTATTATTTTCTATGCCATTTTCCATGGTATATTTATAGAGGTTATCTGTCTTTTTGGTACTCTTTTTGCCAGGATAAACCGTTCAAGCTCTTTCTTTCTCCATAAAATGAAGTCTCTTCAGACTCCTAATTGTCCAAGGATCCCTCCTCTGTTCTTTTCCCAGTTTGAATTGATCTTTGAATTTTGATGTACAGAAGAGTATACAACTTCATAAAGTAGCTTTAATATGTCCTTGACTCTATTAGGTATGTTGTTCTGGTAAATTTCTCGTCATGTTACAGTGTCATCTTAGTGCTATGATTGTTTAGTGCATATATTCTCATAGAAAATTCATCCCATTTTCTTACAAGTCTCTAGATAGAATTTTCTTTGGGTTTCTCCTTCTCAATCATACTTTGTTTTGATTTGTGAGGGGGTTTTCTTTGGTTGGTTTATTGACTTGGTTGGGGTGGTTTTTTGTTTGTTTTTTTTTTTTGTTGGTGGTGTTGTTTTGGTTTGGGTTTTGTTTTGTTTCAAGAAATTATTATTTTTAAAGCCTTTTTTATATAGTTTTTATACTGCAGTCTTTCAAAGGAAAATCTGTCTCAAATTATTTTTGATGATCAAACATTCCTTAAAATATAACCTTGTACACAAGCTCTCTCCTAAGCCTTTTGAAGGAAAACTTATATTTCAACATGCTTTCTGTAAATTCAATTATCTCTTTCTAGAAGAAAAAACTTTGTCCCAACTTCCAATATTGTAACTGACAATCAGAGTAATAAAGACAAATCCCAATGTTTACTAAAAATGTACAAAGTAATGCTAATATTTCCATTGAAAGTACTTTCATATTAAATCTCAAGTAGGTAGTTGTGAATTAGAAGAAAATACCCCAATAACAGCAGGAGGAATATTATCTTCAAAAATAATGGTTCAGAAAAGTTATCTGGAACTTGTTCCAAGAAAGTGTTTTCAGAGCATGTTCTACAGTCCCAGCAAAGACTACTTGATGTTTTATTTAATAAGAGTAATGAAGTCCAGTTATTTAAAAAATTTAGGATGAAAAAATTCAAAAAATTAATTAGTATTTTGCTCAGAGTTAAGGACACACACTAAAGTCTAACAGATGACATAGGCATAAACATAAGGGTATCATGACGGAAGATTTAAGCTCTAGATATACAGCATCATAGGAAAATCGGGAACTGGTGTAAATGACAAATAAGAAATGATAGATGGTAATCATCTGTGAAAGAGGATGATGACAGGCAATTTGTGTTTGATGTATAAAGAGTGGAATGGAGGGTTCCTCAAATCTTTTGGCTGAGATTCTCACAGAGATGGATGCCTTGGGGCCTTTTCACAGATTTCATAACCAATTTATTTTAGTATATTGCAACACTTGATATGTTGCATTCATTTCTCTTTTGTCCAACAAATTTATAATGGTGTTGTTGCATGTGCCACTTGCATTTCTTGTGTGAAATGAAAGGTATTCAGAGAGAGCCTGTTACACATTTTAAGAGTTTATTCACATTACCTTTATTGTTGGGGTTTTTTTTTTTTAATTTTTGTCTCTATATAATCATGCCAAAGTAGATTGCAAGAGCACATAGTCTTTGAATGTTACATATTTTTTCAATATGTAGTGGGTAAATAGTTCTGTGAAGAAAACTTCTGTTGCATGTGCCTTTACTTACAAATCAAGCATCCTAAGCAAATGAACCAGAGTTTTAAGATGAGAACAACTGGGTAACTAATCAAGTCATCATCCATACCTATGTTTTTAAGGTGAGCACCTCAAAAAACAAAGGCATCCAGGAAATAATGTATCAGAGTGGAAGTCAAACTCCTACAGGAAATAAAACATTTGGGACACTGACTGCTCATGGTATTAGTAAACACCTGAATACCAAGCCAAAGCAGCCTGCTTTCCAATTATTTCTCTTCTCTATAATGAGCAGGTAACTAATAACAGGCAGCCAAGAACAACTAATGATATTATCATGGTGGCATATTGTGGATCAGTTAAAACACTATTTAAACTTACAGACTAGTCCTTAGCCTCCTGGTAAACGAATTAAAAGCAAGTACTTTGCTGTAACTTGATTATTCAAGCAGGGTTGGAAAAATGACAAGTACCACAAATCATGCCTCACATGAGCTTAGTCCTCTGTCTAATTTAATTAAGAATAGTCAGCACACACAAGTGCTTCAGAATGAGGGACACAAACTGAATTATTGATGAAGGCTTTTTTTTACATCAGAATCTAAACATGACCTTTTGATTTTGATATTCTAGTGTATAAAAGAAATGTATCTTTTCAGTGCAACAGAATTCTGATTCAGTGATATAGTGTGATAGCAGGTTTCTTCTCGATATGAATTTACACTGTGTTTATGCTTGATGTCTTGAGCTTGATGGACTTATAGACTCATAGAATCATTAAGGTTGGAAAATACCTCCAAAATCAACAAGTCCTAGCTTTGACTGATTGCCACCATGTCAACTAAAGCACAGCACTAAGTGCCACGTCCAGTTGTTTCTTGAACACCTCCATGGTCAGTAATTTCATCACATCCCTGGGCAGTCATTTCCAATGCCTGACCACCCTTTCAGTGAAGAAGTTCTTCCTGATGCCCAACCTGAACATCCCCCAGCACAGCTTGAGGTTATGTCTTCTTGTCCTAAGCTTTCCCTCACAATGGAACAAAAGCTGAAGTTGTGTGATAAATCACCCTCTGGAGAGACTAATTTTCAATGATGGCAAAAAGTTAACCCACAGTTAGTTCTTTGCTTACATGTGTGATGCCCACCTAAAATTGTCAACATCTAAGACCTTCAGTGCTGGCTGACGTGGTGTGGGCATGTATTCCTGGAACCAGGTTGTATTGCAGAAACTTTAGCTCTGTCTTTCTTCCTTGCACTAAACATCACCCTTGAGCCATGTATTCAAAGATGCTTAGTCTCACACTAGCACACTAGCATTGCTAATTACCTCATAGGTGTCTGCAACAAGCAAACTGCTACAAAGAAAAGGCTGAGAGAATCAATGTTAAGGGTAATTTCTATTAAGAAAGTCCATTCCCAAGGATATTGTTGAGAGAAATCTGACAATGTTAGTATAACTACATATCTTTTCACACAAAGGAAGCTAGAATATTTATTGATGTTTCTAACTAAATGCAAAGTAAACTTATTTTCTTCTGTATAAATAAACTCCACAAATTTCTTTTAAAGCAGATTAGAGTTATAACAGTTTACTAATAAATAGTAAGTCATTACAATATCAATACTTCTGTTTTTCAGATATAGTCATGGAGTCATAGAATCACAGAGTGATTAAGGTTGGAAGGGACCTCTAGACATCATCTGGTCTAACCTACCTGCTCATGAGGGCCACCTAGAGCCAATTACCCAGCACTACGTCCAGACAGGTTTTGAATATTGCCAAGGATGGAGGCTCCACAACTGTTCCAGGCAACCTGCTCCAGTGACCAGTCACCCTCATGGCGAAAAAATGTCTTCTGATAGTCAGCGGAAGCTTCCTATATTGCTTCTGATCACTGCCCCTGATCCTGTCAAAGGGCACCACCAAAGAAGAGCCTGGCTCTATTCCCTTTGCACCCTATACATTGATAAAACTCTCCTGAGCCTTCTCTTCCCTAGGCTATATAGTCCTATCTCTCTTAAACTTTCCTCAAAAGAGAGATCCTCCAGTCCATTCATCATATTTGTGCCTCTTAATTGAACTCTTTCCAGTATGCCCACACCTGCCTTGTACCAAGAAACCCAGAACCAGACACAGGACTACCTGTGCTGAAGGAAGGATCACCTTCACCAACCTCCTCCTTATGCCCTGGACAACATTAGCTTTTTTGGCTCAAGGATTTATTGGTGGCTTATATTTAATCTTCTGTACTTTGCCACTTCCAATAAAACTTAAAAGACCTTGAGATAAAATATATTTGACATTGATATGCACACTCTTTGGGGAATAAAAAATTACAAACTCCCTGGGTTTTATAGCTAGCAATGTTGTTTCTGACAGAATAACGATGATGTCATTCAGCTGCACCATATTTTACATTTCAGAAAGGAATGAACTGTATCAAGAATTAAGGGATATTGTAAATACAGATTTTTATTTGTTCCAGATAATAATGCATCTAACTGAAAATTCTTAGCCTGACTTTTGTAAACAGGAATTGTGATATTACATGGATATTTAATGTGAAAAAATATTAAGAATTTTTTGTAAGTCCTAGGATTCTTGGTGATGAACTGACTTTATACATATATAAGATAGCAGTCTGCAACTTTTTCAATATTCATTAGAATTATGTGGATTTCTTTGTACAATAAATGCATGCACAGAACTATAATAGCTAAAATAAATAAAAGAAAATGATCAGCATTGTATTAGAATTAATGTTTATGTTCAAACAGGTAAACCCAGATGTCAGTGCCAGAGGTATCTAACTTCTGTCAAAGGTTACATCTTAATTTAGATCCTGTTTTAATCAAAGGATATAATAGTCAGGTAAATAGTGTCTAGAGAACTACACTGCTGACCACTACATTGCTGTCTGAAAATATGTGTCTGATTTAGAATAAAATAAATAACTGTCTGTGTTGACTAAAAGGTTGCATTCGACTGGTCTCCAGAAAGCCTACTTCCATTTTTGGTGACTGAGTATCAGTGATGAGGGCTGGAAGATCAGACAAATTTCCTGTGGGAGACATGTTCTTTCTGAAATAAAGATTTGACATTCAAAAGGAGGTTTTAAAACACCATAAATATTAATAAATGTTCATGTGGGAGTAATTAAATTGAGTTCCAGATCACTGCTGGTCATATTGAATACATGAGTATGCATGTGTGTGTATGCATGTGACAGACAGTGGCAAAAAGAATATCTCTTTAATTAAATGCATTAGCTAGTCTCATGAAGAAAATATTAGGGCTAACACTTGAGACTTTTTTTTTTCATCTTTTAAACCTTGTTCTTTTCCTGATGCTATTATAAAATCATTTTTTTTCCAAAAGGTACAGAATTATTGCATATCTCACTACAGAATGTTTTAATGTAGCATTATATGTCTTTACCTCCTTTGATGAGAACCTTCCTGTAAATATGTTTCTCTGCATATACATTATGTGATTTTTCTTATAAAAGGAGAGGTAGATGTATATCTCAGTATAAATGCAGAACAAATTTAAATTCAATTTCCTAATCCATTAAACATCTACATTTGTCATATAATTTCAAAGTAAAGAAGATTGACTGTAAAATGTCTCTAGCCATCTCCAAGTATAAGTACATAATTATATGAGATTTAAGTGCAGAACAAAAATTGAGACATTACGAATAAAATGTATCTACCATTTCAGAAGATATTATTTTGTTGAGAACTATAGTTTAGACTTAGATAAAGAAATAATAGTGGGGTGATTTTTTGTAGAAAAAAAGGTGCATGAACTATACACATTTAAAATAAATTTTCAATAAAACTAATCCTTTGGTGAAGCAGATTGCAGCTTTACAACTTCTTTCAAGGACAGAAGAAGTCAAGGAAAAATTCTTATTGTTAGGAATTTAATTAAAGATACTGCTGTAGGACATAAAAAGAAATCAAAGCAGATTTGGATGGGGTGAGGGGTTGTTGTTGTTTCTCTTTTATGCTTTCTTTTGCTATAGTAGATGAATGCAAACAATACCACATGTAACACAATCCTTTGATAGTGTTGATGACAGGAAAAAAGAATAGCAGAGACATTTCACTTAACTAAGCCAAAGGTTGCAAACTGATAAGTTTGGGTAGCTCTTCAGAAGGTTGAAGATGAAAGTAAACTAACAAAGTAATTTGATATCTGGTAATGCTTTTTGTGCTGTGTGCTGGTTACCTGTTGCACCAGAGAAAAGCTTAAACAGAAGTAAAAGTTCAGTAGGCATTATTTATAGCTAGGAGTTTTAAAAACATGTTAAGGAGCACTGGAGGTTTCAAGCTTTCCTTGCAGTTATGGTGACAACATTTTTCATTATTGTCAAATTCCTTGTTATGAAGTAACTGTTACAGAAAACTTTCTCATAAATAATCCCACAAGTTTCCTTATCAAGAAAAAAGTTAGTTAATAATGGAAAACATAAAAGCACAAAGAAAAGATGAAATTAAAAAGTTATTGAGATGCTTATCTTTACATGGAAAAAACACTTATCCAAGTCTGTAACTCACAGTTGTGGCCTTATAGGGTGTTGATTTCAGTATTAATCAAAGGATTCAGCTTGTGAGGCAATATCCAAAACAAAGTCAATATGAAATACTTTCAGTTTTTGACTGTCCACCTCAACTTTTGCCAAGTCCTTGCAGGATAAGGACAGGCACTGAGTGATGTCACCATAATCACTGTATAGTGAGAGTTTTCTCTGGTGCCTGCAGTGTTGGATCAAATAAATCTGTAGTGCTATCCTGATAATCAGCACTACTTCCAATGTGAAGCAGTAAGAAGTTTCAAGGTCAGTGCTTTGCTATGTCTATAATACCTCAAGGACATAATTTTAAGAGAACGTTCTCTAAATTTTGCATTAAAGACATCCTCTCCTCTTACTTCTTTTTGCGTCTGCTAGATTATAACTGCAAGACTTAAAGGCCACTGGTGATGCACATCAAACCATTGTAAGGACATTTGGAATTTGGTAGACATCCTGGGAAGTTTACTGGGGTCATTCTCAGATGTTTTATACACCCGTGTAAGAGGAACAGAATAAGAGATACTGTTTGTTGTCAAAGGTCTCTGTGCTGCTCTTGCCCAAATGGCACCAAGCAGCTTCCATTCCCCCACAGGAGAGATATGTCTAAAGGCATGATACTGACCCTCATTTTCCCCAGGGAGCCATGTGAGACTGCTCAGATAGAAACATAGTTTTATTCAAAACCAAAGGTTCAGAAATATTCCGAGGGATGAAATGAAGTGGTGTTTTTAAAGTATGAGTACACTGCTTTTTTGTTTTATTCTCCAGTGCATCGCCTCAGGGCTTCTTGCAGTTTTTGAGACTGCAAGGGCTACTGGGACCACAATGAAGGTTTATATAAAATGTAAAGAGACAAAACTGTTGCAGTCCTGTCTGTGTATGGGCATTTGACAACCAGACTTTCTTAAAGGGAGATGTGTAGAATGACTGAAAATAGAGTTAAGGGAGACACCTAACAATTAATGATAAAGGATGATCTGGGATCCTGTACTCAAACTCACTGCTGTTTTGTATAGCAGTCTAGATTTACTCAGGTCCGTAATACTTTGTGGTCAAATAGCTTTTATATTTTGACATTAAGATATGATAACAAGAAAAAGTATTAAGTTTTAAAGATAAAGAAAACTCCAGAGACTAGTCAATAAAATATCAACAGCACTCTATAAGGATGCAATGTTTGAAGTAAGAATTACTGTAAAGGTTGACCAGGGTGAATAGAGAGCTTGGTAACTTTATTTATTTACGTAAGGAAGGCTCCAAGGACAGACTCCCCCATGAGCACTGCATGAATAAGAACACAAAGAGACTGAACAAACAATGTACCTTCCCAGGACTTTACAGGAGCTTTTCACAGAGATACACATGATGTGAAACACAAGGATCCTGTACTTAAACACCACAATAATATTTACAGACTTAAAACATTCATCTCAGGTTTTAAGGCAGTTAGAAGAATATTAAATCTTACTATTGATTTTAAGGCTATTTAACCTGTTAGTGTAATCACAGCCTTTCTGCATACTAGAGTCTAAGAGTGCTACCAGCAGGTCCTATGGATTTTCTCAGCAACTAGTCAAATGGTCACAGATTAACTTTACACCAAGGCCCAGTGCTCCCAAAGAATAAAACTGAAGAACATATATTTTCTAAGACATTCTTATATAGGTATAAACTATTCTTTACCACAATTTCCTGACTAATGAACAATTAAAAATGTTCTGGACATCTTTTTTTCTATTCTGATACCATAGAAGTGTATTGGAGTCTTGTGTTACACTGACTGGCCCACCATATTTCAACCAATGGCCATGAAAATTTAACTAAAAAGTGGATGAGAGTGTAACTGCACAACGAAAGGAAAAACAGGATATCTGTGCCAATGTTTTCATTCTGAGACCATAATTCAGTAAATCTCTTCAGATTTTATGCTACTTATATCTTTTTATTTTTTTGTGTCCCAATCGTCAGTACTGGAGCTTGTATCACACTAAAACAAACCATATTTTTTAAAAAGTTCAAGACCTGGTAACACAAGACAAATATTTTTTTTACCTAGAAAGAGAAAAAAAAGGGTTTTAGATGAAATTGGAATATACAAGAAATTAAATATTTTAATTTTTTTTGTAAATTTTGAAAATTTATCTCTTTTATTAAAAAAAAACAAGTACTTTAAAGTGCTGTTAGGAATATTTAATTTAGAAGAAATAATGTTTCTTTGTTAAATTGTCAGAATGAAATGTTTTGACATTTTAGCTTATTTCTTCGTTCTGACCAAAGGTAGCTGCTACATTTGCAAGTGGAATTTGATGTCCTAATAATTTGTTTCCTTATTCGTCTATTTTTTGGAAATATGCATTATTTACATTAGAAACATTTTCTAAATGTGCTTAGTAAAAAAAAAAACTAGTCCTGAGAAAGCAGTAGTGACTCTATTAATTAGTCAAGGCCGTAAAGTCTTCTAAATGTAATGATTTTTCGTAGATGCTGAAGTTCCCCACTGGTTTTGAAAAAGGTGAGACATGCTGAGAGGACATTCTCACTGTGTTAGAAGTCAGAGGAGAGATTGGTCTATTTTTAGATTATATTATTAGAGGTTTTCAGAAGAGCTCTTAACTAGTCCTTTGAGTGATCTATTGTCCCTGTCTCATTTATTGTTACATGTGGTCGATTGTCCTCTGCTGTTCTTATTTCTGTTGACAACTGTATTAGGTTAAAAAGGTTGCCTATTTTTTCAGTGCTTAAAATTGGATGAATCAAAGAATATCGTGAGTTGGAAAGGACCCACAAAGAACATTGTGTTGTGAGATGAGCCCAGTATTTTTTATACATGCAGTAAAAAAAAAATTGTTGATGACAGAGACCAATATCATAGAAAGAAGGATTCTGCTGCTAATTGGAGGTGTCTAATGTCACTTGAGATATTGTGGAGTATCCTGTTTGGATATCAGCTGTTTGTGGTTTTTTTAGGGAAGGATTTTTTGGTTGTTTGGGGTTGGGATTTTTGTTTTGTTTTATTTGTTAGGGGTTCTTTTCCCAGGTCTTTAGAAAGTTTGGCATTATACTTGAAAAGCTCACCCAGAGATATTTGTCCTGGTTTTAGCTAGAGTACAGTAGCTGTTACAGTGCTCTGTTTTGGATTAGGAATGAGAGTGGTCGTGATATCAAACTGATGCCTTCTGCTAAATCATGTTTATCCTANTGTGTTGATAACAAACTGATGTCTTCTGCTAAATCAGGACTTTTTTTCTTTTTTTTTTTCCCTTGTCTCATGCCCTGCCCATGGGAGAGAGCGTAACTGGGACAGGTGACCCAAGTTGACCAAAGCGATATTTCACACATAGAATATCATACCCAGTATAAAAACTAGGGGGAGTTACGCAGAAAGGGGGGCTGATCTGGATTCGGAAAAGAGGATCTGGCATTGGGCAGCAGATTATGAGCTATTGCCTTGTGCATCACTTGTTTCCTTTTTATTATCACTGGTATTATTTTCAATTATTAAACTGTTTCTATCTGAACATACAAGTTTTACTTCAATTCACCTCCCCATTCCACCCAACATACTCAATTCATTAAGAAACAACAAAACTCATTAAATTTTATGACTCATATTTAAATTATTTTCTATTAATACAGATAAAATTACTAATTTCCTTTCTTATATCTTTTTGTGACTACAATTACAGAGCCTAAACAAAATATTAGCATGTGAGAACCACGGAAAGAGCATCAGAGTCTCCTGAAATTAATGTAATTTCTCTTTGATAATGTAACTAATTTTCTCTAGAGACTATCTGCAATTTGTTAACACACTGATTTATTTTCCTAAAGGAAAGCTCCAGTTTTCATTTCTGGTATTTTGTCACCTAATCACCACAAGACTAACACCTATAAATTTCCTCTGAGACTTTCTCATTCTAAGCACAGAAAAGTCATTTAGCAATTATACTCAGAAGAGCTGCTACCTCAAAAAAATGTAACAGATACTTCTCTAACATACCCTGCTAACAACTCTCCATAATGGTTGCTCAGCATGTGAACAAAACTGCTCCTGTACACCCAGTATTTGTAAAATTATAGTGACTGTCACTTGTGATTCTCTCTCTTTTTTTTTTTTTTTCTTTTCAGAAAACCAAAAGCTCCAACTGTATTGCAGAAGTAAAAGACCTGAGGAAATTTGAAATTCTGTCTAAGGAAAACTGACTTTCATGCTGTCTGTGGTAATAGGTTCTAAAACAAAATGATACTTCTTAATATTGTTGTTCAAATAATTCTTTATAAATTACTACTATTTCAAAATAAAGGAAAAAGCCCTGAAATCATTATACTGAAAATTATTTATTTCTTTGTGAATCTGCACTTCAAGCTAGCTTTGTTTTCTTTAAAGAAGAAAAAAGATGACTATTCTAATAGTAATGTAATACAACAAAAGCTAAGTCAATAAAAATGAAATTTTTATTATTTTTAGCACTGATGACTTCCTTATAAAATTAACAAAATGGCAAGTGTTCTGATTCCAGTGTGATGATTCCAAATTTGATGAGTAAAGATTCCTTTCAATAACAACATTTTAGCAAGTAACCATTTTAATTTTTATTTTAGCTCTAGTCATGATGCTGTCACCACCTGGAATATTGGCAAACAATTCATGAAAGACAAAGTTAATATTGCAAACTGAACTTTCAAGTTGAAAAAGGCAAATGCAACAGTGCTTGTAATTTTTCCGAGATAACTCCTTGCATGCATGGTAAGCTTTTTGATCAGTTTACTTGCATTGTGTCAGAGAGGTAGAGTGCTCTCTTGCTTACGGAATATGATGAAAATATTTCCATAGAAAGAGATAGTCCTTCTGTCTTCATTTCTGATACTTGTCTTTTTCTGTCTCATATCAGCTAGAAACCAAAATTTAAGGAAAATTCACCCTGCCACTCAGGAGAGTAATGTGATTAGTCACCCATAAAGAGTTCATAAGCAGTTTCGTCTTTCATGGAGAGCACAAAATGGTACTAAAAGTAACTTCAGAAAAAGTTTGTGTGTAGGGCCAACATGCTTTACTCATATTTTGTCTCAGGACAAAATTTGTATTTTGTATTCAAAATATTGCTACAGATAAAACAGAGAATACCACTTCTATGAAATCAAGTACTTCTTGCTACCCTAAATGAACTACTAGCAATGTAACCTATAATTTATTGTAATTTATTATAATTGATTTGGGCTCCAGTTACACTAAAACTTTACTCCTAAGTAACACAGAAAAGTCACTGTAATATGGTTAAAATTCATACACAGGAAAATATACTAGTATCCGCATTTTTACTTCAATCTTATTGTCTTCCAGTGTCCTCTGGATCATAAATTGGATGTTGTAGTCTTCCTCAAGCAGAAGGGTGATGGCTTCTATGTATTGTGTTCCAAGTCTACATGAGAAGTTTGATGTTGTAGATTAGGATTACTTTATCCTCATTCATTGAATCTAACTGGGACTATTTTACTCATTTTCTCACTCCAGCCTTCTTCTTGGTCATTGGTATCCAGGTAAAGTTCAAAAGTTGTCCAAAACCATCCCCCAACCTCAACAAACATCGAGGCTATCACTTGCTACACTGTGACAATTTTACTTGGTCAGGCCTTGATTCTATGTAGGCAAAGCAGGGCAGGAGATAGTTATTTCGGGGGTGGACAGCTGTTACAGCAAGGTAAAACGTGCCTTGTCCACAGTGAGCCTTGACTAGTCCTGAGATCTTTCATATTATAATCAATATAAAGGCTATCTTCTTGTACCAGCAATAAAAAAACAAAGAGATAAGTAATATTTTACAGATTTTAAGCCCATGCACAATAGTTTACATAATTCTTCAGTCCTGAACTCAAATCTGGAATGAGAACAGCAGTTTTCTTGGTGAAGAATCCTCATCTGGAGCAGTATACAGCTTGGCTCAGAACCTCTCATATGCTGACTACAGGGATGCTAATCAATCTGAACTGCTTAATTTGCTGACCATTTGTCCTTGACACATTTTTACAAGAACAGTGTATACATTGTTTCTATGACATGAAAAGCACGTCAAAAGCTGCAATCCCAAAAGATTTGAGCAGACTTTCATAGAAGAAAGAGATTTATTTTTAATGCAAAAACTGTCCGTTGTAAAATGTCAAGTCCTTTTCTTTGCAACAGTTGGGAACTAAAGTAGTTGTGGCATGGGAATATCAAAATAAAAAGGGGAAAAAAAGGGAAGAAAATATATTCTGTTCACCATTAATGGCAGAAAAGGCTAAATAATTTGATAGAAAATTATAATAATTAAAAAATATATTGATGAGAGGCAGATAGAATCATAATTAAATTCTAACAAACAACTTAACCACCTGAGAAGAAAATCTGAGAATAAGATCCTCAGATCAAGATTATTGAAAGAAACATATATAATTTTTCCAGGTGTTAAAAATAATGTCACAAAACCTCATGCTTTCTCCATGTCAGTATATCAAGCTTCTTTGATGTTTTTATGGGCTGAGATTCCTAATACCTATTTTTGGTAATCACTGTCACTTGCAGTAGCAGATGTTTGATTTGAGGAGGCAATTTGTTAAATTCTGAGTAGTAAATTACAACCATACCGTACAGCTTGTTAAATGATTAGTGTAATCATATACTTATTCTTGGATGTTTCACTTTTGGAACAGCTCTTAAATCAGAAGCCAAGGTCCCCCTTTTCTTAAGTATCACCGACCTATAGTTTTTAATTAAAAACAATTAAAATGGCCCAGAATTATTTACTGTTTTCTAGCACATTTGGACATTCATAGCCATATTGTTCATCACAAACAAATGTATCTATAGGCTGATAGCACTAATAGTTTGCAGAGGATATCTGGATACAAACACCTGCCTTTGTACACAGGTTTTCCATGCATTGGTCTACCAGGCTGTTACTTCACATGTGAATGTCAGTGAAGACAGATGGATATATGGTAAACTATGAATTAAAAATACATTTAATCTCATTACCGATAATGAAATACTCAACACATATATATTTTAAGAAAGGTACATCTAAACAAAAATATTCATATCTTAAAGATTTGTGGTTCTCAAAATATTTACTAATAAAGCAGAGCTGTCATGATCATGTAGACCTTTTTCCTATATTTCATAATTTTTTCCCTTCCAACTGGCTTAAAAGTGAAGGCTTTCACCTTTTGGGGAGGTTTTTAATTTTATTATTATTGTTGTTGTTGTTGCTGCTATTGTTGATTTTTATTTTTCTTATGATACATATATAAGAGGACAAGAAAACAGACATTTTAAAAAAACCTTTTAACTTCAGTTTTGCAAATGTAACAAAGTTTAACAAATTACTTTAATCCCTTCTTTTCAGCAATGCTGTATGCACATTTCTTTTAGTGAATTTAGAAAACATCATAAGATACATAATATATATAACACAATATCGTGGATGTCAAAAGAATGTGGAAGAATATTAAAAGTATTTAATGGGAACTCATTAGGGTTTCCAGTAATTTTAAAAAGGTATTGACATAGAATGACATTAGTGTGATAGAATTAGCTGTCTGAATGCCATGATTTCTGCTATCATTTGATACGTAATTCTTGTCTCCATAGAATAAATATTTATATCTGCTTTCATAAAATTTAAAGTGAGAAGAGAGATATAAATCTTGTGTTAAACTACTAAGAACATTTTGTGATGACTTCGGGAATGGATCTATGAGATTTCATCACTCACAGTGATTCCAAGATCGATAAGAATTTTTAGTTCTTCAGCTAGCTATTATACTATTTGATTATGTCATGTTGTCATAAAATAGATATTTCGTAGAAAACTAAATTATGACCTTCCTAACATTATGTTAGGCAAATGTTATTTTATTTTATAGAGATAAACAAATTTTCTCTTTGCCCTCATTTTATGTATATTGTCCTGGTATATGTGTACATATTTTTCTAAATATATGTGTGTGTGTGTTTGTGCATATCACATGTGTATGATAAAGAAAAAAAAAGAAAAAAGTCTCTATCAAATAGGAATTTGGGAGAATTTAGAAGATTACAGTTAGGAAGAATATTATGTGTCCAACATAGGTGCAGACCAGTGGTTTGTACATTCTCAACTTGCTAGGAATGCCATGAAAATGTAACAAGTATTCCAAACCACTTTTGACATAAACATATTTTTCAGTGATCACTGTTCACCTTATTAGGATCTTTTGGAAATCTCTTTCTTTAGGACCCTTCCAGTTACAGGGGAAACAAAAGAGATTTAGAAATGGCTTTCATACTCCATGTAGTCCTCACAGTTTTTTCTATGATTAGCAGTGACTTTGATCACCTTAAAAATTATCAGATGTAATATTAATAATTCTGATCTACTTTGGTATTAAAAGCTTCAGTTTAAAAATTCCCAGAGTCAGAATACTGAAAATCTCAATCTATTGCAGGAAGAAATTTTCTGATTATATGTTCCTCTTCAGTTCCAAGAATTTAGGCTTGGAGATTTTGTACCGAATAAAATACATCATGAAAATGGGGAGGCTGTTGTAATAAAATTAAAATAATAACAGAGCTAAGTAGGTAAATTCTTTATGTACTTATAGAAGGTTACATGGGAATTAAGGTGTTTTTTCTAGCCAAATGCCCCAGAGATATACTATTCTGAAGACACCCTTGCTCACCAGCAACGTCAAAGTTCCCCATAACAATTTTAGCAGAGTGACTATGAAAGGAAAATTCTTCCCCTAGCTGATTTGATAGTTCACTATTAAGATAAGGAATATAGCAAATAGATGGATCTGGTAACATTCCCTGTTTCCATAACACAGTTGAATAATTAATTTCCCCCACAGGATATTAATATTCTACCAGCAATAAATATTCAGATATTTGTCCATTCAAGAAAAGGTGAGAAACCCAGACATCAGATCCTGAAAGCAGGGAGACATTCTCAGGGTATCTTATACAGGCCTACCCCAGCTGTCTTGGTCAAGAGCCAGCTCCAACCCAAACAGATGCAGTGGGTTTTGGCCAAACATGAAAGTACAGACAGAACATGAATGATGATCCTCAGCAGGGGAAATGGATCAACATATGACAGAAGAACGATATCTACAAATGTTGAAGAGATGTAGCAGATCAACAATCTATTGGATTGGAAGTCGTTGCCAATATCTGGCTTTGAAACCCACCCAATTATAGAGACCCAGGGAACACTGTCAAGCTGCTATACAACATATGTAGAGGCAGGGAGGCATGAGGTGTCAGAGCTCAGACCTGCCCAGAGCTTTACATGAACACATGAAGTGCTATGTCTCCTCAGGCTGTGCCATTTCAGTTCAGTGGTGTGGTGATTGGGACAGGTCTCAGCTAACTGTTTCCATGCATTTGTGTGTGTGTGTGTGTGTGTGTGTATGCAGGTACTTCTAAAACTTTCACAACTTGTCTCTTACTTGACCCACTTCATAAATTGAGTTTAGCAGTATCACATTATTTGGTCTTCCTTTTTCCCCCCTGACAACATAAACCATCACTGTTATTCCTACTGCCCTGTCTTCAGCTTCTGGGAATTACTGTATACCACTGTGACAAATAGGACAGCACTTCAGATAATTTAATATGTAACTAGAACTCCTAATGAAATGTTGTTCTATTATCAATTTAATTTAGGCTTAGAGACAGTTTTATACCTGCCATATAAATGAGTTATACAAATTTCTGGATTTCTCTGGATAGTTTGAAGTGTTGTGTATCTTCCATTTCTTCAATATCATTCTAGTAAAGTTAGGAATGCAGTGTCTCTTTGTGTAGGCACTGTCTAGCTCTGAAAATCAGAGATTAAGAAATAACAGACATTTCCCACACATGACCTCTACTTTTAATAACAAATTTAAATGGAGCAGAGTATTGGACTTGATCACTGTCAGGCCACTATTGTAAGTCCTCAAATATTCATGATTAAGAAGAAAATAGGTTTACATGTGGTAGGATCAACAGGGCACTTTTGGTCAGACACTCTGACCAACTGTATGAATTACAGTTACAAAGGCAAATTGTGCCAGACCAGCCTGACTGCCTTCCATGATAAATCAAGTGGTTCAGTGGAAAAGGAAAGAAAAGCAGCTATTATCTACTTTGACTTTAGCCAGACTTTTGATACAAACACCCACCCTTGCATTGCCCCTGGAGACACATTGAAGAGATATGTCCTGGACAGATGGACTACTAACTTAAGTGTGGAACTGGCTAAATATTTTTGCCCATAGCATTATGATTAGTGATATAGGATCTACTTCTGACCAGTTATTAACCATCCTCAGGGACTCAAACTGCTTAACATTTTTATTCATGACCAGGAAAATGGAATAGAGTGTACTCTCAGCAAACCTGTGGATCCACGGGGTGGAAGGGTTGTATCTCTCACAATCAAGGTGTTGAGGGAGTTGAGTTTCTTTTGATTAAATGGAATATCTTACTCCTGTCTTCAACAACCTGATGGGAGGTACTTTTCCTGAAAGTGCACAGAGAATGGACTAGAAGCAAGAAACATAATTTGCATCAATCTAATTAGATACAAGGGGGGAAATTATCACAAAATGGGTAGTCAGATATTGCCTGGGAAGGATGTGGAAATTCTTTCCATGGAAATACTTTAAATTTTACTTTAATCAACCTGGTATAACTTCAAAGCCACACCTGCTTTGATGAGAGTATCAGAGTGATGTACCAAATGATTTGCAGATGTTTCTATCTACCGAAACTATTTTATCATTCTGTGACGTTTTCGTACAAAACAGTTTGGAGGGGCAAGGGAAATTTCTTTAATTTTTCAACCATTAGCGGTCTACCACAATCTATGGGAAATTATATTACTGAATAAACTGGCCTTTCTTTTAACTTCAAGATATTTAGATTTCTCTTCTTGCTTTCTCTGCTGTCAGAAACTAAACCATAGTCAAATTTCTACTCTCCATACACTAGAAATGGTGTTAAGACTTTTCTTTCAAAAGTTAAGAGAAGGTGCCTTCTTGTATATGTCATTAATAGTCTATTTGCCTTTTTAGTATTATTCTGGTGGCTTTTGCTCCTGAATTCTTCTTAGCATTTTGGAGTGGAGGCACTATAAAGAATAAAACAGGAATACAATTGACTTTTAGTCAGGACTCTTACCTCATAGGTGGAGAAATCTATCTCAAGAACTTTTAGAGTATTCTAAACCAATTAGAATGTATTTTGATACAGAGTCTGTAGGACTGTTCTGTGTTGCCTCTACTCACCAAAGCAGGTTATCAATTTGGGATGTTACAGAAACACACTTGGTATTGTTCTCATCCTTCTGTTGGCGTTGCAGAATTAGTAGAAAGAAATTTCCTTGTCCTTGTTTTCATGGCAACTTTTCACTGCTGGACTAGAACCAGTCTAATGCCTGGTTAGAGACCAAAATCAATTTTAAACTAATTTAAGTGTGACTCACTTATTAACCGTATAACTCCCTTTTGACTTCTTTTTTAAGCAAAAATAGAGGTCTTGGGTATGTCTGGTTAGTACTGGGACACATGACAAGGGAGAAGACCAACAGTATCTTTATTTTCTGAGTCATAGAGGGACAAGGTAAATGGGCATGGGAGTTCCTCAGATGACACTAAATTCCTGCATGTGTTTTGATTTGAAAATATCTGCTTGGTAATTGCACACGATACTGACATTTTTTTCTAACTATGTAAAAATGCTGAACATTAGTGAATTCTAGATGAACCAAAAAATTCACTCATGATTTCTAGCTTTCACAACTTTTGGCAAAAAGTGAAATTACTGAAACCTGAGAGAACCATACAGACCTCTGGAAAGATGGCTGGGGGTAAAACTGGAGGGAACAGAGAAGATATATTCACATCCTAACAGATGTTATAATGGTGCAGGAATTATAGGGTGAAATTCAGTTGCTACTTCCTGAATGGAACACGGTGAGCATGCTCAAAACCTATTTTGCCCTGATTCCCCATACACACAATCTGCCACTGTAAACTCCTGCTAACGGTGATGGAACAGAGGGTGGAGCAGAGTGGAGACACCACTGCCAGCCTCTGTTGAAATCCTTGCAGCGAGGAGTACTTGATGGTACTTCATAGCTGATAAACAGCATAGCACCTGCCAACCAAGGGAGAGAGGAGAAAATGTCTTGCTACTGAGCCAACAGCTGTGGCAGAATCTCTCTCCTCAGATGAAGTTGGTTCATTAAAGCTTAAATGTAATATTAACACACACCTCCACCCTAACATTACTCACCTCCAAGGTACAACAACCCCTCATGGAGCATACGCCGAGTATTTTATTGACTGTATCTTTAAGAGTAAGGAGAATTTTACATCAATCCCTAACAAAAGTATGTACTAGAGGCACTCAAGCTCCACCTAAACATAAAGAAATAGCATAGAATTAAGTTAAGAATGAAGAAAAGCTAGGGAAAACTCCACTGTAACTACTGGGACCAGTGACTGGTTGAACCTGTCTTCTGCCCCATAGGGATATCTCTTGGGTAAGAGCCATAATCTTGTGGGTGCTGAATAATTTTATCGGGGTTTAGAGCATGTCTATTTTTGCCTTGAATATGTTCTTGCAGTCAGATGCTATCACCAGCAATACTTGAACAAAAGTACCTGTCACAATTTTCTATGAATAAGGAGTGTTATTCTGTGCACTGTTAGTGTAAGTTCTTCACAGGGGCTGACAATCGCTGGCAGCGGGTAACATACTCCAAAAAAGTGGAAGACCCACTGAGGGGTCATAAAGCGGGAATACCCATTGAGAGGTCTCCCTTATGCAACTGGAGTATGTCCCTGAATAAATCAGTCGAACTACCCTCCAATCCAGTGGGACTGTTCAGTGAAGGGTCTCCATAATGGGACACTGACGGACTGGTTGGGCACAAGGCTCTCGGCTTTCCTGGGATGCTGACAGACAAATCAAACACAAAAGGGTGTCCCCACACTGAGTTTGTTAATAGGAATTTTATTATTGATTTCAAGGGCTTTAACTCATTAATGCAACATTTAGCTAAACTTTGAGCAACTGCTTTACATATCTATGTGTGATTTCCATAGTGTGAAACAATAAGGAGAAACAAAGGAAAGGAAATGACACCATGCAGGTTGAGAGGGAATGAGGTGCAAACTTAGGAATAAAGCACTGGATTCATGATTTTTGTTCCCCAGTTGTATTTATCAGACCCCTTTCTCCCACACTGAGAACCTCAGAGGTGTTATATTAGATGAAGAGAGAATACAGTTTTTGAAGTGCTAATCAGTACTGCCAAGACATGACACTATCCTGGAGATAAAAAGAATCAGAAATACTGTTTAGGAAAATACCCACTATATCCCTACTGGTCCTGCAGCTGAGCCATCTTTAAATGGTCTCAAAAAGCTACCAGGATTTTATCAGGTAACAAGCAGAGGCTATTTACTGAAAATTCCCTAGCTCTACAAGGCTACTTCTTATGTTTTTTCATGTCACTGTTCATCATTTTTTCCTCTCATCTTCTGTGCATTTCTTCAGTCAGCTAACCTGTTTTCCACCATTCACAATTTTTGAAAACCAATTATTTTAACTGTTTCATATCAAGGAGTTCTAGGAAGCAATAACTACAAACAATATTAGCTTTTAAAACACTTTTTTGAAGAACTTGCTGTGATTTGGCAAGACTGTATGTTTTAGGGTTTCTTATAGTGATCCATCAAAGTGAATATTGCAGACATCTTGATCCTTTCGAGAATCCTAGCTTCCCACTTCTCATGTATTTTCACACCCAGGACCTGTTTCTAAGCTCTGTGTGAGAGCCCACACATGTCTGAACACATTAACATCTTTACTTAGATGTACCTTTTGGTCTACAGAAAGGCATTGCATCCATTTATTTATGTAAGGCTCCATAGTCAGGCTATCATTTCAGGCTTCTAAGGTGGATAATAAGAATATCCTCAGCATATTTTTTTGCAAGATATTTTGTTATAAGTATGTTCTTTTGTTGACAGTAACAGGGTCTTACAACTGTTCCGGAATGCAGTTTCACTTCTTCTTTTTATTTTTTTCAAAATTTAAAACTGTGCTGAGTTATAGAGTCCTACAGTGATATCTGAAACTCCCCTTTCTTGTCAATTCAGATTAATTTACAATAGTTTGTAGAACACTGGTGCTTTAATGAGATTTTGGGATGTGTCAGTTAACATAATATTATTTTTAAATAAACAGATGTTATTTCAATACTGTTTCCCATTTTCCTGTCTAGCATATGCTTTCTAGTATGAGAGTTAGCATTTGTTCACAAGGCACATGCAATTCATCCTCATAGTATTCATGTCTTGGTTTTAATGTGATCTTGAGAGACTGACTACAACTTGATAAATTGTCAGATATTAATCCATAAATTAACATCATCTTTGGCTGCTCAAATTGGTGTCATCCTACATCTTCTTATGTCTCTGTGACTTAAAAATTACTTAATTTTTTATTGAAAAAAACTTGCCTTCCTTAGGACTTCCCATGCTGCACGTACTTTTTTCATTTTCCTAAACAGGCCTGCCTGAACTTTAAGGATGCCTATTTAACTCTGATCTCTATGACATATATAATGTTTGAAGCAAGATTTTGTAAGTTATTTTATTGGTCCCTCTCTGGGCCCACTTCTGGGATCAGTTTCATTTGCTCTCCCACTTCTGAGATGGTTGTACTCCCTTCTGGAACAGTTTTAGAAGTGTATCTGCTGTTATATTATCAATAAGTTTGGTTCACTAGTGCTAAATTCATAACCTGTGAAAATATATGTATTTTATAGCTATTATTATTGGGTTTTGTTATTGTAGATTGTTGGCTATAACTGCTTATTGCTATACTATTGATCACAGCTTCTATTGACTGCTGACAATAATTTGTAATAGCTTGAGATACATATGCACTTTATTAATCATAGGTATAATTGTTAGTGATTTTTGTGACAACCAGTAGAGAAATTTATATGATAAAACCCCCAGGTCCTTTTGTATCATACAATCTTATTGACCCTTTCTCTCGACCTCTCTACAGTCACAGGACAGGGAACCCTTTAGGTCATGACAAGGCCAGGTTAATATCTACAAAACACTGCAATTAATCCATGAAAATGCAGTGCTGGATGATTCATCTGAACAACTTCTGAATAATTCTGAAGTTTTTTTCAGAAGTCTGTTCATCTGCAAATATTAATTTTTGGAAAATATAAACACAACAGCAAAAAAATAAAATGCGGCAAAAAGTTCTGGGGATTCTTCAGATGATTTTATGGTGTATTTTCTCCTATGAATTCTACTAAAATTAAAAAAAAGGAATGGAAAGAAAAAAACAGGTGAAGAAATTTTTCTCATCCTGGTTAATCATGTAACTGGGATTTTGAAAGTTGCTTATATCTCAGGAAGAGAGGAAATGAAAAAAAGGAATGCAAAGTCTAATTGAAGTTCAGAATTTCCTGCTTGTCTCTCTCAGAAGTATCCAAACCAAATTTCTCCACTTCTTTCCATTTGTTACATTTGTTACATTTTTACATTTGTCTGTTACAAATGTAAAAGCTCTTGAAGGCTCAGATACAAGCTGTTAACAGGTTTATGTTCTTATTTTCACTACCAACATTATGAAAACCTTTAAGTTTGGTTCAAATGAGGATAAGACACTCTCTAATTTAGAATTTGTTCTATGTCTTAAAATATAATTGTTCCTAAAACTATCCAATCCATAATAACTCTTGCATATGTGAGCTAAAGGAATTCTAGAGGGCATGAAATTAGTTTACCCTATGAACCTGAACATCTATTGCAATGTGTTATGATAATAATTGTTTATTAACAGAAAATAGTTTGGTTTCAGTTTGGTCATTGTTGTTTTGTTGTTTGTTTTTAATAAGGAATATATTACACTGAAGAATTATTTGATTACATATAATATTAGAAAAAGTTATCATAATTGTCATCATAATACTTAAACTACACCATCTGGTACACAAGAGGAATACTCAAATACAAATGTATTGTTTCAGCCTATATTCTTTTTGTAGTATTACTTATTCAGTCAAATCTGTTTTAATGCCTTATTTACTAATAAGAAAATTCTGACTAAAATTTTAAAAGAAAAATTCTGAAGTTTATTGAATCTGAAATAATTTAGGGTGTTTTTTAGTGAAGCAAATAACTGCAATGCATGTAAAAAAGCAACAAATAAACATATGCACATTTGCATAATGCAACCTAGAAAGTTTAAATTGTAGTTAAGTATATATATATAATAAGACTTTTTAATCATTATTTTGATAAGTGTTGACATCTGAAAGTTCAGCGTAATTGTGTGAAACCATGGAGAAGTTATGGAGAACTGTTTTTACTTGCCACAAACTACAACAGTAAAAAATCTTTTCTTATGAACAGGCAAATGTTCACACAGAATTTAGGTTCAGCTAGGTCCTGAACAAACAAAATACTCTTGTGATAAAATAATAAGAGTCTGGAGATTTATACATGGATAAGTCTCCACATTCTTATGGATATTTAACAGATTCTCCAGAAAACTGTGACAATCAATGCTCTTCTGTCTTTCCCATGTTCTCCCAACTTCCATTCCAAAGACTATTTAGAATGCCTTTTCTCCTCTCTCTGTTAAGTACTTGTTTCAAGATCATGCAGGAAAAAAATCATATCCCTGAACACACCCATTTACCACTAGTTTAGATAACCTACACTATCATTAACAGTGGTTTTATTAGCAAGTGAAGAGGGGTAATGTCGAGTAATACTCTGCTGTGTCAGATCAGGCCTGGCCAGCATGGGTCTGTGAAAGGCAGGTCCTATGTCACCAATCTGATCTTTTATGACAAGATAACCCACCATCTCTTGGCAATGCTCCTTGTATGACTTCGAACCTTATTCTTCTATGCAGTGTTGTCTTTACTGTTCATTTTTAAGCTTTTTTTGATAGCTTTGAAATATCTGGAAGGATCACAATATTCTTACATCCAAAATTTCCAAACCTCTTAAGCTTTCTTCTTTGTTTTGTCTTAGTATGTAGCCCTTTCGTCTTTACTTTTTTTTTTACTTTCATGTTGGGATGTGTCCGAAATCTCATCCTTGTTGGTGTTCCATGAGCAAAAAAGTAAACTACTGAACTTTTTTTCATATAACCCAAGATGGGATTACTCTGATTAAAGATAAATATGCACATTTCAGCTTTTCACTCCAACTTCCTTTGCACATAATACAGAAAAAAACCCAGAACTACACTCTACCTTAGGATAAGACAGAATTGAAAGTGGGTTAAACTCCTTTAACAGATATATTTCTCTTTACTGAGTATGAACAGAATCTAAACTGAGAAGCTTGAAGTACACATGAACATTGTGTTGGCAAAACACAGTTCATGTAGAAAAACATGATAAGAAATGCCAGTTTCAGAAAATACAACTGAAAAATCGCAGTAGTGAAAAACACAGTGCAAGGCACTTTTTTCTGTGTTTCAATCTTCTGTTACATCTACATTACATATTTTATCATGAAGGCAAATTTTAAAAACAAACAAAAAAAACCAACAAACTCACACCTCCTCCCAAAACAAATCAAAAAATAGCAAAACAAAAATCTAAAAAGCCAAAAGCCAGAAAACAGAAAATGGCAAATTTCATAGGACATATATGAACATTTTTCATGGTATAAACACATGCAAACTAATAATTTTTGACATTTTTTAATTGATTTTGAAAATTCCAGTACAGTGATTGGTGGGTGTTGATTTTTTTTTTTTTTTTGCTTGTCCTTTGTTTGGGAAGAGTTCTTATTTTTTTCTTTCTTTTTTTTTTTCCTAAATTCAAATTAACTTCTAAAGAACTTTTTTAACTTATTAAAGAAAACGGGGTGAAATAAACATACTTACAGATAGCAGTTTGGATAGACACATTAAGTGTCTAAGCTTTGAGTAAAAATTCAACAAGCCACCAGTAAAAGTTACTTAATCATTTAATATGTCATTTGCATTTTATATTGTCATAAGATCATAGAATCATAAAATAGTTTTTGTTGGAAGTGACCTTTAAAGGTTATCTACTTCAAGCCCTCTGCAATGATCAGGGAATTCTTCCCCTAGATCAGGTTATTCAGAGACCCATCAAACCTGACTTTGAATGTTTCCAGGGATGGGGCATGTACCACCATTTTAGATAAATTTTCCCAGTGTTTCACCACACCCCATGGTTAAAAGAAAATAATTTTTCCTTATGAACTTGAAAAATTACCTTTAAATTAATTGTAGCTTTGACTGCAAAATAAGTGAACAGTATGTGATGATAACTTATGTGGCAGTTTATGCTTTATCTGCTGTGACAACGTAATATGAATAAGAATGTATTTTATATGATAAGAGTCACTATCAATCCACCTAATTACTTTTTTTTGGAATAAATTACAGGCAATAGTAGTGAATTAAACATTTGTGAAATTTATTTTAGCGTTAGAGTTAGCAAATAACTCATTGACATGAGTGTTCCATGCTTGTTGCATCTTTATTTGTTCATGATTTTTTTTTCAGTTTTATGGAAATACATAAAACAAAATCAGATGAAAATGCAGAAAACACTGTAGCAAAGCTATTCAGACAATGAGAGTATTGATTCTAAAAAAAAAATCTTTTATTTGTCAGAAATACTGTATTCAAGAAATATGCTGTAATCAAAAATCAATCCTGAAGCCATCAAGATTTCTCCTTTGTATAAAACTATTATGTTTTTGAAAGCAGAGATGAATTGATGTAAAAATGCTTAATGGAGTAAGTTTTTTTCTAATAATTTTAGTAATAGCAAAATCTGGGTTTATATTTAAAAAGTATTCTTAAAAATATTAGGTCTAATCCAGGGTTCATTATATGTTATGATTCCACAGCAGCACTGTCACCCCCAAATTTCTAACACTCACATTGTTTACTTTGATGTTTTCTTTTGTCCATGTTAGTACAGTTGCAAATCAAAAGAGATCTTAGTAAATAACAAGGGTTGCTGGATCACAAAAATGGTTAATTATAGTAAAATTCTAACCTCATTTCCAGAAAATGTGAACGACTAATAAAGTCTAACATTTTAAAATCTTGCTCTTATTTCCACAGTGTAATCATACATTATATTACAAAAATGTTTCTGTCTTTATATTTTAGTATAAACAACCAGGATACTGATGGTTAGTTTGGGTTTTTTTCAATTAACTCACTTATTTACATAATTCTCCTCATACTTTTGTTATGTCACCATGTAAAATAATGTCTCTTAAATATTAACTCAAACTAAATCTTTTCAAAAGCCTTGCTGCATGTGACACTGATTTACTACACATGATAAACTTTCAAAAGCTTTCTCATGGCTAGGAGGGTATTAGCTTTTTAGAGAGTCTCAGCATCTGAGGGATTTAAATATTTCTGAGGTTTCCGATTTCCAGATTTAAAAGGCAGAGGAAGCAGTTGCACTTGTAACTGTTGTGTAACCCTCCAGGTAGCTTGCAAACCATTTCCTCTGTGCAGGGTAGAGAGGATGTTTATCTGTTAGAAAAATGAACTTTAAGGTATACAGGGTTTTTTTTTTTGGTTTTGTTTCTGAACAAAACTCTCAGCTGTCATAATAATACATTGTATGAATTCATTGCATGAATTGCTATAAAAAAAAGGATGTTGTCCACAACTTGCTCAATAATCCATATAGTAAGGAATAAATTCTCTCAATAGTGGTCTTATTAGGGAGATTGGTTAGGGATTTGTAAATTTTATTTGACATCTAGAAAGGTATTCAGACTGCTCGTACGCTAAAAATCCTCAAGAAAAAAATATAATAAGAAACTTAATTTTAGACAATATATTGATTGTTTCTTTAAGCTGAAAATTAAATCTCAGCAGGAGGTAAACATTCGTTATGTAGTCCCACACTGGGGAAGGGTAGTAAATGTTTCATAAATGTTTCAAAGATGTTTCAAAAAGTTCAAATCGCTCAAGGGCAGTAGAATAAAAAATGAAAATGTATATAACTTATTTTATTTATAACTTATATATATAACTTATATATATAACTTATTTTATAGTTTTCTGTGGTATCATAATTAAAAATACTACTTTATGCTATTAAAAACAAAAATATTGTTATTTTTTTAAAGAAAAATTTAATACACAGCATAGTTCAAAAGATAAATCCAAAAAGGTTCACGTGTTGTAATCTCACACAGTTTTTTTCAGCTAAAGGTTTTACCAAATAGACAAATTTGTTTGTTTGTTTGCTTTTTATTAACTGAAACCATAATAAAATTCCATGCAGTCTTTCATTTACAATGTATGGAGTATAATATAGACACAGGAATACACTACTTTCAGCAGAGGATCCTTCAAATGTAAAAGTACAAACCCATGTCCAACTTGCTCGAGTAGTTTAATTCCACATAAATTCAGTAATTTTAATTCCCAGATTGAGGATCCATCTACAATTACAATGCTGAGGATATTCAGAGCAGTGATAAAGCTTCTGGAGTACATATCTCAATCTGCCATGAAGGATTCATCATAGATGGTCAAAGTGATGTCACATACATTTTCTAATGTAGTGCGTGGATTACAAAATTTGGTCTTCATGCAGATGTCCCAGATGGCTAATTTCTCCTTGCTCTGTGCACTTCATTTTTATGATGTGTTTTCTTCATCTCTCATTTGCATATCTAGACACTCTTGTGACATGACATTACTAAAGACATTTCTTAATGCAATTTGAAAACCAAGGCACCTCTACACCCCTGTGAAAGTTAAGCTAAGAACTGCTCAGCTGTAAATACCTTTTCCCCAGGTCCCATTTTCACAGTCAATACCAGGTAGACATAGTCACCAATGCATATTTCCCCTTTCTTGTCACCATTCTAATGCTTTGATTATGCATTTCCATCTGCTCTACCATGTCACTACTCTGGATTTCTCTAAAGCTTATACAAATTCTGTCATTGTTTTCTTTTTTGTTTCTTTTCCCTAAGAGGCTAAACTAAAATATTTTGTGTATTTCTACACATAGTGCAGCTCAAACATCATCTCAGATCATCCACTTCCAAGACAAAAACAATGACAGCAGCTAGAGATTACAATATGCAGATAGCAGAAAAGTTACTATTTAACAATGATCAGTCTTCACAGAGGTTTAACTGATATAGTTGTCCATGTATAAAGAATTTAGCCACTAAGTACACCTTTAAACATCTAAAGCTAGCTACCTCTTGGTAGCACACAATGCAACACAAATTTCACAAATGGTGGTACCCATATAGACCTTGCCAGAATTTTTCTCCATCACTGCAAAGGCAGAGTAAAAAATTTCTGTTGCTCCTCCTTTACCAATATAATCCACTCTTAAAGAAAAATGATACTGGAAAACTTTTAAGCATAAGAAGCATTAGGTTATTTAACATTTAGGAGAAAAGAGGGAAAGAAGAACCTCAACCTCTCTAGAATAAAACTTCTTTTGGAAGTCCAAGATTTTTTAAGTAGAAATCTCTTGGTCAATACAGACATTTGGATTACATGCATTCCCATTTAACTTTCACTCACTGATAACAAGCGAAGAAGATTTTCCAGTGTCTGGAAAGGTTCCCCTCTTCTTAGATTTAGTGAAACAGTTGTTTTGTCTCATACACTGAAATTATTTATTTATATTCATAACTTACTTTTTTATGTGAGTCATTAAGAACTCAGGACTCCAAAATTACGCCATATTATTCACACCAGCTTATCATAAAATCACTGCAACCTCCTTATCCTGTGCTTAGTAAGGGTTTCTTGGGGATCAACATCAACTGCATGTAGCAGATGATCTCAGCACTTCACCCAGCTATTAGCAATCCTCCTTATCCTGTCAGTTTTCAGGACAAGAATTTTGGAAGTACGTGTACCTGTGAACAATCAATGAACTTGCTTTTCCCTTGCAAGAGGGGCAAAATAGAAGATTTCAGCATGTCCAGCCTTCTGCCTTGACAGTAAGTATGTTTATAGATAGTCCCCAAAACTACTTTGTAATTAAGTGCAAAGATATGATTACCTGAAATCCAGTAGGATCATAAACTGATGGAACATAGTTCTGGTTTTCTCTTGTTCATGTAACATTCTGAGCTAGATAAGATCAAGAATTGCCTACATATATAATCAAATAATCTGTGAAAGAGAACATCAGCTCTTGTCAATGTTCTTGAACCAATGCAACCAGACCTTACTGAAACAGGCAGTATTTAAGTGATCACTTTGAAATGCACAGTCTAAAAGTACATGTATAACAAAAGGAACAATACAATCTGGATTTTTCAATGAAAATTTGGTACTGTGAAAACCATGACAAAATCCAATCTGCATTCTTTGAGCTTCATTTTGGGAAGGGTTATATACTATAAACTTTTACTAAGTTGTAATTTCCTAACACACTTCAAAAGCTTGTTCTCTGTATGAAAAATACTGTAGTTGTGAATATTAACCAAAAATTGATGTGTGCATGTTTTAAAGAGTAATAAAGGATATGTTGACAGAATAAAATAAGTCTTGCAAGGGTTTCTGCAAACTCAATAACATTTTTTTATTTGCAGTATCAAAGTTTGTCTATGTTTCACTGAATAACACATAACATCCTTGCTCTGTGTATGCTGACAAAAGTTCTGAGGACAGTACCTGAAAGGGTGTCCTAGTTGCATTCTGATTCTAAGTCACTACAAAGTGTTTGATCTTTGATACTGGTAATTTTACAGAATTTCTGTAACTGTAGCTGCTTGTACAATATTTGCTCATGGAATGTTTTACACTACTGGGAGACAGATCCACAGTAGTGTTCAAATTACTTCTAGTTTTTGCATTCTAGTTTGGTAGCTGTTACAGTAACCAAATGAGCAAAAATGCAGTACAAATATAACTTGCATGCTTATTGCAAACATGTAGATTCTAGATTTTTTTTTCAGCTAGTAGTAACTAGTTTTGCTCAGACTTTTGTCTTACAGGACTATCTTTAAAATTCTGGGAATACTCAAGTGTTCTCTCTAGTGTGGTCTTCTGGTGCTGAATAGATTTATATATATATATATATTTAAATCTCAAAGCAAAAGAAATTATTCTCAGCAATAAAATTTCATAGCGAGTGAACTTACTGTCCCTGCTCTTTTTCAAAGCTAGGTATCAGATACAAACGTGTATGGCAGACAATGAACAACATACTGATGCTTTAAATACTGAAAAGTACTGCCACATGAACAAAACCTTCAGGGAAACCATCACTGAGTTTGTCAAAGAGTTGGTTTTGTTGCCAAGATACCTATTGCAGCTTTACTATTACTGGGAATTATACTGTCAAAGCAGGGGAAAACTGACTTATTTTAAGATGTCAAGCAAAATATTTTTCCACCAGACAGTTTATGCTTGAATAGAAATACAGTAAATAAAACTCCTCACTGAATTCTGCTTGTTCTATATGCATAGTTAGTGCTAAAACCTGTTTACAGGAACTGTGAGAACTATTTTTTTTCCCACTCACTGGGAATACTTTTTTCAAAGGAATACCTACTTCAAACCATTCTTAAAAGATGCCATTTTAAATTTCTGTGAAAATCTCTGAGTAAGTATACTGACCAGTTCACTGGTTTCCTCAGGCTCAAGGGTCACTAGAATTTAAATCCACTCCTTATGAGTTTTATATTTTGAGGATCCATTAATCATTTTCTCATAACAATCTCTCTTCCCTTTTCAGCTTTTGAGGAGCTCCATAAAGATGTTATTAACAAAAGCACTTTTTGCCATTTAGTATCAACAGGTTTTTATTTTTTGTCTTGTGTGAAAAACAGTGAAAAAAAAATATAGAAGCAGCCTGACAGTTTGGCAAGTTTTGCTGGAATTGTTTATAGACTAAACTTTGACAGAATTTATAGTACCTTTGTGTACCTAACAACTCAGTATCTAGGAAATAAAAGAACTCACTTGGCTTTCCAAGTGAACTTTGTAAAATCAACATTGTTACTCCTTCTCATCAATAGTTTTGCAAATAACATTCAGAAAGAATTTAGTCTTCAATTTTATTTTTTTTAAAGTCAACTTAAAAAGCACATAAACATCATAGATCTTCTGAAACCCTGAAAGGTCATTGTTTCCACCATGGTTGCCTTTCAGGTTTGAAAATTTTAAAATTGAATTGTTTGGGTATTTTTTATAACTACATAGTTCTATGCATTATAAGCTCCAGGACTTGATTTTACAGCTTTTTTGTACTAAACAAGCAGAAAGTATTTGGAGAATGTTGGATTTCAACAAAAAAAGTGAAATCTTTTCAGTGATATCAAATTTTACTCTGTGGTGACATTCTAAACAATTAAAAATATTTTTACCTTGTTTTCAGCATAAACAGTCAAAACTCTTCAAGGATGTTTCAAAATGTATGGGTGGGGGGAGCTGTTAAGAGATTTGGCATACAGTGGTCATGTGTTGAAAAGTTCACTTTGCTTAGTGGGTTGATTTGCCTTTTTGAGCTCCTCATCTCACGCCACCAACAAGGAGGCTGGGGATGAGCAAGGAGCTGGGAGGAGACACAGCCAGGACAGCCAGGACAGCTGACCCCAACTAACCAAGGGAATAGTCCATACCACATGGCATTATGCTCAGCATATATAGAGAAGAGAGAAGGGAAGAAGAAGGGAGGTGGGGGGAACGTTAGGACTGATGCCATCAGTTTATTGAATAAATACTCTCAAAAGTTTTCCTTCTCAGAAACAAAAGCCCAAACAGAATTGTCAGGGCATCAGGCTAAGTAGTGTCTTCATGTTCATCTCCTCAAAGAAAACTAAAAGCTTATAAAGCTTTAATGCGTTGTGTGCAGATAGGAAGTGTCTATCAGAATATAAACAAATCTATTTGACTTTTTAAACAATCAAAATTTGAAGAATAAGTATGGAGCTGGGTGGAATCAGGATGTATTTATAAATAAGTTTCCTACTGTCCTTCAAAACAGGTTGTTGCTGCCAGGTAGTTCCGCAGTTTTCTGCTTTTCAGTAAGTTCTGTGTGGTTCCACATGGTCCCTGAAGTTTATTGAGGAGTGCTTTCAGTCCAGGCTGCTTCGTATTGTAGGATCAGTTAATGAGTAGTGGAAAAGGACTCGCAGGAGATTGGCAAGGGCAATGTGCACGTGAAGCCCAGGGAAGGATATAGGGAGTAACTGACAACAAGGATACAGGGAGCAACTCTGCTGCTGCAGAGAAAGCTGAAGGGACTGGATGGCTGCCTCTGGTCTACCTAGATCTGTTGGCTAGATCAGTCAAGTAAATCAACCAGTTCTATCGGCTGAGTGAATCAAAAAACCACGTTACTGCATTTCTCTTAGTTAATCAGAAAAGTGAAAATGTCTTCCTGAGCCAGCCAGAACAGCATGTGAAGAAGTGTACATGTGAGCAATCCCAGCAGAGAGTATGAGAACTAAACATCCAACGAAAGGAACTTTGAGCAATCAATATTGAATTCTACAGACCAGGACATGTCTTTATATAGATATATCGAGCATTTGAAGTATTAGTGGAATGTCACATATTTAAATGTCAGGCAAAATTCAATTTTAAAGAATACATTCAAACAAAAAAAATGTTAGAAAAGAAAACAAAATGCCAATAAACTAGTCATTTTAATGCTCTATCCTTGAGTCATAGTCATATAGTGAAAACTGGAGTAAATGTGAAATATTCATGTGTATAATATGGCAAAATTTCTTTCTGACTTCAGTAAGAGAACAGTTTATCCCTTGAAGTGCAAATATTAATAATCCTTTTTCTTCATTGTGCAGCTGTCCTAATTTGCACACATGATCCAGGATCCAAAAATCTGAGGGAATGAGTAGGCCACCAAAATACATTATTGAGCTCATGTGTAAAGAAAGCAAAGAGAAAAGCAAGCCAATCATGAATGACATGAAATGCTTTAACATCACAAATGAAAATCACGTCGTTAAGTTTGCTGTCCCTTAATAGCAACATGGGATAGCAGTCTGAAGGAACGATAGGACAAACTTCTGATGAACAAATGGATTGTTAGGTGCAAGGCTCCATAAATTGTTTAATTTCAGGATTGAATTGCAGTTGAGATATAATCACTCGGTTTGTCTATTATGCATCCTAAATAAGTTTTCATACCCTTGGTCTAAAGCAGTTAAAGAAGTTAAAGTAGTAGAACTTGAAGAGAATAAAGGTTTAATGAAATCAACGGTCAACATTAAAAAAAGTTACAAATAAAAGTTAGTGAAAAAAGCTATTTTTTTTTCTGCAAAAATGAGCAAGTCATAGCATGTACTGCTGTTTGGTTATAGAAACCGAGAAAAGATAGAAGAGGAAAAAGTATATATTACATAATAAAAGGGAATGGAGACTGAATACAGAAGAAACAAATAAGGAGTATGTGGCTAAGGTTCTAGAGGAAATCAGGTTTTATCACTGTCATTATTCAGGTTTTACCAATTCTATCATATAAGGAAGAGTAACTTTCTTATATGATAATCAAATATGAGCATTTTTTGTGCATATGAGGTCTTATCTTTTCTTTCCCTAGGAAACTATATTTGCCTTTTCTTATACCTACTTGTCTGATACCTAATATTTTTAAGTCTCCTGTTCTTTCTCAGATAAGGGGAAAAAAACCAAAGCTACCTTAATTTCATTCCATTTTCTCTAATTTAGCTTTTTTTCTTAGCAAAAAGTAATATTAATATCATTAAGAAGTAAGTACCTTTTTTTTTTATTTTGTAATTTTAGCTTTGCTGAAATTCCAGGTTGCATATTCTTCTTTGTACAAGATAACATTAAGACATGTTCAGAAATACTTTTGTTTACCCCTTGCCATTGTGAGGGAAGGAAAGTTAAGCAACATGACACTGTTAAGTTTGATTAATGAAGTGGGAAAAGTGGGAAATGTTCTGTGTAAGCAAAAGGTTTTGCACATGTTCTGTCATACTCTCCCATACACATTCACACATATGTAACACTTTCCAGCTCGTTAAGACAAGCCCGAGTAATGCCACCAGTAAAGGAGCACGGCCCAGCCTGGAGAAACATAATATCCACTCCCTCTAAATGTCTGTGTCAGGATCTTGGCAGGGCTGGGCACTGACCGCTCAAGACTACTTCTGGAAGTGTTGGATCTCTGTGTGACACCGTTTCCCCTGTCTCTGTGACTGTGTGGATTTACACCCAGGTGTTGACACAGGCTGTCAACCAAATCAGTTCATACCAATACCATAGTCTTTAGTGAAGATACTACAGTTCAAGGAAACTGCTGTAGGTAAAGATCAGTGATATTTTGAGGAATTCACTCTACAGTTCTAGAAACTATTTCATATTTCCAAACTGATGTCAAGACTAACACAGGTTTTCTCACTCTGTGTTGCATTAAGCCATTAGACCCACCCACCAAATGAAGTTCATTTTTACATCATTTTAGTCATACCTTTGGTATAGTTTTTGCAGAAATACCTACAAACAAAGCTGCATTTGCTTTTAGAATCTGTGGATAGCATGCAAATTTTATATTTTAATAATAGATACATTGACATCTTGTGGCAAGCTAATGCAGGTAATATGTACACAATTATATTAGGACTTAAATATTTCAAGGAATAGAAGTTTATAGAGCTTTTTTTTTAAAAATTCAGCCCATACTCTCACTTATCTCAGAGAAAAGTTATAGAAGAATGTTTTGGAAGAATGGTGTGTTTTGCTTCTGTTTCTACGATAGTGCAGTTCAGATAGCTTAGATTGATACCAATACCAACATTTGTAAAAAAGAAAAAAAAAAAAAAAAGAAAACTACAAGTATTTCTTGAACAACTTTTTAGTTCTCTATAGTTGGGGTTTTTTTTTAAATTTTTGTCCATAAGGATGGAAACAATGAGCCAAGAAAAAAACACTCAGTAGTAATTTCCCCAGAGTAATTGTCTGTTTTATAAGAATAAGAACTTCATTGAGACAACAGCTAAATTGAGTAGTTTTTTACCAAGAGAATTATAAAAAACAAACAAACAAACAAACAAAACTCCAAGAAAACAACAAAACAAACCTGACACATTACTTGATTACTAAGGACATAAGGAATGATACTCAGCTCACTAAAAATCAAACACCTTTGATCTAGCCTCTCTAGACAGTATTCAACCACTCCAATATATATATAAAATGTAATTTTTGATTCTCATGACTTCTGCTGATCTCATCTTTCAGAGCCTTATCTGCCATCTCATGAAGAAAGCATTTCAGGTGCCCCAAACTCCAAAGCTTAAGTAACATCTAAGCACATTTTCACTTTTGATAGCTTCCAGAAAGTCATGTACATTTTAGAGGGATAATTGTTTTTTGAACTATTGCAGATATCTCCCTGAGAAGGATGACATTACAAAGGCCTTTCCTTGACCAATAGAGCTGTAGTTTTTAATTTCCTTTCATAAGCATACATGAAAAAGCAACCCAGAATTCAATTCTGCAAGCTCCAAAGTAAAAACTACACCTGTTTTCAAAATAATTTCATGCCAATTTAGTTTTAACAATAATATTAGAAGGCTATGCTTTACGTATGGTGAAAGCTAAGAAGGAACAATTGTATTCTAAAGCCTTCTTGCAAAAACATATTATTTAGCTCTGCTAAGGAATGCAAAGTTTTGAAATCTGTTTTTAGTCAAAGTCTTTATTTTAGCATTGTTACGAAAAATACTTTGGAAGTGTTTCAAAAATCCAGGTAAAGTAATTTCAAGAATTTTATTAATCAAGTAACACTAAAGTAGGTGACATTTCTTTCTACTAACTATCAGTGAAAAAAAGGTGTTAAAAGTGGATACCTCCTTATTTTAGCAGTTGGATGGAAATTAGGAAATTACCACTAAGGGCACTTTTAAAAGGGTCTCACATTTCTCCTAGGTTTATGTTCCAATGAAGATTGGTCTCTAAGTCCTTGGGAAATAAACACATTGATAATGATATGGGGATTGGCCTCTTCTCCCAGTGAACTTTCAGAAAGACAAGAGGACCTGGTCTTCAGCTCAGCCAGGGGAGGTTTAGGTTAGATATTAGGAAGAAGTTCTTTGCAGGGAGGGTGGTCAGGCACTGGAATGGGCTGCCCAGGGAGGTGGTGGATTCTCCATCCCTGGAGGTATTCAAGAAGAGACTGGATGTGGCACTTAGTACCATGGTCTAGTAACCATGGTCTAGTAACCATGGTGGTAGTGGATCAAGGGTTGGACTTGATGATCTCAGAGGTCCTTTCCAACCCATCTGATTCTATGATTCTATGATTCTATGATTTAGCGTGAGTGAAAAAGGAAATAAGATAATCATTCCATGACAAACAATATAACAGAGTTTTTATCTGTAACTGCTGTTTTAGATTATATCTGGAAGTTTGCATATAATTTCCTTAAAGCTGCATTACATTATTGTCTTCCTTCATGTTTCAGAGCAGTTGAATCTGTTTGGTATTAATGCTATCCACAGAAATTTTCAAACTTCACTCTGTAACTTTATGAGTTCTCTGCTTATTATTTCTTCAATTAAGAAGACATTTCAAAAATATTCTTAGATTAATTAAAAAATCTTCTCAAAATTTCCTGTCATCCTTCCATATATTTTTCTGAATAATGACATAATCTAAGTAAAAAAATCTTAATTTAAACCAAATAACATGAGAGAGAAAAAGTTTGTTAAAGATTTAAATTTCAAAAGCTTCTCTGACATGTGAAAGGGAAAACAAGCCATATATATTGATAAGCAAGTAATATTTTTTCTCTCATATTACTACAAAAACCCAGGGAGGAAAATCTTGGTCCACATGAAAACATTTATAAGAGTGACATCATCTTTTACCTCAGGTAAAAAGCTAAAACATAAGTTAGTTTTTCCCATCAGAGATGGTAGTGCAGCGGATTTCATGAATTTGTTTCCGGAATTGACATTATAAATGAATCTGCAGTATGGCAATGAAGTATTTAAACTTTAGGATGTTCTTTTTAAGGAAGACCAGTGTTAAAATATGACAAGTGCGCTTGAATGAAAAGTGGTAAGAGATAAGACCTAACTGACAGCTATACAATAGCTTTTATTTGCAGGCCCTGGTGAGTATATTGTTCATTTTCTCACTTCCTGGCTAATAGAGTTTAGAAAGAAATGCATAATCCACTTGGCTAAAGTTTGGCATAGGTGGCCTTTGTCCATTATTTTGACTTCTGTGCATATTGCTTTTTTACCTGAGAATCAATGATTATATTTATTAATATTTATTAATTTTTAATATTATTATTATATATTTAAAAGGAAAGTGGTAATAAATTCTTCCCAATTCAGACCAATGAAGATTATTAGAGGGATGGAACAACTCTCCTATGAGGAAATGGTGAGACAGTTCTTGTTGTCCAGCCTAGAGAAGAGAAGGCTCCTGGGTGACCTAATTGCTACCTTCCAGTACCTAGGGGCCTACAAGAAAGGTGAAAATGGAATTTTGACAAGGGCATGTAGAGATAGGGCAAGGGGTAATGCCTTTAACTTGAAAGAGGGTGGGGTTAGGTTAGATATTAGGAAGAAATTCTTTCCTGTGAAGGTAGTGAGACACGGGAACAGGTTGCCCAAAGAAGTTCTAAATACCCCTTGATTGGAAGTGTTCAAGGTCAGGTTGAATGGGGCTTTGAGAAACCTGGTCTAGTGGAAGGCGTCCATATCTGTGTAGATGGTGATTGGAACTAGGTGATCTTCTAGGTTCCTTCCAATCCAAACTGTGATACGATTATATGACTCAGCTTTGTACATGACTAATATCTTTTTTTTTTTACGTATGGATAAAATGTGATTTTTCTTTTATTTTTTTTTCTTTCTTTCTTTCTTGTCAGTCAATAGCTGGGGGTCTTGCTTTCTTTTTTATATCATAATTTTTTATTCATTCAAATAAATATGACAAGGATTTATTAGTAATGACAAAGTGAAGTCAGATGCCAGGAATGTTTTACTACCCGCCTCTCCTCAGTTTTTACCTTTAGCTTTAGAAAGAAATTGCTTTAGGAGTACCTAATAAGTAAATATATTGTAAGAGATCTATTGCTTTCCTCTACTCCTTAATAGGATTTTCTTGTTCCTGCTTAGCACTTGTTCTTTGACAGAAGAGTAACTACTCCTTGGTGTTTCAGGTTCTATTACTGAGAGAGACAGAGAAAGGAGAAGACACAGACAGCACCATCTCATTCCCTGAGACATCTATTGCTTTTTCAGTCCTTTCGGGAAATGTGTCTTGACCAAAAACATTCCTGTCTGTAGTTCCATATTTATTAGTGCTATACTTGCACAATGCAACAGATAATATAGCAAACAATATACCCAAACCCAGAAACGACCATGTGGGAATTCCTTTCCTTAGGATTTGTCAGTTATTGTGAAAGCTAATGGGATTCTTATCTTCATTTTATATGGATATATTAACTGTCCATTTCTTTTTTTAATGACCAAGGTTTGATTGATTGATTAATTTCTCATCAATCTCAGTCTATTGTAGATTGCATTCTGCTTAAAATACAAATTAAAGCTCCATCTATCATAAGCTATGAAGTCAAGAAATTTTTCGATTTATTAATGAGCTGAACTAGACTGTTATCCTTGTTATCCTTTGTACTGTTAAGAGGGAGAAGGGAGAATTTCAGGGAAAATATACCATTATTCCATTTCTACTGCTACGAATTTCTGCTTGGTCAGTGTTTTTTCTCCACAAAAACTTTTCTTCTTATTTTTTGTAGTAGGTTTGGCAAAGGCTCTGCTTCACTTGACTTTTTCAGTCAATTCTACTCAAGTAGGAGGATCACTGTCTACTACCTACCTCAAAAAAGGGACCATTTAAATAAGGGCAATCATGTTTTATTGCCCAAATTTGATTTGGTGGTGGGACCAGACTTGAAGAGAAGAACTGTTGGGAGGATTAGATTTGCACAAGATCAAGTCATTTGGCTATTAAATGGAAAAGGTCACCTACTTGTAGAAAAGAAGAAATGGAGCAGATTTCCAGTTCTCCAGTGTTCATGGGGGGAAAAAAACTCTTAATATACCACTTAATATACCACTCTTAATATACCACTTAATAATACCACAGTATTATAAAAGGAAAAGCAGAGAGCTTGATCACATCAAACTCAATCATATATCTTAATTCATAGTATCTCATACAGTGATAGAGTCATGCCACAAAAAGAGAAGATTTATTCTATCACACAACCTTTGCATGTTTTATTATAATTCGTCTTCATAGATAATAATTTGACGTTTACTACAGCAGAAATTAAGGCAAAATTGCAGAAAAAATAAAATTAAGCATTTCTGCTTTGAATATGATAAACTTGATTTAAAGAGAAACATGGGGGCTTTTTTGTTTTGTGTTTTTGTGCGTGTGTGCAGCTGAAGGAGCAAATAATGCCTTCGTCAGCAAAAGTCATCAAATGCAGTAGAAAGTCCAAGTTAATATGGTTCTCATAGCTAGAAAACATTATGGCTGCTAAAAGATCTTCCTTCATCACAGACTAAGTACATGCTCTCAAACCCAATTGTGTGGCAACTACAAGATTAAGGTAATTAAAACCAATCAAAACTCCTGAAAGAATTAGTTCTGAACTTTACTGTTGACATGAATTATAGGATCAACAGCCAGTTTAATGAGTTTACTGCTACTTTTCTTTGAGCAACAGCAGCATCCAGTGGTCAGTTAATCTCAGCCTAGATATGCTGCTTGTGGACTGTTGATATAGAATAGTGGTTTTAAGTATTCTCAGTTTTTATCCTACTGTGAAAGGAGCACACAGGATTTAAGGTGACAATATCAGTAGGTTTCGTACGTCTCTACATAAATTCTTTATAGATTTTAACTTTTACTTTCCTCTGTGGTATGTACAACACTGATGCAGATGAAAGAAGTAATTTAGGACAGCTTTGTCACTTTCAGCTTTACTTTGTTAAGTGTCTGTTTATTGACACAAACACAGGTAAGCAATTCATACCACTGGTTAGTATACATAACCTGTGGGGTCTTCAGGCTGAATCTCATACATAGATGCTGTATCAGATGCAGTCTTAATCTACTGGAGAGCTGTTAGCTGAACTTGAAATGTTATTTAGAGGTTATCAATACTGACCATAGATAGAATTGCAATAGTCACCAGAGAATATGAATGATGTTTGATGCTTTATGTATATTTCCAGGGTAGGGAGAAAATTCTTACTTCCAAATACATAAAAGAAGCATAGAAATAATCTATTCTGCATAGAAAAAAATCTGAATGCTAACTATGCACAAGACCAGAATGGGATTAAAGAATTTAGTTTTTGTTCCACAACCTTGAGTTAAGAAGATTACTCCAGGAAAAGGGAAGTAGCTGAGAAATTACATGATTGCTTTTCTTTGTTTTAGTAGTATTTTATTTTCAGAATTTCCCCCCCCCCCCGGCTTTATACATATCACATCTAGGCTGCATACCTTCTCAGCAAAATACAGTGTATTTTTTGAGAGGTCTTTGAAAAATTGTTTTTACATGTCAAAGATACAGCTTTTGCAGACTGTGTTTAACTTAATGGAACAAACACTGTTGCAATGACAGTGTGTGTGTTTTATACTTGGAGACTTCTTCCACACTTATATTGTGTGAATTTTTGTTCAAGAAATATAAAATATGAAATAAAAACCATATAACCTTTCAATGAGAAAGGATGGATTCTTGTCTATGAACTAGAATAACCATAATTATATGCATAGTATTCAATTAAAAAATTTAGTGATGGGCCATGAGAACTGAGATTCCTGTGTACTCCTTCACTAGGCAGCCATGAAATATGACAACATTCATAAATGTAACTGTGGGCAAATCACTTCAGTCCTCTGAAGTGGCAGTATGTGTTCTGACATCAGTTATGGGCATGATGCTCTGTAGAAACAAGACAAGATTTGAGATAAAGTATTTTGGAATATTACCCTCACACAATAATAATATACAAATGTATATATACACATGCAAGCATATTGAATTTATCATGAAAATTTGTCTTGTCAATGATAACTGTTGCCTCCTTTCTCTCTTTAAGAACTTTCCTCCCATACTTATTTCCCTTCATTGTGTGAAGATCGTGGTTAAAGCATAATGTAACAGTGTTTAAACAGGTTCACGGTTTTTTGGAGTCTGTGATTAAGTGGTGCACTGCTGCATGCAATTAAGATTCCTAGAAAGTAGGATAATGGATAAAGGACAACAGGAGACAGTTTTGAGGAAGAACTAAATGGAGGACAGCGATTCACTTTAAGTGTATGTGTTTTCAATTGGCGAATTAACTGTGGAAAAGTTGAGTTTAAAACGTTTTTGCACTTCAGAAACATTCTTTAGGTATTAAGATATTAAATACCTTGGCCTTGTGTACTTTCATTTCCTTCATTTTCATACACCCAAGTTTGAGAGTTTAATAGCTATTTTCATTTCTTAAAATACAAGGATTGGTTTGTTGCATGGAGACACAGGTCAGTCTGCCCACATTTAGCTGGCATAAACCAAGTGGATGGGTAAATTTACTGACAACATAAAGATCAAATGCAAGGGTTTGTTAAAACTTTTTGACTGTGTATAATTAATGACTGAAATGTTTGTTTTTATTTTCTCTTCAGTTTTAACTTGCTCAAACTTTGCCATTTCAATATTCTTCAGCTTGTTAGTAGAATTAATAAAATATTATTAATATTATTAATAAAAATATTTATGTAGTCACAGCTTACTTTCTAAGTTGCATATTTGTTTTCTGTTTTTTGGTTTTTGGTTGTTTTTTTTTTTAATTGTTGTTCTTGATTTTGTTTCAGGGAGGGGGGAGTGGAGGGCAGAAGGACTGCTTGGGTGATAGCTTTTTGTTTGTTTGTTTTCTTTTGTTTGTTTTTGTTGTTGTTTTGGGGTTTTTTTGTTTGTTTGTTTTTAAGGCTATATTTTTAGAAGAAATACAATCTTTATCAAAACCTAAAATTTTACTTTGGTAATTTTCTTACTTTATTCGTGTTATGAATGTATTCTGTTCTGTTTATAAAAAAAGATATTTCTCAAATAATTTTTTAAAAACCCTAATCTCCTATAACTTTATATTTAACTTAAAGTGGTTTTGATTTTCTTTTGCTCAGTATTGCATTTAGCAATTTCTTTCAGTGCAAAATGGATTTGAAAGTCTACTAAATCAGAATGTTAATGTTTATACCAATTATGCCATCAGATCTCTCTTTAGGTGACTGCTATCGTAAAAGATACCATTTAAACAGTGTTTCTTTTTATTTTTTTGAGAAGATCATCCCAAAATCATTTGATAGACCGCTTCTTAGAGATCTCAAAGTAAAGACACCACATTGTCATACCACAAATTTGCAATCTTTTAATATGGTGTATTTAATTAAAATAATTCTCACATTAATAACTACTCTGCCACTGGTAATTTTGTTATATACGACAGAATAACACCAATGCTCTAAATTGGAAAAACAAGGGGCATGTTAAAAATTAAATTCTAAGGCAATTTTATCAACATTTTAATGAACTTAGTAACTAAGAAGGAAACAAGTTTGTTCTTAATGAACTAAGTACTAAGAAGAAAACAAGGGACTAGCTGTCTACCCACAGATCAAGAAAATTCTTCCCTGACATGTGAAAAATAAGGGCTTCATTTGGAGACATGAATGTCAAAATATACATTATTTTCACCACCCATAATAAATAAAACACAGGGAAAAAAACCTGTTCAGGTTTTTCACCTAAATAAATATTTCCTTATATGAATGTGCTTCAGAAATGCATTGTCTGCCTTTACTTATTTATGCAGGTGAGGAGGTCGGGTTTTTCTCATTCTAATCTGTTAATATCAGCAGTTACTCCGAATTTATTATGCTTCATTTTATTCTGTATGTACTCCCTTCAGTGACTGTGAGTATTAGTTTTAGCATGAAAGACATTAAGAATTTGAAAGCTGCAATAGTTCTACACACTCTGAAGTTACTTAATCTGTTCTAGAAAAGATGTTGAAATCTTCAGCAGAGCCACAGAGGGAAAACAGCTTGCAATATCAGCAGGAATGAAAAATTCTTAGTCATGGGGGTAGTCTATATTTCCTGTTTGCCCAAACTGAAACAGCACAGACTTGCATATCTCAGGCATGCTGGCAAAAAGAAGTTTTTCTGTTTCTTGCTTGTTCAACAGAAAAACACAACATGCTGTAAAGTTGGAGAATGAACATCAACTTATAAGGAATTATTATTAAGCTAAAGCTTCACAGCTTTGGTAACGAGGGTTGATGCATCTATGGATAAGAAGTCTAGTATGCAATGGCAAAAAAAGCATACTGCCTAGAAGAAAAGCCTAATTGAAAATTAAATGCTTACTTTTTAGTCATCAAAAGGTATATGATATTTGCTATAGTAAACCACCTGCTCTGCACAGACAAGTTGTGTCAGGGTGATTACTTCCTTAAGGGAGACACTCCTCAGGAAAGGCTGGAAATCTCTAGTTGTTTTATTTATTTCAGGGGAATTGTTTACATAAATAAATTCTAACATTAGGAAAGGCAACCTATTGTTATTTAAAACATCCATTTTAGAGGGCTAAAGTCATTAAAGCTCTGTTTTCTTCTGAAGAAAAACATTTTGCAATTAAAGCATTAATCTCTGCTTTAATTCTTTGTTAATTTGAAATGCTCTGGTGTTCATCACAACAATCATCAATTAAAACTACTTCGAGCCAATCAAAATAAGTGTGACCAAAACTGTTGCACAAGATGTAATGAAAAATCTGCATCATCTCCATAAAGCACCAGAATAAACCCATTAAAAAATCCCAATATTCCTTTCAACAGTACAGGCTTAGCTATGACCCATCTTCTTTTGTGAAAAAAAAAAAGTATTTTAAAGCCTCAATATATTTGGAGAGAAGGTTTGTTTCTTTATTTCTACTGTATTTTGCTTAATAATAATTTGCTGTGATTCTGTTCTGTGCGTAGAAAAGCTTACATATATCTAGTGATTTTTTAATTAAGAACTCATTTATGTGAGTGGACATCCTCTAGCTGAACTTGGTAGACTTTACTTAGATCAGATCCCTATTTCTTGTATTTATATAAAGACAGAATATTTATATATTTTGAATATTTGAATATTTATATATTCAAGTTCAAAAGAAATAATTTGTGCTAAGTTAAACCATCTTGTGAATAATACTAAACAGAAGAAAAAACAACTGAAAAGAAAACAAACAAAGCCAATAAATCCAAAATACACAATCACAGAATATTTGAGATTGGAAAAGATCTCTTATGATCAGCTTGTTCAATTCCCCTCAAAGCAAAGTCAGCTGCAGCAGGGTTCAAAGGACCATGTCAAATCAGCTTCTAAATATTTCCAAAGGTGGAGGCTCCTCAACCTCTGTGGGAAAGCAGTCTCATTGCTTGGTAGCCCTCACAATGACAAAGCTATTTGCTTTAATGTTTAAACAGAATTTCTTGAAATTCAGTTTTTGCCCTTTGCCTCCTTTCTTTTCTCTGAATAATCAGTCTGCCTTTGTATTCTTAACTTCCCCGCAAGAAGTATTTCACAATCTGTTAAGTTCCCCAGTCTTTCTCTTCTCCATTCAGAACAACTCCAGCTCTCAGCCTTTTCTGATATGTCAGAATCTCCAGTACATTAAAATGATCAGCAATAATTCTTAAGGCAATTCAATCTATCTTTCAATAATCAAAACCAACGTAATTTTCAGATACTTACCGGCTATTACCATTGGTGAAGTTACTGGTGTTTCAAAGGGTTTTAATTATATCTGTCTGAAAAAAATTAGTATTAATAGCCAGGTGAAAATATTAATTATAAATTTGTTCCACAACAAGTATATCAGATACTTAGCTGCATATATATATGAAAGAAAATAAGTATACAAAAGTGTAAAATGTAAGAGTATGTAAAAAATTCCACTTGATGTATTATTCACTAGCAATAAGCACAAACATTTTTTAGTACTATTTTACTCTATTGAATCTGAGGTTTTATACTGTATTCTCCTTATCAGAATGGAAATTTCCACAAATTATTATAATATTGAAAAGAAATTTTACTAAACTACAATCGCATGAAATATGGGTGAACTAAGAAATATTCCATCAGAATTTTTGTTTGAAATTGGAAAATTATATTTTGGTAAATAATAACTCAAAAGGGTGAAATGTTCCTAACTATGTGGGTAATACAGCCGTTATCATTACCACATAATAGCAAATGGCAAGCTACTAACCTAATGTGTCTGATACAAATTAACACAGTTCAGAAGTTTTTATTTTGAACTTAACAGCAGTTAAGTTCATTACGTTACAAAATAAAGCTATGGAAATGTATAATAACATGCACTTAATTACATAATTGTTCACATAAAGTGCAGTTCAAAAGATTATTAAATATTTCTAAAGCTAACTTTTTAATGAAACACTGTTTAATTGAGGACAATGTATGGCAATTGAAATTGTTCTAGTCCACTTACTATCTTCTTGGTTCTGTTTTCTTAGAAGTGTCTTTTCCATTTTGGTGAAGTATGTACATGACATAAACAATTCCTCTTCCTTGCTGGCCAGCAGAAAAAAAAAAACAAACCTGCCCTGGTGTAATCACTGCAAAATTGCTACCATTTCTTAAACCATTTAAATTATTATTATCTTCTATAATTGTTGATATCTCTTTGTCTCCTTCATACAGTTATACTACTGCACTCTGTTGAAAACACTGAAAGCCTGTAGCACTGTCTCCAGCACAAGCAGATTTTCATGTCACTAAAACTGACTCTTAGTCTGTCCATGAAAACCATCTTGCCCAATCAAAAATCCTGTGCAATTAATCTTGATGTTGTTTCTTTTTCTCTGGTAGATCTTGTAATTAATGTTTCTTAATATTTTTGTTTCTTTCATGACTCTTTCCCTTGTTTTTTCTTTCTTCTTATTAATATCTCATACAGATTTTCTTTTTCACTTCTTCAGCACCATCATGTGGCCTCCACTTGACTGATATATCCCTATCAATTATGGCACCAAACACCTCCTTTTCATTTATCTTGCTTGTTTTTTTACAAATTTTCATAATTTTCAGTTCATTAGCATCTCCAGATGAATGTTCTTCAGCTTCCCCAGATACGTTACTGAAGTTCTCATTAAGCAGCTACTCACATCCAGTCTGAGAATTCGCCTTGTGATTAATTCAGGAAAAAATCAATACTAACTCTTTCTTTACTTCCTGCAAGGTAACCACTTTGAAAATCTTGGCATTTGACTGTCTGTAATGTCTGAATTACTGTGGCTTTTATTCTCTATTCTCACCAGATACGTGAAATATCATGAATAGATTTTCATTCAGAAATGAACAACAAGAATGCTGAGACTAGTATTCTTTTATTTTGTATACTCACAAATCCCATAGCAAGGGGAAGCCCTGGGAGCACCCTGCAGCGAGGCAGCAGGGATGACCCAGGCCTAGCAAGTCATCTACCCATGACTGAGGCTTCAGCAGCTGCACATTTCTAAGGTGTTGTCCTAAAGAGGACTTGCATCAACTGTGGCATAAATCCTCAATGATGAAGCAATTTATGAATATACCAAACACAGGCACTAAATATCGCCTATTTTACACTTATTCCACACATCTGTACATAGTAATATTATCTGCTTTTTGTCTGTGTATTTGCCAAGCTCTCAAGTAGTTGGACATCCAGCTGTGAACATTTTGCTAGAGAACTGAATGAGTCAGTTAACATGACCTGACTCCTTCTCATAATTTTTCTCTTATAATGTAAGCTCACTAAACCAATGTATGCCTGAAACTAGTGTGCTTCCTTCTGTGCTCCCATTCATCTACTACTACTTTCGTACCTTTAAATTCATCTACTACTACTTTTGTACCTTTAAATAATCTACTGCGTTGCAGACATTACTCTTTATTTTTCACTCATGCTTTCATGTGCTTTGAATTCTGCCATTTTGAATTTTAAAATTTACACAGAATGGAGAAAAATACAAATGTTTATAAGAATAAAGGCTTTCTAACTGTATAGCTTCTTACTACATGTTTTATTGTTCATAGGAGATGTTATACTGCAAAGAACATTACCAAATGATATGTGGTATATATGCAGAAGAATGTTCTATATTCCTAAGAGTTCATTTGATTCTGATCATCATACTACTAAAAAAAATGGGATTGCAGAGAAAGGGAAGTAATTCACTAGTAGTATAACGATTAAGATAACTTTGAATAATAGTGAAAAATAATTATATATTTATTACTTCTCTAAAAGACTGAGAACAACATGAGCAGGTCTGATTTTTAAAAGTTTTAAATCAATAAAAATATGAGTAAAAATAATATCAACTTGGGGTATTCATTGAGTCAGATGAATGTGGTTTTGAGCTGCTTGCTTTAAGCTACTTCAGTGTGGCAATATCACAGATGAATATTATTATTATAAACACGGTGAGATGTTATTAAAAATAACATCCTTGAATTATGGAAAGTTTACCACACCAAAAAATTAGAAAATTTATGGTCTTCAGGGGGTATCAGTTTTAAATTTAAATTTAATAATAAATCTAGATTTATGTATCTAAAATGCTGACATATGAATCTGATAAAGTTATTTAAGGACACTTTTACTGCAAAAGAACCAAACAACTTCTTATAGATAATGATTACTCTGATCCACCTAGTATTTCTTGTCATAGAATTGAATGAATTTCCTTTTCATGTATTTATTTTTCTCCAGAGATTATAATAAGAATTTTGAGTGACTAGCTCAGACTTTGAGATGCAACTTAAAAGTATGTTATTTGAGGCAGATGAATCACACATCTTTTTAGTAAAAAAAACCCACACCCAGGTAAGCTGTGAAGATGCTCAGTACTTGTGAAAATCAGTCAGCTACTTATTTACAGAGGAAAAGTTACTTCTGAGCTTCTGTATTTGCAAATGCCCCAGTGTCAATTATTTAGGCCAAGATTTAGGTCAGAGATTTTCAAATTACAGTTACTCTGTAAGGAAACATCTCCTGTTTCTTGGGTATAGTACACTAGCTATAAAATTTGCAAGTAAAAGGAAGGACAAAACACATTATTTGGCTTTACTTACTGTGCACTCCAATTTGCTTAGACATAGACAAGCAACTACACCAAAACCATTCAAAAATAGAGAAATATTTAATGTATTGATTCAGCAAGAGATAAGTCTTGAATTCAAAAGATAACTAATTTCTTAAATAAGGACCATCATATTTATGTTGCTAATTAGATGATAGTAAAAGTAAATAAAAACCCAAAACCAAATAAGAAGTTTTAAGATAGGATTCAGACTGAGATTGATACAGTCAAATTTAATTTTTTACGTGTAGATACAGAAACTAGATTTCATCCAACACATACACCATATGTACAGATATATAACATATTTCTTATCCAGAAATAGTGTTAGCTATGACAATTCTCTTTTTAATTAGTGGAGATTTGGTTATTAGCCATTTTCAATGCAGTATAGTATCAGACATCTTTTTCTGGGGGGCGACAAACATTATACTAAACCATAAGGAGACAACTATCTTTCTGGACACCTAAATATAACCTTCTAAGATTTTTAATAAATAGTACATCTGTTTCTGAATAATTTCTTTATAAGATTGTTTTGCTTAGTTTTTCCTGACTCCTTTTTTCACTTCAGAAGACACAAACAGTCTTAATTCCTAATGTGACTTTGCCACTTTCTCTTTTATTTACACCTGTGAACTCCTGCCTAATGAGGTTAGGATCTACTAAACCGGAGACCAGTGATGAGTGAGAAGTGGTGTTCCCCAGGGATCAGGATTGGGATTGCTGCTGTTTGATATCTTTGTGGGTGACACAGGCTGTGGGCTTGAGTGCGCCTCGAGCTAGTTTGCCAACATCATCAAGCTGTGCAATACAGTCAACACACTGGAGGGAAGGGATCCCATTGAGAGGGACCCTGACATGCTTGACAGGTAGGCCTGTGTGAGCCTCATGAAGTTCAACAAGGCCAAGTGCAAGGTCCTACACCTGTTTGGGCAATCCCAAGCACAAATAGAGCTGGGCAGAGAATGGATTGAGAGCAGTCCTGAGGAGAAGGACTTGACATGTTGGTGGATAAAAAGCTAGTCATGACCCGGCACTGTGTGCTCACAGCCCAGAAGGCCAGTTATATCATGAGCTGCATCAAAAGAAGCATGACCAGCAGGTTTAGGAAGATGATTCTCCCTCTCTACTCCCCTCTTGTGAGACCCCAGCTAGAGTGGTGCATCCAGTTCTGGGACACCAAACACAAGAAGGACACAGACCTGTTAGTCCAAGTCCAGAGGAAGACCACTAGGTTGATCACAGGGCTGATCATAAGAGAACCTCTCCTATGAAGACAGGCTGAAAGAGTTAGTGTTGTTCATCCTGGAGAAGAGAAGACTTCAGGACAGCTTCTAGCAGCCTTCTAGAACCAAAAGGGAGGCTACAGGAAGTCTGGAGAAGGACTTTTTACAAGGGTGTGTAGTGATAGGACAAAGGGTAATGACTTCAAACTGAATGAGAGTAGATTTAGAATAAATATAAGGAAGAAATTATTTCCTGTGAGGCTGATGATGCACTGGTGCAGGTTTCCCAGGGAAATGGTGGATGTCCCATCCGTGGAAGTGTTCAAGGCCATGCTGAGTGGGGTCTGAGCAATTTGGTCTACTGGACAGTGTCCATGTTCATTGCAGGGGAGTTGGAACTAAGTGATCTTTAATGTCCTTTCCAACCCAATTGATTCTATGATTCTATGAAAACAGAAGTCTTATAAATCTGATCATATATTTTAAATATTGTGTATCAGTGAATAAGTCACTGGACAGAATTCATACAGCAGTTATATAGATTTTAGATGAGTGCCCAGAAAAGAAGAGGGAAAGAGAAGCCATCTCCTTCATCCTCATATTGTTCCTAGATCAGATTTTTCCTAATTTAGCTCAACCTAATTCATAATCCATATGCTGGGGGTATTTTTTTCCTGTGTTCCCACCTGTGGTCTTGCCTTTTTGATGTCATTCTTAGCTTTGCCCCATTTCCTCTTTTCTGAACCTGCTGATATGTAAAGGTCAGCATAATACTCTTCTAAATTCTTGTCAAGTTAAACTTATACATATGCTCAGAAATACTGTTCTCTGGACAGGAGTAATACTCTAATTGCCAGCTGAGCTTTAATAAAGTATCTATGGATTTCACATCCATGTAGAGCAATGCAAATACTGAAGTAGATTTTGGGGGTTTTAGTTTTGTTTTTTTGGTTTGTTTGGGTTTTTTTGTTGTTGTTGGTTTTGTTTCTTTGGGGTTTTTTTCTGTTTTGTTTTGTTTTGTTTGTTTGTTTTTTAGATTTTTATTTTTGTACTTAAGCACCCAAGTAGAAGAGAGTAGGCTTATATGTTTTGGGTTTTTTTCATGGAACTAGCTGAAAGTATTTAAGGGTGTATTCTAGCACTTTAAGAATAACAAACACTGAAACCCCAAGTCTTACAGAACATTTTTTTGCATGTTTCGTTTAGGCATAAAACACAAAAAAAATGAACTTGCAATCTACCATAATAAATAGCAACATTGTGCTGACAACTCCATTATACATCATTACTATTAATAAATTATTGTGCTAGCCATGACAGAAAGGAACAGACATGCATAAATAGACACACAGGCTAATGATTTTTATATTCTACCTATAATTTTTAAGTGTAATGCAGGGAACTTATTTTTAAAGATAGATTGATTTGTTTAAAAAAAAAAAAAAAAAAGCTAAGTCTTTGGTAATAAAGAACTGCAGGGAAAAGTGATTATTTCCGATATCTTTGTAATTCATATGAGGTTAATTTTTATCAGTATGCTATGAGGGTTGAACTTCAAATAGCTTTTGAAACTGTTAAAGGAAGCACACTCATTCACAACAGTCACTGGATGTTACATCAGAATTAAAAAGTCTGCTTATGAGATGTTTTCTATTCATCTAGAACTTGAATTTATTTCATATAATTTATAGGCTTTCAAGGTGACATTCTTAGCTTATTTGAGATTCTTAATCACTGTGTCCTTTGTAGCTAATACAGAGACATTTCTCTAACCTATTTAAGGATTATTCCTGTGTTCTGATTTATATGTGAGGATTTTGTCTAATTAATTATACCTTGGAGATGATAACAGTGGTCAGTTAAGGTAATACCCTTAGTATAATTTCTTTAATATCCAAATGCTGAGGATCTTAGAAGTGGATTCTATTTGAAAAAGCTTGTACTAAATAAAAGCAATAGACACATACTTAGAAACTGAAGACAATTAGAAAGGGGGTAAGTAATGTGTGTGGCAACTGTTAAGGATATATTTTTAGTGTGAGAGTTTTTTCACCTACAATACACCATTTGCTGTGTGTTTAATTCTAATACTTGCAAAGCAAAATTGACATTCAAAAGTTTTTTGGAAAGAAACAGTCTGTAAAAATATCTCTATGAAATTAGGTTGTTATATTCTTGAGAAACGAAAGTTATCCCTTGACTGTCGAGTAAACTTGAACAACTGATGAGTACATAAGTTGTTCAGGTCTTATTAGACATGGCAACAAGCACATCCTGAAAAATATTGCTATGCTTATGTAATGCACAGATACAAAGAGTTCGGTACCACATCATAGTAACATGAGGTCAGGGGGACCCATGGCCAGGCAGGGCAGGGTTGTGAGGAGCTGGAGACTGGCACTGCTGTGGTGTCATGGGGGCAGGGACTGAGGGTATTGGACTGAGCTGAAATCAGGTCCTGGACCATGGGAAGGGTGATGGGAGGACCTAGGGGAAGCTGTGCAGGGCCAGGAAGACCTCCAGAGGTGTGACAAAAATGTTCTAGGTCGTTAAAGCTGAGAAATGCCCTGTGAATTGCCTAATTATTTCTGCTTTTCAGCGTCATGGCCTATGGGGACTGTATTACCCAGCAGGGTACCTCCAGTATATGTCTGTATAGTCATATATAAAAAGTTCAGATATTCACTGTCAAATGAGTCTGAAGCCAACAGCCTAATCAGAAAAGGAGATAGTATGACCATGTAAAAGTCTCATCAACAACATTCCAAAGTAAGAGGAAAATATTACTATGTATATTGAGAAATGAATTGAGAAATGAAGTGTGGAAATTAGGAAAACCAGCTCAAATACAATGGTTTTTTTGCCCTGGATTATTACATTCTTTGAGACCAGAAAATTTCAGAAATCATCACACTAACAAACTAAGAGTGAACATTTTTTTCTGAACTCCAGTGGTTGTGGTTGTAATGAACTCAAACCAGGTGCCACCTAAAGTCCCCTAAGATTTACTCTGCTGCTTTAAAGTCCTCTCAGAGGTTTACATTAGCCATTAGAAGTGCAGACATTTAAGAGAATATGTGCTTGAACAATATATCTTTGTTTATTTCAAAGACTCATCTGTCTGAGTAGTTGCCTCTGGATCGTTAACTCTGAGCCCAAATTTGAACTTCTTTATGGTCACATCCTTTATGTGCGCAACGACATTATGTCTACTCTGCTCTCTTTTGAAAATTCTTTGTAGAGTCTTATCCGTTTTAGCCTCAGAATGATAATGAACAAAAATTTATCAACAATGAAGTGCAGAACTACCCATGTAAGACATGTATTCACTGCTGCTACATCATTGTTTCTGAATCAGATTTTCCTCTTTCTTAATGATATGGTTTTGTCTACTGATATGTGGTGCAACAAGTTTGACTTATTTTATGTGAACGCAGTTGCAGAATATTGCAGTAGCTTTTGCTGAGTTACTTTCTTCTTAATAATTTCTATCTCAAAAACAAATCCTGTTGAAGAGCAAGCAAATATATACTGAACATTTCACAAAAATCTTACTCGTGGACCTCAGGATTGTTCGTGACAGTATGACATACAGGAACCATCTGCAAAATGGTTCACAAAAGTGCAGGACATTTGGTTGCTGGAAGAAAACTATTCCTTGTTCAGGAAATCTGAAGCACTATCATTGCCCTTGTGTTTCTGCTAGACAGTCTAACAATGAGACTCAAGCTACAGGTGTTGCAATCATCTTGGTCCTCAATAGATTATGAACTTTGGGTATCTATGAGTTAAAGTGGAAATTACAAAGTTTGACTTCTCCTTCTGGTATTTTGTAGAAAGCTTCTTCTGTTTGGTCAGTGAAAGATGGCAATAAGTAGAAGACACAAGACTGAAGTAAGGGTTTTATCTATTAATTAAATGTTTCAATGTTCAAATTTTAGACTCAATTTGAAACTCTGCTCTAAACTAAAAGGGAAATATGTTAACGTTTTTAACCTGAAATCATAGAGCGTTCTGAAGATGAAGCTGAAAAAATACTTCAACTCAATATGATTGCCATGCTGGCAGAGTATATAGAGACAGAAAATTAAAATAATAGCAATAAAAGAAAACCACAATATAAACCCAAACTCAAATAAATGTTAATATAGCTTTGTTAGAAAGAGAGTAACACCAATTAGTTTTTACTAATCAATCTGTTACTTGAATAATTTTGTCTTCTTTTTTAAAGTAATTTCTGTTAGAAGTGGTTAAGGGTTTTTATTAATTTGTTAGTTTAGGTTTTTAATTAAATCTTTCAATACCATAAAAGCATTAACCCTCAAATTTGAATATGAGTCATGAAAACTCTGATCTTAAACTTTATATAATAGATTGGGCATCCCAATAGGAATGAAATACTCCCACAAACTCACTGGAAGTAATGACTCCAGTATGCCTGTGCTACAGTTTGAGAACTAGAGTGAAGATTGTTCCACAGCTGACATTTTGAGAAGGGATTGAGTAAATTGTGTGAATAAAGAGTTTTTACAGCATTCAAAATGAAACAGGCCAAAAGAGCAGCCTTTTACACTGTTTTACACAATTTTCTCTGAATTCCTCACAAGAGACAAATGCTGCAACAGCTGCTCCTGCTCCCTCTTCCACTCCCCTCACAGCAATTGCAAAACCTGTCACAGCTGCCTTACATCTTGACATGGTACCCACTGTACATCAGCTGCATAGGAGGCACAGCATGTTTTCAATTTGAGCTGTCAAAAAATGGAATAAGGGAAGGGGAATAATGCTGAAAAAAAATCCACAAATTTTATTTGTGTTTTTTCCGTCAATTTATATAGCTATGAAAATGTTGATAGTAGGACCAAATCATCCAGCTTATATAATAAGCCTCATGGATGAGTCTTTCATATAGAGTGATATTATTCTCCATTAATTTTATTAATTATATTTTTGTATTTAATATGCTGGTAGATTTGGTTTTCTTCAGCACAGAATTTAGCCAAGGTGATTTCACTGGTAGAAACAATGACACTATATGCATTAGCTTTCCTGGCACAGACAGAAATTTAAAAATTTTTTAAAAAATATTTTTACTTTATTTTTATTTTATTTTTATATTTTACATTCTTTATATGTTCAGTCTTCAGTACAACCATGAGAAAGGAACCAAAAATCTGTTCTTAAATCTGGATTAATTGGTACTGCAAAATGAACTCCTGTTTGTCACTGAACTTTAAATCAAAGTGAAATACAGTAGGAGATATAGACTAGGACATTTTTAGATATAGACACTTTTTTACATAATCATGGTTAAAAATTTTCTTTTTGAAGATGCAGCATAGTTTTGATATGATTATGTTAAGCAGGAGATTTAGATATTTACAAAGAGGTAAATATATCCCTATCTGATAATTTTTTGGATTCACTAGTTATTTTTATTGATTCACTAGTTATTTCTTCTTCTCTTTCTGCCTCACTGCCGGCCCTTGAATTACATAAAGAAACCAAGTGAAACCAATGAGGAGGTGGAAGTAAAAGAATAGCTTTGTTTCATAGTTTTCTTATCAATTCAGAAAGATCATTCTGAATCATTCCCAGATCATTCCCAGGGTTGTTAAGAGAATAATCTGGCAAATCGGAACAAATTTTAATTTCAACACATGGAGGAAACGATGCCACCTTATTTTTTATTTCAAATAGATGATTAAAAAAAAAATAGTTTTTTGATCATCCACTCTGTCTTGAGTGCCTTACTTTGATTGGAATTTCTTAAATATTGCCATATTTTGCAAAAAGAAACAAGTAGCAATCCGTATCTTCCTCAGCTTCCTTTACCATTTTTGTACTAAGCTGTTTATCATATTGATGATGTCACTCACCGGCAACATCACATTCCCAGTGATCAAGAACCTTCTTTATGACTTCTTACATAAGAGAGTTGGAGCAGATGTGAAGTATCTCCAGAGTAGTCTGATCACGAGGTTTTTGTGACTAAGCTGTGATTCTTCTCTTGAGAATTTCTTCTCTCTGTATCTAGAACAAGAGCAAATATTACTGCATAGTGGTTTTTTTTACAAATATATTATCCATTACACTTTTCCCAGAAGTAAATAAATTGACACACTTGCATAGTTACAGTCAAAGTCTGATTATCACATGTGGTCCAAGGGAACTGTCTTAATGAAATTAATAATCTTCAAACAAGCAATGGCTCTGTGTAAATTCACCCACTTCATATTTCAGATAGACATCTGAAATATCATGAATTCTGTGCTATTCCAACTGAGAGTGGCAAATCTCTGTTTGAGACCTTAACCTTATGGGTTTTTGTGCTTCAGTTTTTGTGCTGACAAAATTGAGTATTTATTATTAATTATTAATTTATTATTTTTTAACTGAGTTCCATCTGCTGAAGCAGTAATACACAACACATGCCTTGCTAAAAAGGTGACAGGATAAAGAGATGAATGAACAAAGAAACAGCTGATTCATGGAACTTTGTTTCTATTACAAATGATTTTCAGTACCATGGTAGAGTGGGAGAGGGAAATGATATTGCTAGGTACAGTCACTCTAAATATTTTCTATGGGTTCTCCATAGGTCACAGCTACTACTGTTGGAAAGAAGTTTCACCAGTGATGGGTGAGTGAAAATATGACAAAGGCAGTGGTGGCTATGATTAAAAACTTGCATGCATGTGGTCAGGATGCAGTTAGAAAGGAAAAGTCAATAAGAGCAAGATTTTTTTCTTCTCTACTTTCTCATATTGTAGGTGATGAAACATTAAGTAATTTCCTTTTTTTTTCCTTTATGAGTAGTTGCTTCATTTGAAGGGGTGAAACCCAACAAATTGTGACCTTGTGAAATTAGAAGCATGAGAGAAACTTCTGAGCACTGTGGTGGGTAATCTAAGTATAGCAGTGAGGAAAGGATACTTTTTGGGTTTTTTAAAGGAGAGATGGCTCAACAAGTGAAAACTTTTTAAAGAACTGCATTGCTGTCAACGAAAAGATCAATCTTTTTCTCACATTCAGGATAGAAATAGGAGAAACATGGATAACTACCAATGTCAGTAGGGCACTTTTCCAGCTTATGGTTTATAGTTTATAGGAGCCACTTCTTCTAAACTGAACAAAACAGGAATTTAAAAATGGCCCTTGCACAGCTTGGGTTTAATGTCTTCAGCACTAAGCTGTTGAGGGAGGAATTGATGAGCAAGGGTACTGAACGTGATATCTTCTCCTCCCTTATACTAGCAGCACATTCAAAAATAGCTTATTCTTCCCACAAAATTGAAAGACATGTAAAACAAAAAGCATGTGTGAGGTAAACCAGGGTTTTTAATTGTGAATCTTCATTGTGAATTGTTTGTAGTTGGAGGAGGGGGTGAGAGAGTACAAAGTCTGGGAAATATCAGACACAGATATTTAAAAACTAAACATTTTTAGTCCATCCAAGCAAAAAGTAACACAACTACAAAAGTTAATCTTTTTAGAAGAATAAGTGCAAATCATTCAAAAGGCCTGTTTAAGGTGTTACAGTTTATCACAGGGAAATCAGCAAGGCCCTAAGCAGAAATCAGTGATGTTACTATTATCTGTGGGTTTTGCTGAAACGAAGTGAAAAGCCATTTATGGTGTTGAAAATACTGAGCATTACTTTCCTAACTTTCCTAAATCAGTCAGAAAACTATGTCAAAACTCTCTGCCCTACTCAGTGTTCCTGCCCCTGGCATCACGTGAGATTTATTGTCTTACTCTATTGTGGATGGACTGTGCAATCATGTTCCACTGGCAGGTATTGTATGGTGAACAGGAACAGCTTCTCAGGCCACCACAATATGTCTCTAATTTGTTTTCATCCTCTTTAAGAAGCAGAGCTTCAAGGAAGGCAACAGAATGGTTGCTTAGTTGGACAAAGCAAGAAATTTCAGATGAGACAAGGAGGGTAAGAGGTAATCGAGATCATTGTTAAGACGTCAGTGAAAGAAGCAGCAGATTTAGACACATACTCTTAGCTTTCTTTTTTTGTAAATAAAGTGCCAGCTTAACGGTTTTCTCCCAGCAGCTCAGTCCCCTATTTAAGTCTATTACCTTTGACAAAACTCTGGGCTGTGTCCTGCAGACAGATCTATTAGTGAGGTCTCAGAAGCATCAGATTCAAGTGTAGCCAGCTCAAAATATAGGACAGATGGTCTGCATTAAATGGAGGTGAACTCAGAATTGGGAATTACACGTGTCAATGTCGTATAAATTCTGAAGTTAAAGAAAAATCACATAATGTTAAATGATAAATGTTCTATTTTCACTTTTCTGTAGTCGTCAGTCTATAGTAAAGACTGCTAAACCTTGTAATGTGGTACCTTTTAAACAAGCATATCTTTTTATTAATTTATGACATTATGGTTGGAAAATTATTGAAAATTGATTTTCAGAATGAATTCTCACAACTTTTCTTCTTTATTAGCATTGAAGAAATACAAGGTTTTTACAGTATTTACAATGAACAACTGTATTGAAAGAGACCATGATCTTACTCTCCTGATTGTGTGTAATCATTCTTTTTAACTCATGTAAACATGTTTGGCATTCAAGTTTATTATGACTTCAATTCAATTCATGTATATGTTATATGTAATGTGACATATTACAAACAAAAAACAAAAAACAAAAAAACATTTTTGGTTTACTTTTTAACCACCAACCTAATAACCTTACATGGTTCTCTAACACTTGTGTTAAAAGAAATAATAAAAAAGTTTTTTCCCTGCTTACCTTGTTTCTGGTTTACAAGCTATAATAATTTCTTATTTCAAGTCTTTCTTATGTTAATTCATATTAAAAACATATTGTATAGAAGTTATCACATATATCCAAATATCTTTGTTACCTTTACCTAATATCTTCAGTTTTACTAATTTACTTTTGAGGTAAGTTACCTTGAATAAAAACTGGAATTAAAGGATGACATAAAAATAGATAGTAACATAGCTATTTGTCTATCACTTAATGAGTAACTCCTGATTCTTACGTCTTTTTTGTTGCTGTCAACAATTAAGCATGTACTTTCATAGAATCATCTAGGATATCTGTAAGATCTCATTCTGAGGAATATTAACCAATTTTGATCATGTCTATATTACTAAGTAAAGTAGAAAAATGTTCCTAGCTTCAAAAATAAGGAATTTAAAGCCCAGAACATTCATAATGCCTAGAACTCACTCTTCCCCCACCCTGTTTTGTTTTTGTTTTTATTTTTGTGTTGTTGTTGTTTTGTTGGTTTTTTTGGGGTTGTGGTTTTTTGTTTGGTTGGGTGGTTTTTTGTTTGGTTTTTTGTGTGTGTGCGTGCATGCATGCGTGTTGCTTTTTTCCTTAAAAGGTCCAAAACAAACTTTAGGAATAAGATAACAGTCAGGATTCTATTACTTCATCTCATTCCTACTTTTTTTAAACTACATCTATATATATATCACTGTACAAACAGAGTTTTAAATTCCATCACTAAGGTACGAGCAGTTACAAAGGCTTTGCTGTATATATGCATAAATTGAATTCATAGGAATTTCTTCTCATCAGCTCATTTTATCATAGTTTATTTTAGTTTTGACTACTTTGAAAATGTTGTAATATTAGAACTTGCTGTTCTAATAGTAAACCTATCTTTGCTACACATCCTGTTTTTTACATAATTTTACAGGTGTGATGAACAGGACAATTTTCAGCACAGATTATTGCCACTAAAGTTTCTTTCTATCACAAAACTTGTTTCCTGCTAAAGAGTTACCAATCTTTAAGAAGGCAATACATTCTACATCTAATAATTCTTACAACAGTTTAATTTCCTGAAGTGTCTTATGAGACTAACTTCAAAAGTCAAAAGCTTTTTGAAAATCCAAGCTCATTCTATCAATAATATCAAGTTTATCTGAATACCTAGTGGCTCTCTCATAGCACTCTGAAAGACTAACAACACATAACTTCTTGATATAAAATCAATACTGATTCCTCCCATATTTTCTGTTTCTCTATTTATAAAAAAGTCTGGTTTGCATTATATTATAAAACAATTTTCCTTGTTTTCCCCACCAGTCCATTATTCACACCGACACTGAAACCTTTTTTAAAAATTATTTCCTTACATACCTGGTTCCTATCATCTGAAAATAAGGCAAATTTAGGTGATAGTTAGCATGCCAATTAACAGTTTGGTAATTCCATGTTTGATTTATTTTAGAACTTTTTATTGAAATAATTTAGTACCTTTTATTGGTATGCTCTAAAAGTGTGCTGTTAACATGTCAATGTGTGGGATTTTATTAGATTATGCCCTATAAAGACAGAATGTGGAATGAATCTCCCTACACTCATTTGCTGTGAATGTTAATAAAAATAATTCATTTTGCGTTTCTACTATGTTTTATCTTTCCTTTAATGTTCTGGTTTTAGAATGATCATATGTCAATCCTGTCAGCTTTCTGTAGAATCTTCTATAGCTCTTGTGTTGGAAGAAGTTTTTAATATTGGTTTTAATGCCTATAGCAAGTTGTTCACAATGTATTTTTGTACAGTCTTATAGTTTTTAACTTCTTTGACAGATTCTATGTTCCATTTATGAAAGAGAATTTTCTAGTTTTCCTAATCTCTCCTGTCAAGCATACAACCACTTCAACTCTTTCTTTCTTTCTTTCTTGTCCTTCTGAAGTAATTGTTACTCAGTTATTTTAAACCTCTCTAGACTATCATCTCTTGCAATTGCTTTATTTTATAAATTTATTTTAACAAGGTTCTATTGTTGTCCTTGTCTGTGTTAATTGAATACATCATCAAGAGGATTCTTTTACTAAGCTTGAGGATTTTCTGAAAATAAATGCTTAAATGCTCTGCAAGCAATAAACAGTATTATACTTAAAGAAAACTGTTGAAACATAAAGGAGTATGGATAACAAAATACTGTGAACTGTGTCTGAAATGAAACAGCTTTTAAAAAGGGTCAGTAAATAATCTTGAACACAGGTTTCAAATACCAATATCTAAAATACCTAAATAGGATCAAATACCTAAAAACACAGGGTACAAATATAGTTAGAAATTAATAATGGAAAAAAAAATAAATCTTGGAGCATGGCAGATAAAAATTTGCACTTGTTACAAACCATACATATTAGCTATGTGCAATATATATGCTTATGGGAAAGCAGAAATATCTTGGCGGCTGGTAACCCCTTTGGACATCACAAATATGAAATGCAGTAACTGATACTTACATTTCAGGATTGTCTCTCTAAACAATCCTTACTATCTCTTTTGGATAGAGAAAACTGTTAGTCCACATTCTTCCCCTCTGGATTTAGGGACTTTAGCTTTAAACCTTTTTTAAAGAAATTTACATGATGAAAATTAAAGCATTTAAATTTGAGAAGGGTGTCTAGAACAAAGGAGACAGACTTTGCACAGACTCCTTATCTAGCACATTTTTCCCTACTATTAGTCAGGTAAATTGACCTGATTTTCTGTGTGTGGCTACCCAAGGGAGGCCCCAGGTGTTTTTAGTAACATTGCAGGATCTTACAAGAGCACTCACAGAGAGCCAAAAAGATGTGGCACAAAATGCAGCAGCAGAGATTTCTTCCTGGCCTGTGGAGATCTCTTAATGTGTTGTTTGATTAATAAGTGACTAACCTTGTTTCTCATGGGTAGATCTTCTTAAAAAAAACAGAAGTAATGAAGCAAAGCAGCTTTTTCTGTAATGTCAACAAATATGGAAGCAGTGAATAGCAGTTCCCTCCCAGATATGTCAGTACAAAAGAGATAAAAGACCATGGGATATTTTATACTTATTATATAATTACCATGTTTATTGAAAGCCTTGATGATTTTTCTCTTAAGAAAAAAAAGTTATTTTACAGACAAAAATACCAAGTATGCATATAAATAATGCAGTTAAATATTTTCTTTCGTAGTCAGTCCTACTATGAGATTTGCATTTGGTTGCAAGTATCTTTTTTAGTCACGGTTCTGCAAGAGGCATAACACTTTCATTACACCATGGTCATGCCATATTTATTACCTAGATTCATGTAGAATTTCACAATGTCTGAATTTCACAATATAATAGAAAAAAACATGTGATACAACAAAAAAATCAGTGAGACATTAAGTGTCTGTTTTTCAAACTGATATCCTGAAACTTCAAGAACACAATGAGATTAAATATCTTTATTATTTTTTGTAGATCTTCTTAAAAAAAAAAAAAAACAAGAGAGAAAACTTGGAAGAGGAGTGAAAATATTTTCTACTGAGTTTCTTTAAGAAATATAAATACGAAATATGAAGGAGAAGTTTACTAGGTCTGCTTAGTGAGAAAAGAACATAATTCTCTGCTCTACCAAAATATTATTTTTTAACAAGAAAAATAAACTATTCAATAAATCTACTAAGTGCACTATGAAATTTTAATTCCTTTTTCTCTTTGTTAAGGGTATCTGAAAATATTACAGTCATCTGAGAATTGTGTTCCTGTGAAACACTTCACTCTTGTAAAAAAGATAAAATGTGATAATGTGCACTTGGTGTCTAGGCTAAATGTAAATTCCATTGAGAGTTTTTGTCTTTTTTCAGCTCATTGAAATGTTCAATATTCCGGGATAAATTTTGCTTAGGAATACACTTGGACTAGAAATGATGTGCTAAAACCCTGATTCATGGACTTTTGCCAAAATACCTGAAGCTAATTTTTATATTGTCTCCTTAATAACTTCAAAGATAAGCTGGAGCTTTTCAGACTCTCACTTCTTATGCTTTAGAAAACATGGGGGGTTTTTTAGTAACCACACTGTCCCTGTATTCCCACTGAATTTGAAACTGTGGATATCTGTTATTTCAGAAAATTACAATGAGGTTTGATTCTACTTTTATATAATTAGAAATTCTGATATAAAAAATCTATGGGCATAGAACATTCAAAGTAGTAAATTCTAGTGTGAAAGAATGAGTTTCTTTCAGGGAACACCTGACATGAGAGTCCTTTTTTTGAGCTGTTCTTTGTGTTTACTGACAATCAATATAAGGCCATGGAGACTATGTTACGGCATTTTCCTGGAGAGGTTATTTTTAGTAGAGATCCTGAAGGTCATGTGATCAGTGTTTACTGGAAAGTCGAGGGTGAATCAGCCTTGGAACCAGGTAGCTTGTCAAATCCTTCAGATCCTACTCTTTCAGGGTTGCAAGTGTGGGTCAAAATGACCCAAAGGGAACAGTTGTGTAAGAATTATGCCCTGAATGTGGGAAATGCTTTTTAATACTCTTTTATGGATAAGAAACTTGTGTTGCTTGTAAGGCTTTTCGCTTCTGTGTTTTCCTCCCTCAAGTACTGTAGGCAGTTCCAAGTTTTTCACTTTCTATTTTTTCCATTACATGATGTACAGAGTGGAAAATTTTAATACAGCATGAGCATCACCAAATTGATTTGAACAAAATTCCCATAAGGAAAGAACTTACATCAAGCCTGATGATATTGATTATTCCAGAATTTGATAGGTGAATCTAGACCCCCACAATCCAACATCTGTAGGTAAAAAAAGGAAAAAGTTAAAAATAAATGTTTTAATTTAATTCTTATCATTAATATATACTAGTTGTCCCATTTTACCACACAAAAAATGTTTTTATTATATAAAACACTTTCAGTAGTCATCAAATTTCCTGTTTTGGGACTAGCTTAGAAAAATCAATGCAGATAAATCTTTTTGTTTTCAATGGACTTTGATGCATTCCTGGGCTGAAATTTGGAGTGTAATCTGTAAAATATATGTGATTTCAAGGGAATGATGTTTCAGTTCTCTGATGGTGCAATATGACATCTTTTGCCAGCTTTCAATTTGTGAAATATCACCAACATTAATCTTAAATCTTCAGAATTTTTTGGGAGGTAGCTGAATAAGAATCTTACAAGGGTATGATGCAAGTCAATAAAAGTTTCTCTAGCATTAGGAATGCATCCAAAGCTGATGTCTATATGATTGGAACTATATCACCCATCAGTTTCTGAGTTCAGCATGTCCTCCAGCACTAGCTGGACTTTAGGCAAGTTTGATATGGCATTACCTTGAATTCCCTTTGTTGGAGCCGACCTGGAGGCACAGTAGCTGTAAGAAGTCTCTCATTTGGAGGGTAAGGCACAAAAATGTAACTTAGCACTGCCTGTGAGTTTAGTTTCAGTCAATAGTCAGTGACATTTTTCTTTAATACAGAAACCTTTACAGTATACAAAATTGAACAGCTTCTAAACCAATACTGAACAACTCTCCTACCTTAAACTTGGGGTTTTTTTACTTCTCCTAAATGAATATACTAGCCTTTGAACATGTCATGTATTTAAGTACGTACAGTGCAACAGATTTCCTACATTTCTCTTTTCATTGGGGAGCATAGGCCGTGACTTTCTGCTTGTCATGGGTTTTACCAACCCCCTGGGCTGAAATGGTCAGACCCAGGTATGTTTCTGGAGAAAAAGCCAATCAAAAGTTTCAGTAACGCCTCTGCTAATGACATATTTAAGAAAACAGAAGAGAAGGTGTTGTCACAGTAAGAATTTCGGTTGCCATGTGAGGAGAGTGGCAGTAGGCCCCCGAAGTGGGGACCAGACCCCACTCCCCTCGCCTTGGGCCAGGGGCAGGCATGGTATTGAAGCCTCTCCAGATAAGATGTGTAGCAGTGGAGAAATAAACTCCAGAAAGAAACTGCCCAGCTGAAACATGCTGCGAGACAGATTCCAGCCCGGCGGAGAGCAGAGAGGATGACTTGAGATAACGGAGCTCCAAGGTCAGTTCTAGCATGAGAAGAGTTGAGACGAGGGGGAAGTACTTCTTCTTCTCCCCCCTCTCCCCCTGCAGCAGGGGAAAA
>VYXB01008328.1:188650-220647 GCA_013397135.1 Pachyramphus minor
ACACCTTTCTCTTAGACTGGAAAAAACTAAGAGAAATGCTTTTGTTATATCTGCACCCGGCCAAATGTCCAACTCCACGGAACAGGGAGACCTTCTCCCCTTACCTTGCTTTCCTGAGGCAATAAAGACTGAAAGTCCTAGTCGAGCCACCAAACTTGTATGTAATAACCTGACATTCCTTTTTCTATAAGATAAGCAAAGTTTAAGTAGTAGTGTTGTAGTACATGTGATTTTTCTTAGTTTTTATCTTTCTAGTAATAAATCTTAGTATTATATCCCTTAAGTCAAGCCTCTGTTTTGTCTGTATAAAACCTCTCTCAACTGATAGTAATTGTGTGAAGGGGGGAGTTCGAGAAAAAGGACTTGATCCCTGGTAACCCACGACACTGTTTATTTATTGCAGGTTCTGAATTATGCTAGACATTTGCTTTTAGGTGCTTTCCTTTATAAACCTATTATAATAATTTTTTCCAAGAAAAAATAATTGTAAGTTTTATTATGATGATTTTTTTTTGCATTTCCAACCTGTGATTCTCGTAGTATTATCTTTTATATCAGAGAGAAGTAGAATAAGAGATTAATATCCAACTTTGTCTCGTAAATGATAGAAGGGAGGAGTTATTGACATTTTCATTTGAGATCAACATTTCTAACTTAAAAGATACAGTACAGGAATATTAGCTATCTTGCTGCTGCTTTTGTGAAATTTCTGTAATTACAAGAGAAACATGATGCATTACTGGGATATTTCAAAACATTTTTGCTAATTACATATTTATACACAGTGATTTCTGTATCCCTTAGGCTTTAATTAGTTTATCTGCTATTACTTGCAAGTTTTTAAAAAAGATACTGAACTTCCTGAAACTTCTTCTGGATACGGCTTTGTAAGTAAATGTTTGACTTTTATTTCTCCACAAAAAGTAAGAATAAGCGTAAGTAGATAAAATAAGTACCTCAGTTTCTTGACTTTGTTTTTTATGTTGCAGAATGATACTTTGGTTGTGATTTCCAATGGGTCCAATGGTGTTTTCAAACTAGTCCAAGAGGCTTATTCACGACAGTCCCACCCAGTTGATAGAATGCAATTGTTTTTCTCTAGTGGAAATTTGCACTTTCATAGGAGAAATCCACCAATGAGATAGTATTCTTCCTGCCACATTTCACTGAAACTGAGAAATCCCTCAGAAGACTTTATGCACTGCTCTGTTCTTGCGAGGGGAAAAAGTTAAAAAATAAAAATTTTCCCTATTCTCTTCTACAGTTCAGTCTGTTCTCTTAGTCTCATTTTTATCTTGAATCATAAAAGATGTTATTTTAAATTCAGGATGATAGGAGTGAAAAAGAAAAGGAGAAATAGAAAGAAGGAAAAGAAGACAAAAAAAATGAAAAGAAAAAAGGAAAAAGGAAAAAGAAAAAAAGGGAAAAAAGTAAAAGGAAAAAAGAAAAAGAAAAAATGAAAAGAAAGAGAAAAAGAAGAAAAGGAAAAGGAAAAGGAAAAGGAAAAGGAAAAGGAAAAGGAAAAGGAAAAGGAAAAGGAAAAGGAAAAGGAAAAGGAAAAGGAAAAGGAAAAGGAAAAGAAAAAGGAAAAGGAAAAGGAAAAGGAAAGAGAAAAAAGTGATAGAAAAACGGAAATAGGAAGGGAAAAGGAAAGAAAAAGAGAAGTTACAGATCTTAGTATTGTAAGGCATGTTTACAGGAAAATATCTGACATATTTTTGTGGTTCCTCCCTTCTTCAGCACTGTTTTCTGTCTCAGTGACGCAATTTGCTGTCCGTCAATTGTCAACAAATATATTAACAGCATCATAGTATAAATTACTAAAATTATATGTGCAAAACCCAATTAAAAAAGTTTACTATTAAATCACTAAATTAATTCAGTGATATGATTGATTGGTCCATAAAAATACATAGATTAAAGTCATTTAAGTTGCCTTGATAGAGGAACATTGAAATTGTCTTCTCCAGGCAAAAACTTCTTGGTTTGTTTTCGTTGTCAACTCACTCGTTTTTCCCCTCTTCCCTCCATCCAGTAATTTTGCCCTTTCTTAATAATTTTCTTTTCTCAGAGGCACCACCAGCTTGTCTGATAGGTTCAGTTATGTTTATTGCTGAGTCCACTGCAGAACTAGCAGCCACTGACTGTGTCCAACCTGTGGCAGCCCACAGAAACTCTCCCTGTGACACCCACGCTACCAAACTGGGCCGTGTCCATCCATTACAGGCACCTAAATAGTTAACTACTATGCATTTATGGTCAGTGATTCTTTCAGGAAATGTGCTGCATCAACAGTTTTCATTTTCGGCTGATTACCAAGAAGTAACAGGCAAAAGAGTACGTGTTCAAATTCTTAAATATGAAAGATATGTAGGAATATATTTAATCATTATATCATTTCACCTCTAAAGTAAGATTGATCCAACATGAGCAATTAAATTTTTAGGCATCTAATTTCAACTACTCAAGCTCCCTAGGTGATCCAATGAACCCTAAGAGAGCCATTTGAGAGAATCTACTGACTACAGCAATCCAAGAATTCTACCAAAGACTAGTTATGCGGCTATTGTTAGGATAAGTAAATTCTCCCCTTCTCCTCTCATGCTAAAATGTCTTCTGTAAATTAAATTATGTCCTCATTACAAAGCTCTTTTTTCCCCTATCCTCTCAGAATAAGAAAATGTATCTGAGAGACAATACATATTAATTTGTGGGTTTTGATCACTGCTTCCAATTAATTAATAGCAGTAGGAGTTTATGGGGAGAACCATTTGATAGTTGTGCAATAAAGGCATTACTGACTATACTGACACAAGCCCACCCCCCCTTATTACAAACTTACTATTGGAACAGAAAATCTGCATGTACTCTCGAGTACATCAATTATTGATGTTTCATTAAGGGATCTCTTTTCAAAATGTAATCTTTGTGACTTTTATCTGGGCTTCACAGCTGTCACTGAAGCCACCAGGATGAAACTGCAATTTTTTTCAAATATAAATCTCTGGTAAATTTTACTACACTTGCTTGCTTACCCCCCGCCCCCCGCCCCCCCTAGTAGCTGTAAGGTGGTAAATAACTAAAGCTCTTGGCTAATTTCATTTCAAAGCAATGTATTTTTTTCTCTTTCATTTCTAATTCTTCTGGGTATACATTTCTTATCTTTTATTCATCGCAAATAACTTTCTCACATTTACAGCTTCGTAATTGGTCTCCAAGTAACATATGCAGGTAGATTTGAAGATTAGTACTGAAACTCAAGAAAGCAATGTATTTAAAACTACTGAATAATCTGGCTTCTGTGTTTTCAGTGTTTGGTCTCCTTCTCTGCAAATTATTATGTATTTCTTTAATGACACATTAAGTGGTACAGCAATTAAATCTCAACATTCAAGTCAGCCAAGAGAGACGTACCTTGTTAAGTAACTTTTTGAAAAATAATTAATTTTAAAGAAAAGAATTATTTGTGCTCATAAAGCCTAATGTCTGAATCATTCAAATTTTGTTTTCCTGTAAAGGACAATGTTGTAAAGGAAATCTCATTGATATTTTGGTTTTGACAACAATATGAACCCACAAGTGGTGCTGGTATATCCTCAGAGCACCTTGGGAGTCTTTTGTGGTTTATTTCCATTCTTTTTGCAGTACATAATTAGTTATTGTCAGAATAATTAATCAGGATTCTAGTTTAATTTCTATATGGATCTTTTTGCTTATGTGTATGCTTTACAAAGTCAAAATCAATCTTCTTGCACATTCAGCTTTATTCAGACTCTTCGGGGGGAGGGGAAGCTCGAATTCATTGTAGATGAACACACAAGTGAAATACTATTAATTTCTTGTAATTTCAGCTATCTTAGAGTCATGCAGATTGTCTAAACTAGCTACATAAGCTCCTTCCATGGTCAAATGGGAGAGACAAGTATCCCTGGAGGCTTATTTAATTCATTTTGGCCAATCACCTGAGATACCTAGTAAAAAGCCTCTTTGTGATGACTCTCTCCAGATACACTTAGATTTACAAATTATTCTCAAGTATCTGATGATATCTGCCAAAGAGAAACTGTCAGGAAGAAGATCAAGTTGGGTTTATTCCTATTGTTGTATTTAAAATGTTTTAACTAAAGCAATAAAATTAACATTTCTTTTTTTTTTTCCTTTTTTTCCTGAGAGAATATTTTTCTTAAAGAAAAATCAAGTTGTGGACTGCCTGTACTCTGTGGGGAAAAAAAAATAAGGACAAGAAAAAGGAAAAGTGAAACTAAACAGGCCACAGATTTATTTTTTTTTACTTACAAATAATCAGGTGATTCTTCAATAAACAAGAACATGGGTGTTAAGAAGAAACAACCTGTGTTTCTTTATTCCATCATCCAAAGCATTACTACTGGAGTAGATCCAAAGAGCAACCAGGCTAGTGAAGGGACTTGAACACAAGCTCTACAAGGAGAGACTGAGGGAGGTTGGGGTTGTTTAACCTGGAGAAGAGAAGGCTCAGAGTAAATCTCATCACTCTCTACAACTACCTGAAAGGAAGTTGTAGCCAAGTGGGAGTTGGTCTCTTCTCCCAGGCAACCAACAGTAAGACAAGAAGAAATGGTCTCAAGCTCTGCAGAAGAGGTTTAGATTAGATATTAGGAAGAAATTCTTTACAGAGAGGGTAATCAGGCATTGGAATGGGCTGCCCAGGGAGGTGGTGGATTCTTCGTCCCTGGAGGTGTTCAAGAAAAGACTTGATGTGGCACTTAGTGCAATAATCTAATAATGGTGGTGGTAGTGGATCAAGGATTGGACTTGATGATCTCAGAGGTCCTTTCCAACACAGTTGATTCTATGATTCTATGATACAGATCTGGAAAGTATTGATCAACATTCCTTTCAAAGGTCACAAGGAATAGAAACTCCCTAAATAATTTATTGAATTATTTACTTGTCTTCACATCTAGATTTTTCATCCCACAGCCTATCATAAATTTTGATATCTTCATTTGAAGCATATTTTAATTAACCACTTTATGCAGGCAGTTGAAAATAAGTATTGTACTCTGAACTTAATACATAGTGTAGTTTTTCACTTAATGGCTTCTGGGAATGTCATTCTGATGCAACTGAGGTTTATATGTAGTCCAATGAATACCACAAAATTTTTTTCAGTGAGTTGACTAGACACATTCATCTCATTCTCCTCCTTAATATAACTTGGCATTTTTCCGTATTTTTAATTCTCTAAGGTCAATAAAAATACTTACTTTAAATATCTACCATATACATTAAAATCAAAATCCTTCCTTTCCTTGTAGCTAGAAAAAATGTTTGTTTAGCTTTTCTACCTTGACAGAAACATACCAAACATCTTTCCAGGTTTATTTTTGTTACCATTTGGCACCGTTGAATTAATTCAGTAGAAAAAAAACAAAACAAACCTAAGCATGAAGAGTTGAGAAAGAAGTGTATAAAAACAACTAAATTATTCTCTTGTCAATGTAAGGCCATAAAAATACAAAGTGACAGGCATAGGCCAATATGCTAGCTGTGATATGTGATTTCTTGATGGCAATACATAATTTTTAAAATCATCAAATAGTCCCCCTAGTTAAATAGCCTAAAGGCTGGGTAAGGACAAGGAATTCCTTTTCTGACTAGGTTGTTTCTTTGTTTATTTTTTAACCTGTTTCACACCATTCAAATTAAGACTTTACTAATATTTTACACATCATCTGTTGCAGTCTTTTTTACCAATGTGGTGGGTTAACACTGGTTAACTGTCAGATCCTCATATCAAACCTCTGTCTCACTCTTCCTTCTCAACAGGATGGGAGAAGTAGATGAAAAAGTTCCTGGGGTAAGATAAAGGCAGAGAAGTCATGTACAGATTAACACCACAGGCAAGACAGATTTGACTTGGGAAAAAAAAAGGAAAGAAAAAAGATTTATTGACAATTAAAATAAGGTTGGGTGGTGACAAACAAGACAAAAAACTAAACCACCTTCCTACCACCCTCACCCTTTTTTTGCAGATGGAACTTCACTTGTTTATTCCCAAGTCTTCCACCTCCTTCCCCCAAGTAGCACAAAGAGGACGAGCAATGCTGGATTATGCTGTAGCGTGAGTCCTTCACACAGACTGCAGTCATTCAGGATAAGCCCACTCTATCATGGGTTCTCTGCACAGACTTCAGTTCCTGTCAGAAGTTTGCTCCAGAGTGGGCCCTTCACAGACTGCAGCATGGTTACTTCTTCCAGTGTGGTCCACTCANTTGACAATTAAAATAAGGTTGGGTGGTGACAAACAAGACAAAAAACTAAACCACCTTCCTACCACCCTCACCCTTTTTTTGCAGATGGAACTTCACTTGTTTATTCCCAAGTCTTCCACCTCCTTCCCCCAAGTAGCACAAAGAGGACGAGCAATGCTGGATTATGCTGTAGCGTGAGTCCTTCACACAGACTGCAGTCATTCAGGATAAGCCCACTCTATCATGGGTTCTCTGCACAGACGGGTTCTCTGCACAGACTTCAGTTCCTGTCAGAAGTTTGCTCCAGAGTGGGCCCTTCACAGACTGCAGCATGGTTACTTCTTCCAGTGTGGTCCACTCACGCTGCTCCAAGATCATGCCAACCTGCTCCACTTTGATCTTCTCCATGGGCTGTAGGGGAATATCTACACTTCCTGGATCCCTTCCTCCCCTCCTTCTTCTCTCACCTTGGTGTTCACAGGGATCTTTTTCAAACTTCCTCTCTGTTGCACTGCCAGGCAGCATTTTTCCTTTTCTTTATTAAATTTTCATTGAAATGGACTGTGGGCCTCAGTTGTGCCATGGAGAGGGGCCATTGAACCCATTTACAGCTAGCTCTGTTCAGCATTGGGCAGACCCTGGCTCCTTCTCAAAAACCCCATCCCTGCAGCTCTCCCCAGCTACGAAACCCTTGCCATGCAATCCAAACCTAATACATAAAAATATTGACAAATAATTTTATACCACAAAAAAACCACACCTCAGTATATGACTGCAAATCTGTACTGGAACAGTGTTCAGTGCTACGAAATAGTGTATTTAGAAAAGCTAATCTTAGCTTTCAGTATTGACCACACTCCATAGGGCCTTACCCCAGCCCCGTGGCCACTATAGACCACTGAAGAAAAATAGAAGAGGACTCAGCATGGATGTTACTATGAAACTTCTGGAAGAATCTGAGCACTTCTTCTGAGGAGAAAGTAATCAAAGTGATGCATTCTTGTGCACCATTCAGAATGGTGCAAAGTGATGCACCATTCAGACACGTATAGAAGAAACATAAATTTTGAGTTTGTGAAATTAAAAGGTTGTTCATAACTTGAAATAATAAGGCTAAATAAATTCTACTGATACTTTAGACAAAAAAACTACATTAATTGTTTTTTAGACACACATGATGAATTCAGGCACATTTATGAAGAGAACATTATATATTATATGACATCATTAATAATTGCCTAGTTAAAGCAAGCAGAGATATCATTTAATCAGTTATTGTGAAAAATATGCAGCTTCTAGTTAATGTTACTGTTTAGATAGCTAGATAGCTACCACAGAAATAACCAAAATTCTTATTTATTATTTTATTGCCACATTTCCTGTGGTGTACTCTCTTCACCTGCATCTGTCACAGATCACAGATTCTTAGTCTTTACAGTACCACAATGTGTTTTATAAATGTAATATCTTCATTTGAACATAACTAGCAATTCCATGGTGTTTAACCTTTAGTTCTTCCTTCTTTCCAGACCTTGTGTTCCAGTCACCTAGCAAATACAGTAGGCATTTTTGTTCTACTGGTGAGTAAAGCATGCTTTCTCACGAATCTAACTTGCTTTTTAAGTTTGTCTATTAGTGGTCTGAATCTAATTAACATGTAACACATTGACTTATTCTTTTTTCTTAAATATTGGATCTGGTAGCCTTATCTGTTGCAAAATATAATTTCTCAAGAAAGAAAACATGACACAAGTGCTTGCAGTCTGCAACCCAAATTTCATCACTGTTAAGTAAATGCTTTACCTTCTAGAGAAGAAAAGAATTGTAATTGGTTTTCTTTCTGGAGTAACAAATAATGTAATTGCACTAACCAAAGTGGAATAAGATAAACTGTAAGAATGTATTCCAATGCATTTTGTTCTTACATATTTTTATGGGAGTTATCAATTCTGTGCAATAAATGACTAAATTAATTGTCCAGAATATTCTCCAAATTTAGAGGTATTGGTGCTCCCACTGTGTGAGTCAATCCAGGACTGGGTTAGGGGTCCAAGGGACATGGACGTGATCCCAGGCTGCCTTTGACTGACAGCTGCTCCAAGATCATGCCAGGAGTCTCGCAGGGGCTGAGACAAGGCATTATCTCACCTTTGAGATTTGACCTGTTCCTTGCCTTCCCCTTTCTCTCTTCCCCACTTGAGATGTCCAAGACAATAATTAATATAAAATTCCAGTGTCTCACAGTAGGCTCTTAAGGTCTTCATTTTTTTTACTCTATGGACAATTTAACCCCCTTAGAATATTTTTATGGTCAGAACATAACTAAGGTTTTCATATATCACAAAAAAACCCCAAACAAATAGAGAAGCATTGAATCATAGAATCATGCAATCTAGTCCACCCTCCCCTTTCAATGATTAGGAAAATCTTCAAGTAGGTTGCTCAAAGTCTCATCCTTGAAAACTTCCTGTGACAGGGCATCCATAGCTTCTCTGGACAACCTGTTCCAGTGTTTCAGCACCCACATAATAAAAAATTTCTTTCTCGTACCTAGTCTCAATATAACCTCTTTCAGTTGCAACTCATTATGCCTTTTCTCATCACTACAGGTCCTACTGGAAAGTCATTGCTCATCACTCTTACAAGCCCCCTTCAGGTATCAGAAGACTGCTCTAAGGTCTCCTGGAGTCTTCTCTTCTCTGGGCTAAACAAGCCCTATTCTCTCAACCTTTCTTCACGGGAGGATGATTAGAGGATGGGCTAGCACATTGTGTATAGGGAAGGAGTCTAGCAGGTGGAAGCTACCTGAGTAAAGGTCTCTACTTCTGTTGAATTCATGCTCTGATTGTTAATACAAACTGAAGTCTTTCTGTTTTCTTCTCATTTTCAAGTAAATCAATAAATAGACAGGTAGATAATCTGCAAATACCATCTCCATTTTGCAGTCATCTATGTCTTAAGCACTATCAAACTGTCATAACTTCTTAGCCCTGATTGGTTTGAAGAAAGAGCTTAAAAGCAAACCCTACTTGTTAGGAAAGCAGAGATTTGAGGAATACAGGAAAATAATTTTACACTCTTTACAGAATGAGATGTATAATATTCAATAACACGTAGTGCTGTTTGAGAAGTGTAAACTTGCTTATTATAATCAGTGAGAAAAAGAGAAATACCTTCTATTAAAAAGATACTCCCATTCCAAACCACCATTGATCATCTTTCTCAGATGCATGAAATGTTGCTGTTGAAATGTTGCTATTTCTACTGAAAATTTTTCAAAGTTCTTGGTGCTTTTATTAATTTTGCTGCTTAAATCCTCTTCAATCTTTAGTCAAGGGATGATCTGTTGGTAGATAGCAGTGAAAAATGACATACAACACCAGCTATAATGGCGATTTTTTTTAACTTGGATTCATTTGGTGTGCACGGCTGCTATGTCCTTTGGAAGAACTGCAAGCATTGATACTTACTCTTTTATAACGGGGAATATTATTGCATTTACTAAGACAAAATGCTCATTTTTATCCTGAAACAAGCGATAGCTGACAAAATATCAGCAAAATTAGGCAATGATAGAATTATAAAAGAAGCATAATTACATCTGGCATGACACGAAAGAAAATGCAGAATTACAGAATAACTCAGGATGCATGGAAACACTGAAGTTCATATGGGACGGCAGGAAAAACGTTTAGTGCTAGATAAATGGTAGTGAATTTAATGATACTGGAAAATAAATGACAGATTTAATTAATTCAGGAATGAATTAACAAGGGCACTTAACTTGAAAAAAAGAGCATTATTTATCTGAGTCTATTTTTAGAAAACATTTCAAAAATAATTGAATAAATACAAAGAGAACAAGAGGAAAATTGTTCCATGTGATTTTCTTAGGTTCAGAAAACCTAAAATTAAAAGATCAAGAGATAAAGAAATTCCATCTTGGAAGATGATTATTATAAAGAAGGTGTCATTTTTTTCCATTCACTGGACAGCAACAAGAAAATCACTTAATATGCAACACAGAAGATTAATGTGTAAGGACTATTTCCCCATTTTCATAACTATATAGGTAATTAAGGTATTGGGATAGACTAAGGACTAAAAACTTCTGTAAGTTCACTTAAGAAGTTAATGCTTCTATTACCCTATTGAACTAAGAAACAAATTATATGGATTAGGATAAAGAAATTCAATATTGGCTGTTTATAAATGCAAACTCTTATTGTTAAATGCATTTCCCTAAACTTTGGCTGTCTAGAAGGTAATACTTTAAGATTTAGAGAACTACATAAGAATTCTTGGGAAAAAAAAATCTGTGTTAAAATAGGCTAAATTAGTTTCTGGAGTGATCTTTTTGTCTAAATTATCTAAAGATAACTTTCCTTTGGGTGTTTTTCTGTGTCTGTTTGTTTGAATTGATTGTTTTGATTGTATTGATTGATTGTTTTGATTATATTGAATGATTGTTTTGATTGTATTGATTTGTTTTTGTGCTGATTAACAGTATAGAATGAATGGAAGAAAAAGTAATACTAAAATTAGTGTTGTTCCATTTCTCAGACATCTTAAACTAATATGTTTAGAAATATCTTGATTTGGGCTTGATCACAGGATCTTGTTTTTCAGTAGACTCATTGAAAATCTGTAGCCATAAAATAAGTTGCAGTAATAGCAACATCTTTTCTGGAGTTTGTTTAGGATTTAAATGAAACTAACTGTCCTGAGCTAAGTTTAAAAAAAAAGAAATTTTACTTTGCATTGTAGTATTTAATTCATTTTTTTATTCCAGTAAGAAAAAGATAGTTGTATATATGGAAAATTGGTTTTAGTTAATTGCATTTAACTAATTGTATCTCTCCATGTCCACTAATGTTAGATTTATTTTTTTTTTTAATTTGAAAGCACACATTTAAAGACAATGTTATTTTAGTTTGTGTTACTATTTTGAGATGAAGTAGTTCACTTAATCAGATATTGCAATACCAGAGCTATATGTTTTGTTTCTAACAGACTAAATTTTCCAAGAAAATGAAAAGACAGAGTGTTCTGAGCACATGACTGTTTTCATTAATTTGAAAAGATTCTTTAATACTGTTTGCTTTCTAAACATTTGTTGTAAACTTAATGATGGTAGGAGCTACTAAAGAATTTATAACTGTAAATCAAAGCCTACTGTAATTCTAGATCCTTATTGAAGTCGAATAAAACATTCTGCTTAACTGCCACCTACTGAATTGGCAGTTCAGTCAAGGCTACTCTAGACATTGAAATTTCATATAAAAAAATTTGAATCTCAGTCAATGTCCTAAAGCAAGTAATAGAAATCAGATTTTGGAGATGATATTAAATAACTAGGTTTTTCACAGATAAAATTATGTTCCTACTTTTTTACTCAGATTTTCACCCTCCCCCAAAAAATTACTGTCAGATCTTGGACAACTAAATTATTAAATAACTTTCAATAAAAGGTGGATTGCTTTGCTCACACTATTTTTGGGGGGAGGGACTCATTGACAGGAAGCTGGACATGAGCCAACAGTGTGCCCAGCTGCCAATGGCATCCTGGCCTGTTTCAGTATGGTCAGCAGGACCAGGGAAGTGATTCTTCCCTTGTACTCACCACTGGTGAGGCCACACCTCGAGTACTGTGTCCAGTTCTGGGTCCCTCAATTTAGGAAGGATATTGAGGTGCTGGAGAGTGTCCAGAGAAGAGCAAGGGAACTGGTGAAGGTTCTGGAGCACAAGTTCTATGAGGAGCAGCTGAGGAGCTGGGGCTGTTTAGCCTGGAGAGGAAGATGCTCTGGGAACACCTTATCAGCCTCTACAACTGCCTGAAAGGAGGTTGTAGCCAGGTGGGTATCAGTCTCTTCTCTGACAATAGGACAGAGAAGGCATACTCCTAATCTATGCCAGGAGAAGTTTAGGTTGGACATTAAGAAGAAGTTTTTCACAGACACATTGATTGAGCATTGGAATGGGCTCCCCAGGGAGATGGCGGCATCACAGTCCCTGGAGGTGTTTAAGAAAAGACTGGATCTGGCACTTAGTGCCATGGTCTAGCAGACAAGGTGGTGTTAGGTCATAGGTTGGACTCAATAATGTCAGAAGTTTTTTCCAACCTGGTTGATTTTGAGATTATGCGAAAAGTCTTTGTGAAATCTTTGGTTCAATAAATAGCTTTAGATTTTGAATCAAGCTTCAGAGACTTGCATCTTTTAGGGTTGCATAATAAAGTTGACAGATTTCAGCCACTCCTTTTCCAAAGGAGATTAATGTATCAAAACATAAAATAAGATATCTTGCATGGTTAAAAGTAGAAGAATGGTGAGGAGATAGACAGTGGAGATCAGTACAGTGATAACCCAGATTAAATCTGAAGTAAAACTTCAAGTAACAGAGAAACTAGCATTCTTTGGTTTTGGATTTTTTTTGTGTTTTTTAAGTATGCATAACAAACTACATTTTGATAGAAAGGTAAGAACTTTTCAGCAAAGCAATAGACATAATTTACAGGATGCAAATCTGCATGAATCCTTGTTTGCTTACATTCATCTGTCATTCTTGTAAATAAAATGAGTGTGAGGTGGTTTTGGTGTTTGCTTTTTCTCCCCCATTTATATGAACATTTAAACTATATGACATCTGGTTTTATTTTTTCAATAAATATGAAAACAAAACCTTCTAAGGTCACAAGCTTGAACATTATGACTTTTAGCAGTGGCCTTTTCAAATACTCGGCTGATATTTAAGACATTTAAGTAATCAATAAAATTTTATAAAGCATTCTGGGATCACCTAATTCTCCAAATCCTATTCTTAAAAATGTCTGATCCTATTAGTCTATGTGTGATAAAGTCTTAATATTTCAGAGGATACATGGCAAATAATTGTACTTCATTTAATCTGTTTTTTGATTGTGTATTACCACAAGTGTAGAAATACATTTATCTTCAACAAAGTTATCATAATGACAAATTTTTGTTCTTAATAGTCAAGTTACAGTTATACATATACTTATAAACATGTTCCACCTCAAACAATGTAAATGAAAACGAGAGTTTTCAATGAAAACCATAGTTTTCATTTACAAACCAGAGCTCATAAATGAAAAAACAGAGTTCTTCTCAAACCAGAGTTTTCATTCCCAGCAAAATGTTTGGGGGTTTTTGTTCCAAATTGGATTAAAATTTGATGTGTATGTTTTCCTTTTTTTCTATAGTACAAATTAGCTCATTCAGAGAATAGAGTATATTATTGTACTGTGGTTCAAATTAGTCTGTATCCCGTCAGTACAAATCTAAACTGCATTTTTGCATTCAGAAATGTTACAGTTCTTATCTGATATCCTATTCTCCTTAGAAGAAGACGTTGTCCAAGCACCTGTTGCTGATATACGCTGCATATGGACCGTAAGAATGTAAACATGGAAAATAGTGCTGTAGCACTGTTAGATCTTGGAGCCTTATGAAACAAAATTTCCAGAAGTTATGTTAAAAAAGAGAACAGGAGTAGGGCAGAGAGAAAGAAAATACAATCTCATGTTGAAATTATTTGAAACACATTTGGTCAATTAAGAAGAGCTTTAATATTTCTTTACATGTTAAATTTTTACCAAATAGAATATTTATTTTGCTTGAGTTATTTGTAAACCTTTTGCAAAGTAATGCAATAAAACCAAACCCAAGCAACCCTAGAAGCTATACTTTCAGTTGAAAAATTTTTCTGGTGGCTCTCAATTAGATTACCATTTACTTTTGGATGTGAATTTCTGTTGTGTACACCTTTCTAAGATTGTAAATTGTGCCATTATATATATATTTTTTACCACTGAAGCCAAAAAGAAAATAGAAGTTTCATGTCATCAAAAAGCCCATAGAAAACACATTCTAAAACATGCCAATTTTTCCTTCTGCAACAGAACTGCAAGCATACCTACAGCAGAATAGAAAAAAAGCAGAGAAGCTGTTAATGTAGCCCATAATTCTTTGTCAAAATACTTCTTTCTTTCATAAACAATGGCTGGCCCTTTTCACAGTAGACTACTATTTTACAGAGGCAATTATAGAGCCAGAGGGAGTTACTGGCACTGAAAAGAAAATATTCACACATAAACCCTAAAATACATCTAATTACCAAAAATTACCTGCCAGAAATTTGAGGTGTCATTACCATTTGTTATATAGAGAGTTGTTAAATCCTAAGTTTACAAAGTTGGGGTTTTTTTAGACAAATCAATTGCTTACTACATTAATAGAATGACTTTTAATTTCCTGAAAAGGGAATTCAGAAAAGGGCTTTTATGCTAAATACTTGTTTATTTTAAGCCTAAATAGCTCTGATATGCAAATGTAATTCCAAAAACTGCAAAACAGCTACCTGCACCACCATCCTGCATATTTATTAGTGAAAGTGTAAAAGAACATACCATAGTAGAATTATATTTGTATAGTACAATTTTAAAGTTTCCATTTGCAATTTAAATTAACTTAACTGGGATGTTACAATTTATTGAATTTAGTTTCTCTTTGATATAATAGTGAATAAAGATTCGTCCATGTATATGGTTTATGTTGACATCTCAGCTTCTAGTTCAAAGGATAAAGGCCTGAAATACTTTTCTTGAAAATGTTTTAAATGGGAGCTGCCAACCTATTTCTTGACATCAGCATGTCCACTATATTTTGTTATTCAATCTACCTCAAGAAATCATAGAGACAGGTACAGGGAACTGCCAGAGTATCCGCTAATGCTAACATTCCTCAACTTTTGCATGTCCGTGAAGATAAAGTCTACAGAGTACAAAATGATAAAGCCATTTTCCAAACAAAAAACAAATAGGGGTTTAACTTCCTCAGAAAAAATAAAGGTACATCTAATGTGAACATACAACAATAAAATAGTTATAGTTTCTTGAAGTTAAATTTCCTGTTAGCTGTTTCTGTTTAGCTTCTTCAGGTATGGCTTCAGGTGGGAATGAACTGTCTGACAATAAAAAGGTACAATAATAAGCTGGGTTTAATTTTACTTTTCCACTGAATTTACTGATGTGCCTTTTATGAATTCACATTGTAATTTACATTTTAATAGGAATTCCGTAAATTTTCCAGAACTATATCTAGGAACATATTTAGAATACAATTCTGATCAGTGTACGACTGGAAGTTCAATATTGAGTAAACTTTTGATTGAATTTGGGAAAACAAATCTCTGATTTGAATCTTACTGCTGTTGCTGTTTATTGATTCAAGTTTAATTACCTTTGAACTATTGGGATTTGATTCATATATCATCATATACTGAAAGATAAGTGCATCCATCTTGCTTGGAAGCATAGAAGCTTGGAAGTGTTTATTAGCAGTGAAACATGAGTTTAAAAAAAAATAAATGTTGTTTTGTAATGTTTTGATCTTTTTAGGCTCTTGGTTTAGATTCTTAGGCTACTTTTAGGTCATTGAATTGCTGCTGCAAACAACCTTAATTCCAGTAATGTACTGTCTAAAAAACCTGAACAGAATGAAAACACACAGAGAAATCCTTGTAAGAATAACACTTAGGTTAAATTTAGAAAAGCCAGAAAAACCACCTGCTATTTCATTAGCAGGTGAAATGTTGAAGCATTTTTAGGCTAAGACATGCCTTTCATTTACTGTAATGACAATAATCAACATACAACACTTCAGATACATATTACTGGATTTTTTATTTCTGACTTTGATACCAATTCTTATATAAATTGCAATTCTGTCTTCAATGCTATAACATTAAAAAAAAAAACCAAACACAAACAAAACCCAATAATTAAAAACAAAAACTAACAAAAAACAAACAAACAAACAAAAAAAACACAAACAAAAACACCAATTAAAATTTACACACAAACACCCCCCACCAGCTCCCTAAACTTGTCTGATTCTAGTTGCACTGTAACAAGTCTCAGGTTGATTTTGGTGATGCCTGCTTAGTTCTCTGGTCTACACAAAACAGTAACTTTTCTGTATTGATTTCTCAATTCCTCAGTGGAAGAAGTAAGAATATATTATACACAAGCCCTCTAGTCTAGCAAATATGGGGTAGCCTGATAACAAATGGAATCGGGGACAGTGAGAAGAATGATAGTTACTATTTTCTCCCACTTTTTGATTTTTCAGTTGTTTTCCTTTCTCATCCCTCCACCCTGCCCTCCTCAGAGTAATTGTTGACAATTGGAATAGGGATGAGGTTCATTTCACATACCTTAAATCATTTAAAATCTGGGGTTCTGGTATAAATCATTCTATCCTTCCCTGCGATCAATGAAGAAATGTTGACAACTCCGTGGGTGAGTCATTGCACCTTTCCAGATGCTTATCTTCATACCAGATGAATCACCTTCCTGAGTTGAATGCTTCTCTTAAGAGACTACAGAGAATTCTGCTCCAACTTATCTTTTCTGTCAAAAATATTTCTATTTAGAACAAAGAACTTCAGCACTTTCTCAATTCTAAGTATTTGAATATTTTCAGTATTTCACTTCTATATTAACAGTTGCCTACTTTTGTGCTTTGTTTGCTTAAAATTTACATGGATTAGGTAATCTATTTAGCTTGATTATTAAAGATAAATTTATTATAGGCTTCAGGCTCCCGTGTAGAGCTCAACCTGAGTCTCAGTCTGCATCTCAATCTGCAGCTTGTAAACCGAGCTACCTGCACCAGATTTATTCCTCAAAACAGTTATGTGAGAAGAAACATCAAAATTTATTTGAATGTGTTTTTACAACAAACTCCAGAAAAGACTGATTCTTGCTTAATTTATCCTGATATAAAGAACTTGCACTACAATATTTTGCATGCATACAGTAGAAGGTATCATATTATAAAGTACAAAAATACGGATTACGAGTTAGTATTGCCCTCTGGAGTAAAAGGAGAAGTTAGAGAAAACTCGTTTGATTAGATTTTTGATATAATGTTGTCATTACTGTGAAATTTCCTCTTGAAATTCTTTTAAAGAAATACAACAGTGTATACCTGTGATAGTGACAGATACTAGAAACAAGAAAAAAAGGATGTATAGCTGGACATAAACATAGACTATCCCTCCTCTTTAACTTCATAGATTTTATTTTTATAATATCTTTCTGTTCATGCGTTACTATCTTCTCAAATCTTTTGTCATTCACTAGTTTTCATTTAACAGCTTTGATGAGAGAGCTCAAATAATTAATTCTATTTTAACAGTGATTCAAACAGTCCATTTTAAGTAATTCAATCCTACCATTATAAATAGAGCACAAGAAAACCTTTGGAATTTTTGAATGTAATTTTAAAAGTAATGATTCCAAAGTTTTATTTTAATTTACAGATATTTATGATTATCTTTTAATATGTGTCTTGGACAGATTTCATTCATGAAAGACTACAAAGTGTCTCAGACAGGATGATTTCAGTGCTCTCTTATTCATACATTCGGTTACATACACACATGCATACTTTAAAAAATGAAATGCGATACTTCTTGTCAGTGACAACCAGATTAGATAGCTGCTAAAATTTTAGGCAAAGAAATTTAAAATCTACACTGACTCATTGGCCAAAGAATACAGAACAATTTTTCCTCTGCAACAGTACGCTCTGATTTATATTTGAAGATCACAGTGCTTAGAGACTAGGACAGCACCAGGGGAATTGATGTGGGAAAAAAAGGTTCCTTGGACATGCTAGATTTCTATGAAAATTAGAAAAATTTTTATTGGACCATATTTATTCAGCTGGGGCTGTGTAAATACTTTGCAAAATATTGCCCTCAATTTCATCTTTTTAATTATCTAGGGTAGCTTCTTCTCACTACAAGATTTGATGACATTCTCGTCTCATCTTGTCTGTCTGCTGAGTTTGATTTCACTAGGTACACAAAGCTAGTGTTCTTAGTTTCCTAGCTAAATAATATTTTGTGCAAGCAATGAAAATAAATTCAAACACTGAATATTCCAACCTGGACTGGAGTTAGACACCTCACAGCCTTGGGATACATTTTATCTCTGTCTTATTTCCTGGTAAATCTAATTTCTATCTTTCAGATTATCATGCGTGTATTTGGAACAAAAGTAAACAAATCAGATATACATACTGAGAATTTATACTGCCCTGTGAAATCCTCACCACACCAAGAAAAAAAAAATTCTAGAGGACTATACCGGTTCAAAAAATGAATCAGTCCTTCCAAAGAAATAATTCAGTTTATCAATTCATGAGGATAAAATACATTATTTTTTCTTGTGCCTTATACTTCCAATTTTTTCATTTCTTAAAAATGGGATAAATAGGTGGAGAAAAGGGAAATATTAATATTACTGTGTTCAGTTGTCTCTTACATTTTGTATCACTTGCAGAGTCACCATTGCCCACAGTTCCAGACTCGACTGAAGAGAAAACTCACACCTTCCCCAACCCCTCTTCTGTCCAGGCTCAACTTCATTCCTGATGCTCATACTCCAACAAAGCAGCACAGAGAAGGTGGGGAATGGGAGACTGTGGTCAGTACATAATGGTTCCTATCTGTGATTCCTTAGTCCTCACAATTTTTCCCTGCTCCATCATGGGTCCTTCCCAAAGGCTGCAGTTCTTCAAGAACTGCTCCAGCATGGTTTGTTGCCATGGACTGCACTCCTTCAGGAACAGGGTAGTACAACATGGGCCTCTCACAGACCACAGTTCCTGCCAGGACTCTGCTCTTGCATAGGCTCTCCACAGGTTGCAGATTCCTTCAGGACACATCCACCTGTTTCAATGTGGGGATTTTCATGGGCTGCAGTGTGTACATCTGCTTTGACATGGCCACTTCCATGGACTCCAGGGGGACAAACTGCTTCATAAAACCACAGAATCATGGAATCATTTAATTGGAGGCCCCTAAGATCACTGAGTCCAATTATTAACCTAACACTGTGAAGTCCACTACCAAACCAGGTTTCTAATTGCCACATCATGATGTTCTTCTCAATGGGTTAAAGTGGAATCTGTTCTGGTACCTGGATAATCTCCTCCCTCTCCTTCTCTCACATTGGTACCGACTTTTTTTGTTTCTACTTAATATGTTTTTTTTTGTACTCCCCTCTCACACTTACTCCACCTTAAATATGTTATCAAAGAGGCACCACCACTGTGGTTGACATATTCAACTCTGTCCTGAAGTGGGTCTGGCTGGATATGGCTTTGTCCATCTGTCCACAAGTATAAACTGGGAGAGGAATGGCTGGAGAGCAGCCCTGCAGAAAGATATCCGAGGGTGCTGGTTGGCAGCAGGACCAATGTTAGTCAACTGTGTGCCCTGGCAGCCAAGAGGTCAAACCACATTCTGGGGTGCATCAAAGAGCATAACCAACTGGTTAAAAGAGGTGGTTATCCCACTGTGTGCAGTCTTGTGGTCTTACCTTTACTGCTGTGTGCACTTCTATGGCCCATGATTCAGGAAGGATGTGAAGGTACTAATTTCCTTTTATGACAAGGTAACCCACTCAGCTGATGAAGGGAAGCCAGCTGATGTAATCTTTTTGGATTTCTTTAAAGCTTTTCATACTGTCTCTCTGTCTGTCTAGCACAGGGGGTAATAGTGAATGTCACATCAGACTGGTGACCTGTCACTAGTGGGGTTCAACTGAGCTACATTTTAGGCACTGTGCTCTTCAACATCTTCATAAATGACTTGGATGGAGAACTGGAAGGGCTACTAAGCAACTTTGCAGATTATAAAAGTGGGAGAAGCCAGTTGACTCCCTCAAAGGCAGGGAGGCCTTGCAGAGAGACCTCCACAAATTAGGGGACTGGGCAGACTCCGACCATATGAAGTTCAACAAGGATTCTGCACGTGGGGTGAGGTAACCCTGGATGCATGTACAGACTGGGGAATGAGATGCTGGAAAGCAGTGCCATGGAAAGGGACCTGGCAGTGCTCTGGCAGACAGAAGGGCCAAATGTGTCCTGGCAGGGGGGGCATCAGGCCAAGCACTGCCATTCCGTCAAGGAATGGGATTGTCCTGCTCTACTCTGCAGTGGTGCAGCCTCACCTTGAATATTGTGTGCGGTTTTGGGCACTGCAATATAAAAAATTTATTAAGCTCTTAGAGAGCTCTTAGAGGCTCCCCAGAGAAGTGGTCACAGGACCAAGCCTGTCCAACCAAGTTCAAGAAGCATCCTTTAATGTGGCCAGAGTAGGACAGAAAAGGTAGGGATAGGGTTGAAATAAATGCCCATGAGGAGCAGCTGAGGAATTTGGGCTTGTCTAGTATGGAGAGAACAAGGCTGAGGGGGCAACTGATTGCTCTCTACAGATTCCTGAGGAGGTCAAGTGAAGAGGGAGGTGCAGATCTCTTCTCCCTGGTATGCAGCGATAAGACGTGTAGGAATGGTTCAAACCTGCATCAAGGGAGGTTGAGACTGGACATTAGGATGAAGTCCTTTACTGAGAGTGTGCTCAAACACTGGAATAGGCTTCCTAGAGAGGTGATCAATGCCCAAAACCTGCCTATGTTTAAGAGACATTTGGACAAATCCCTTTATAATATGTCTTAACTTTTGGTAAGCCTTGAAGTAGTCAGGCAGTTAGACTAGATGATCTTTGTAGGTCCCTTCCAACTGAAATAATATATTTTCCTCTCCCCTCTCCGTTCCTTTTCCCCTCCCCTCCCCTTCCCTAACTTCCCTTCCCCTCCTCTCCCATCCCCTTTTTCTTTCAAAGCCTTGCCACGTAAACCCAGTGCAGAGAGATAAAAACTACAAATTCTAGACTTACGATGACAAGACTAACAGTGTTTTCACTTTGATATTACTCAACACAGCAATGAACTCTGTGAATAACACAAAATGTTCAGTCCCCATGTAGATTAGCTGTGTTCTGCAAGCTTAAATCGCTGCAAAGGAATTAATAGAAAAGCCAGAAAACTAACTAGAGATAAAGAATAAACATAGGATAATTATCTTAACCATCTTTTTAAATGCATTCCATTTTCACAGTGTATAATCTTGTAAAATATCCTCATTATAATTGAACCCATTCTTTAAGAAATAGGTACTTAAAATCTAGAGAACTTGAAACTCTTGATCTAATTGAAGCAATAGATGAGGACTCATAGTACTATGCACTGGCAAATGCAAAACCAGACTAAACCAGGATAAAAAAAAAACACAAAACAGATTAAATTACAATACCTTCTTGGGTCAGAGGAGTAGACAAAGAAATTCAATTTTGGAGGGCTGTTATTACTTTCATGTGGATTATAAATTATATTTTTGCTATACTAATTTTTTAATCCTTTAAATTCCACATATTCTGCCATATTCATATTCTTTTGAGTGGTGAAATTTATGTTTTTGAGGGGAATGATTTTTACTGTAGGCTCAGAATTTCTGTCCTTAATAAAAGCATCCTTTTTACTATGGAATCAAAACCAAAGGAAATCTTTACTTCTCTGTAGTGTCAAGCTTCTGGGTTTTGCACTGTGTGTTCTTTAGCTTTGGTGATATCCTGTCCATTTTAAATGTGACATTTTATCAACAACTTCCATATAGCATGTTTTTAGAATTACTGGTTGAAGAGGTAAATTCTAGGCAGTGGACAAGCAAATTGTTCAGGTAAATGTATTGTAAGACTTTGGGAGAATTAGTGAAGAAAATTCATTAAGAACTGAAAGCACAAATTCCATTAGAAACCAATATACCAACTTCTAAATCTCCAGATAAAAATACTTCAGGAGTTAGCCTTTGAGTGGTCCTTATTAGAAAGAACTATGAGAGTAAGGAATCCAAACCATAATTTACTATCATTGGTTAAGAAATGAACCTAACAGTCTTTCATTATCGTTTTATTAAGGAATTTGTTTGGAATTACAAAGCGCAATTCAAGACTAATTTAAAGACAAGTTTTGCTTTCTTATACAGAGTCATGTTATATATAAATTTGAATAAAAATGTCTGTAGACAAAAAATAATTTAGATTCAAATAAAGTGAATACCAGTCAACACAATAACCCTACCCCTAACCCTAACGTTGAGGTTCATGGTCCATGACTTTTCATGGCACTAAGGATGGACTGACAAGCCTATAGTTCTCTGGATCCTCCTTCTGGACCTTCTCATAGATGAGTGTCACATTTGCCAACTTCCAGTCAGATGATACTTCCACAGTTAGCCATGACTGCTTATAAATGATGGAAAATGGATCAGTGAGCTCTTCAGTGTCCTTAGGTGGATCCCATCCATCCACATAGACAAGTATGTAAGTGGTGTAGCAAGTCACTGGCCATTTCCCCTTTGATTATAGGAGCTTCATCCTGCACCCAGTGTCTGTCTTCCATCTTAGAGCCATGCACCCTGACAACAAGTGATCTTATTATTCAACACTGAGGCAAAGCAGGCATTAAATACCTCAATCTTTTCCTCATTCTTAGTTGATGTTTTCCCCCACATCCAATAAATGATGGAGATTCTCCTGAAACCTCTTTTGTTGCTAATATCTTTATAGAAACATTTTTTATTTTCTTTTATGGCATTAGGCAGGTTAAGTTCTATTTGGGCTTTGACCTTTGAATTTTCACCCTGTATAACTTCACAACATCCTTGCAGTCCTCTGTAGTTGCCTGCCCCCTCTTCCAAAGATTATAAACTCCCTATTTTTCCCCAAGTTCCAGACAAAGCTCTCTGTTCAGAGCTCTTTGGTCTTCTTCCCCATAGCTCATCTTTTGGCACATAGGGATGGCCTCCTCTTCCTTTAGCATCTCTGTTTTGAAGAATGTCCAGCTGTCTTGGACTCCTTTGCCCCTCAGGAAGGAATTCCTCTCAAGGGACTTTCTTAATTCCGTCTTCTAAACAGGCCAAGGTCTGCCCTCCAGAAATCTACAGTAGCAGTTCTATTCATTCCACTCCTTTATCCTCCTAAAACTGAAAACTGTCATTTGATGCTTGCTCTGTGCAAGATGGTGCTCAGCCATCACATCACGCACAAGTGCTTCTCTATTCCCAAACAATAGGTCCAGTGGTGTTCTTTCTCCAGTCTTTCAGCCCACCAAAACCTCTGCTACTGCTCACAGTTTCATATATTCTATGGTTGTCTAGATGTTCCCTTCAAGATCTCCAGAATAATAGTGCAAGGAAAAGGAGATATAAACAGGAATATTTATTTTTTAAATGCACTTAAAAAAAAAAGAAAATTGAAAAATAACACATTCATGAGCAATTTGCAAACTCTGAGTTCTATAATTTTCTGATTCCTGAGAAAAAAGTATATCCTAGCCTACTTACGGTAGACTTGAGGGAATGTTAATGAAATTAAGCTTTTCTAGACAAAAGCAGATTTTTTGAAAACCAAAAAGTTCAATTCTTGTGGTCAGTGTATACAAGACTAACTGTATTCTGTCTGTTTTCCAACCTGTCTTCACTATGTGGTCCATTGTCTTTGCAGGGCAGGTAGTTTTGCTAGTTTCTATGACAAATAGGAGGAGAGATGGTGTGTTTCATCTGGTTAACTGAGGGCAGACCCCATTTATGAAGCACCAGATAAGAATATACCCTTAGAATATATCCTTAGAATCCCAATTCCAACCTTATGCGACATTTTCACCCCTGAGTCCTGCCCAGGGTATCACTGCTTGATTAAACAATTTTAAAAAATGCCCTCATAAGTAAAGCTGCATGAAGGACAGACAAATTTGTTTGTTTTCAATGTATTTTTTTCTTAAATGGTACAGAATAGAAAGAATGAAAAAGAAGTTAAATATTTAATTTTTTTACCCTGGTTCCTAGCTTTTCCAAAAAAAAAAAAAGAGAAAGAAAAAGAAAGAGTAATAGTTTTTCAAAATGAGAAATGTATTTAAAATTTTACTATAGGTGATAATTAAGATAATTGGTTGATATGATGTTATTATATTATATATTATGCAAATATAAAATAATGAGACTGGGTATAATTTATTACGCTAATTGAACCCTAAGATAATGAATAAAAGAAGAATTATGGTCTCTTTTAATAAATAATATTATTTCAATTTTAGAAAAAATGCTGGTTCTATTTGTTTTTTAATCTATAAGATTTAATATACAGTCCAGTATTAAGTTAGATCTCTGTATATTGTTGAGGTGAAATAAGTATATGATTCAATGTCTTCAAGGCAGCAGCAAAAAAAGAGGTTAATTTCAAAACAATTCACAGTGTAATCCCTGTCTGAGTAAAATTCAGTAGCTCTAGAATGTTAAATCTCTGTATCTGCTGTATACAAGTTAACTTGCAGTAACTCTCTGGGAGCATATGTAAGACATTTAAAGAAATTAAGATTGTGTGAATTTAAAGTTATCAAGAGAAACTTCCATAATCAAAAGTTATTTGATTCTTACTTAGCAATTCAAGCATTTATTTCCTAATGTTTGTAAGGAACATACAGCCTCTGGTATTCACTGGAGAGTTACATCTCTTCCTACATATTATATTGAGATATATTGGGGACTCTATGAGCCATGAACATTCGCAGTGACAACATAATGAAATCGACCAGCTCATTATACTGATCTGTTTATTAGAAATAAATCAACTTCGTGACTGAGCAAAAAAGCAGGAATTGAAGTAGCAATTCTAGGAAAGTCATGAAAAATAAAGCATAAGAATTTGAATACATCCTTGGAGTCTGTTGACTAATAACTATATCATGGGAAACATTATTGTTAAAATATGTAAATAGATTGAACATTTATCAGTGTCCCTTTCCTTTTTTCTTGAATAAGGACATAAAGAACACAAGCTGAAGCTGAAACTGTGTGGGGGGCCTTATAGATATGTGTCATACATATATACATATATATATATATATATATAAAATGATATAGATGAAATACTTTCAGAGATGCAAGACACCATTAAACCAAACAAGATGGAGTGGATTATAAGATAAACATGGGAAACTACTTCAGAGATAACCTTGTACTCTGAGTCTTATTTGCATAGGCCGATTTTGGCTCCCAGGTGGCTGAAGGATAAATACAACACAGTGTAGATGTGTCTAATATTATTGTATAGAGGGCTAGTTAGAAAGCTACATTTGTATATGACTGTAACTGGTCACTTCATAATTGGTATCTTATAAAAAAAATACTTCTTAAAACCTATTATTAGGCAATCCCTAATGAGAAGTCACAGTGTTTTGAAATTAGGACAGGAAAACCAAAATCTGTTCCAGGTTTATTTAAATTTCTAGTGTCATAACCATAAGGAAAAATCTCTTGCTAAGACCCATTTTGTTACACAAGAGCAGTTTTCTCTTCCTTTTCTGTTTGCCCTTCCCCTTTCTCTTCCCCTCCCCCTTGACCTTCCCTACTTGCTACTGTTATTGCATTTCATTCACATGTACCATCAGAACTGGACACACATAGTCTATGCCCTTCTTAAGGAGTTCAAAAAGTTAGTCTGAAATTTCTACTTTTAATTTAAAAATATTTAGTAAATAATTTTGTAAGTAGGATTTAATTCTGAGTAACAAATCATTGTGTGAGGAACAACGAAAAGACCAAAAGATTTATTTTTTTAAACAACCACCTGCCAAAACAATGTGAACAGAAGTATGCAGAAAGTAGGAAAGTATTAACTCTTCATCTCAGTTACTCAAATAAAAAGTTGCCATATGAAACATGAAATGTATTACTGATGCAGCAAGTTTTGCTTTATGTGAGATATATTGGTATATATACAGTAATTTATTCCATTACCTTCATGTTCTTTAATCATTCTTAATCATGCACCAAACTCTTTTTCTCTAAAGCAATGAGGTACATTGCAGTCTTTGATGACTATTCTAGTGTCATCTCTTGGACCACATGGCAAACATGAGTTTCCATTGGTTTTGGGTTTTTTAGATGATGGCATAAAATTTCTCTTCACACAGAGTGTATAATTATATACAAAATAATTACCTTGCACCTTACTCTAAAATTATTTTAGTTTAGCATGTAATTAAATATTTTTTTTCAAATTATTTTTTCAGATAATTGACAAATATGGCAACCTGGCAGATGCAGATTTTATTATTTTATTACTCTCTTGTATGTAAGAATGTAAGGTATTTCTAATTCTGTATATCTTTAGAATTTAAACACAAAAATATGTATAATTTGTATGTATAAACTGGGAATTTTGAATTATTAGTGGCAAGTTTCAGAAATATGATATAATGACTAATGAAAATAAGAACCAAAGGTTTATTCTGGATTTTATATTTTATTTAAGGGAAAATATTTTATAATACGTATGTCTATGTGAAAGTCATTCCTGCACAGCCTACCTCCACTGAAATCTTGCATAAGAGACACAATCTTTATGGTGTCTCTCCAGGTCAAGAAATCCAATCTTTATTAAATTAATTCTAGAATGGAAAAAAAATAATAAAAAGGGATGTCTTCTAAGAACTAACAAATGGAGACTTTTAAAGCAAAGACTCAATAATTCAGTTACTAAATATACTATTTATAAGACTTCATTTTGCTAATAAATGCCAAGGTTGTTTTACTAGATGTGCTAAAGGGAAATTTCATTTTTTATCTGATCATTTGAAAGTCCAATTTTGCTACATTTTAAATTTAATGGCATATTCTTGTAACAGGTTAGTGTAATTTCCTCCCCCAATCTCAATGTTTTGTGCTCCTTTAATCAAAATTATAAAAGTCAAGAGCTCCACCTTTATGGAAACAATCATTTTTTTTAAAATAAAATTTATGAGCTTGGTTTTTTTCTCATTTTGGTTGGATTATTAATTTCAAATATAGATATTTGTTGCCATATCTGATTATTTTTCCTTTATTGAAAGAAACTCCACATTTAGTACATTGAGCTCAAAGAAGTTCTGCCAAGAAGACAGACTCAGCTTCCTTCAGGCAGTGACAGGGCCAGAGGCAATGGGCACAAAACTGAAACATGGAATGCTCACCCTAAACATCAGGAAACACTTTTTTCCTATAAGAGTGCATGGGAACAATTTGCCCCAGGAGGATGTGTAATCACCATCCTTGGCAACTCGCCCAAGGCAGCCCTGTTGGAACAGAGAGGTTGAACCCCATGACCTCCAGAGTTCCTTCCCAACCTTGATCATTCTGTGATTCGGAGAACTCAGACTCAGTGAAAATAGGTTGATGCTTTATGAATGTACTGCTTTAACACTCATGATTTGATTTCCAGAACTGGGGTGGATTGTGCATATTATAGAGGGAATAGGGGTGGGAAAGAGGCAGAGGAAGAAGAAGGGGAAAGAGAAGAAGGAGACAAGGGCAGGGAAGGGAAAATCATTGTCATGTAGAAAAACGAGTCTTAGAAAGAGAACTTTCCCTTATGATTATGGCATTGAAAACTTAGATGAACGTAGAGTAGATTTTTATTTTCCTGTCCTAGTTTTAAGGAAATGTAACTTCTCATTAGCTGTTGACTGACAAGACATTTTTAGAAGTATTCATCTATATACATTTATATATGAATATGCACATACATGTATATAAATGTACATATACAAATACTTTTAAAGAAAATACTTTCTTTTTTCTAAAGATATTTGTGGAATAAAAGCTCCAGGTTTTAAAAAATCCTAATATCCCATGAATGATCTATTAGATCTGAAGGCTCTCTTAGTACTGGGATCTGAAAGAACAATTTACATCTTCTCATATCTATCAGACTCTTTGGAGAGCTCTTGGTCCAACTTGGCATAACTTCACTTAAGTGCTCTGATGCTGTCTATGTAGGATATTATGTAAATGTTCAGCAGACTCCTAAGCAGCATGTAAGATTTACTGTACTCAGATACTAGGAGGTACTACAAAATTAGATCTTTTGAAGAACTGATTTGTTATCTGTGTACAAATACGGAGTTGGTCATCTTTAAATCACTGATTTTTTAAGTTAAATTGAGAAAACTGTACAAGTTTACAGCCTTCATTTGCATGAAATCTTTGTATTCAAAGAATGAACTTAGGTAGTGAAACAAATGAAGGAAAGAAACAACCTTGACACTGCCTATATTCTCCATGAATAGTTTAATCTTTGGGAGAATAGTGTCAACCCTGAAATATAGGATGGTTCAAAAGAAAAAAATGTGTTCTGCAGCATAACCAAGGGAAAGAGCTATTTCTTTTAAAACTAGAATTCACTGAAACAAAGATAACAAGTACAGGGAATGCTGGGAAGAAATAAACACATGGAGCTTGATCTGCAGTCCATGTGAAGTCCTCAGGCTCTCATTTATCTTGGTGTCTCCCCTCCCAGGCCACCCTGTGGGTTCCTTCTTCATTACTCTTCCTTACCCTCTTGATGATTCTTTTTATTCTTCATTTTACTGCATAGTAAGCCCTCTTTTACAAGAAGGAGGGAATAGAAGCTCTGCCTGGTGAGTGTCCAAGAACCTGGGCATCCAGGGACTTTCTGAATGGCTACACTGGACGCAAGTATGCAAAGTTTGATATTGCAGATATTACCTTATAAGGGAGTAGTAATAAGCAACATCCTTGCTGCCTCTATTCTATAAACAGTGAAAAATATACGTTTTCTCAAAAGTGAAATTTAACTTAATGAGAAGATCTTGACAATGTTTTCAGGATAACTATAAAATTGTCAGTTCTCTGTGTGAGATACACTCTTGCACAAATTAAGTGATAAAGATAAGCACAAATTGCCCCATTCTTTTCAAACATTTATGAACCTGAGAAGTCACACTCAAGACTTTGTATTATTATCTTTAAGGAATTGATTTGTATTTCCCAGATGTTATTGTCTTCCTCTTTTCTTGGAAGTCTAAAAATAACAAAATCAAAATGCACATAAAAAGACCCTCAAGGACTGAGCTGATTGTCTTTGTTGCATGAAAAATAAAATAAAAAACTACAACAAATATCCATGTGCACTTGGTAGGAAATTTCTTTTTTTTGCCAAGGGGTTAACTAACTCAGAGCCAATATATAAAAAAATGAATCTCAAACAGGAATTAAAACAAAATAAGGAAATGAGAAATAAGTTAGCTGGCAGCATCTATCATTTACCACATCATTTATTTACCATTGTATGATTATCTGTCCTCCTGTTTTTAATTACCACACTCTCATATGTATTACTTTGTTGCTTTTTCTCTTGTAATTAGTTTTATTTGAAAAAGCTAATTATGCACCACTTATTTCCTTACACTCAGTGTGCAATTATCACTGATCCAATGTGAACCAACTGGTTAATGATCATATCAGTAAATATCTGCTTTCTCCATTCCAGGGAAGCAAACACTATTTAATGATGACTCTCACATTTGTTTTCAGATTGAGCTCCTTTTTTATTCAAAAGGAAGACATTTTGTCATAAACCTATGCCCAGCCTTTAACGACAGTTCAGAAAAATGTCACACATTTATTTATAATCTTCACTGCCTGTCAATCATTGATATCTTTCTTCAAAGTTCCTCACCACTTAATAAGATAATTACTAGTGGAATGCTATTGAATGCTAATAACTGGAGAATCTATTTTAAAATTGCTCAATTATCTACAAAATGGTTAAATACTGTGTTATCATTTCAAAAACAGAATACATTTTATGGCTTTTAATATGGTCTTATGTAATCAACATTAAACATGACTTCTAATCAAACATCATAGAAACTATATTAATAATATATTAATAATATAGTTTCTGGAATAATAATACTTTTTAAGGAAAATTATAAGCATAATTAGATGGCACAAAATTAATGATTAGATTTCTCGAAATAGCCAATTCTGTTGATTAATTCAAAGCATATTATTCTCTAAAATCTTGCATTATCCATACTGGGAATCCCCAGCTCTAAGGTGCTGAGAGACAGACACAAGTAAACCATGTATAATTGTTCAGTTTACAACAATGCAGTTTTCATTTCTATTAACCTTATAACCAACTTACTTGAAAATTAAAATTCTCAAAAAAGGACAAAGCAACAGTAGTTCTATTGTTTATCATTATTCTTAACAATAATATTAACATTTTAAAGTATTTGAAATAGCAAAATACTATGTATGCTTTTTGAGTGTAAAATATATTTGCCCCATTTTTTACCGGTACCTTATGGGGAAGAAAAAAAAAACACAACAGAAAGTCTAGAAACCTAAGAAAAATAAGCTTATAAATGGTTGAAATTGGAATGGATTTCATGATTTTTATTTTTGAGCTTACAGGGTGCAGCCCTCCTGTTCAAGTAGGGCCACCTAAAACCAGTCGCCCAGCCTCATGTCCAGATAACTTTTGAATATTTCCAGTGTGAGGAACTCAATAACTTCTGTGAACAGTGTTCAGCCACCACCTTACAAAGAAAATATATTTTCTGATGTTCAAACACTTCCTGTGTTTCAGTTTGTGCCAATTGCCTCTTACCTGTCTGTGTATGTCTTACCCTGTCTCTCACTGAAGAGAGCCTGGTATCTTTTTTGCACCCACCTTTCAGGTTATAATTTATATAAATTTACATATAATTTATATAAATATATTTAATATATTTAATATATAAATATAAATTTATATAAATTGAAAAGATCCTTCTAGGGATTTCTCCTCTCAAGCTTGAACAGTCCCAGCCTTTACCAATAGGAGAGATGTTCCAATTCCTTCATCTTTTTAGAAGCCTTTCACTGGACTCTCTCAAGTATGTCCATAATGTACATCCCCTGCTCCAGTGATACTACAGCAGAGCCAGTCTCTGACTGCCCATAGCCCTGCTCTGCCTGGCCATGTGCCCTGCACACCTGCAGGCCTATGTCTTGGTCTGCTCCCACCCTGTCTGCAGTCCCTGAGAAGGAGCCTGATGCTCAGGGCTGGCTCCTTTGCTGCTCTCCTCCTGGTTGGAGCATGGGTCCTGGCTGCCAGTCCCTGACATGATACCCCAAGGGGGCATCCCTACCCCATGTAGCAGCCATACTGTGAGGATTTCTGCTGTTGTGCTTGAGAACTTGAGTGCTCACAACTGAGAGCATAAGAAAGGCATAGTTGGTCTCTTCGCCTGTGTGCCTTGATATATTTTCTGTGGAATTTTTCACTATTAAATACAAAGAATGATTTTAGTTTATCCAGCATGAATGAAAAGACAATGCAGAATTTGTCTTAGAATTAAATGTAAAAAAAGGAGTATTCCATGGTTTTGCTGTATGGTGATGTCAATCTACCTGTTAACAACAGTTTGTAAAGTAGTTACTATGTACTTGTCACATTTTAGAAGTAGGATTTAATGACAGCAATTTTTTTTTTTCCCCACAAAAAGTTAAGTATTGCCAGCTGTAAAGAATTTCAAGAGAGCAGAATTTGGAACATATGAATTACAGTGTAATAATACAGACAAACCTTAGAGGTACAAAAAGCAAGGTTTAGAGTTCACGTCCCCTGTTTGTAACAGATGAATACGTATTGCTTTTGTTAGCTGTGCGCTGTTAATATAAACACATTATTATTCTGAAACACTCCATTACCCATAGGGCAANCCTCTTACCTGTCTGTGTATGTCTTACCCTGTCTCTCACTGAAGAGAGCCTGGTATCTTTTTTGCACCCACCTTTCAGGTTATAATTTATATAAATTTACATATAATTTATATAAATATATTTAATATATTTAATATATAAATATAAATTTATATAAATTGAAAAGATCCTTCTAGGGATTTCTCCTCTCAAGCTTGAACAGTCCCAGCCTTTACCAATAGGAGAGATGTTCCAATTCCTTCATCTTTTTAGAAGCCTTTCACTGGACTCTCTC
>VYXB01008328.1:220744-240179 GCA_013397135.1 Pachyramphus minor
TGTGTGCCTTGATATATTTTCTGTGGAATTTTTCACTATTAAATACAAAGAATGATTTTAGTTTATCCAGCATGAATGAAAAGACAATGCAGAATTTGTCTTAGAATTAAATGTAAAAAAAGGAGTATTCCATGGTTTTGCTGTATGGTGATGTCAATCTACCTGTTAACAACAGTTTGTAAAGTAGTTACTATGTACTTGTCACATTTTAGAAGTAGGATTTAATGACAGCAATTTTTTTTTTTCCCCACAAAAAGTTAAGTATTGCCAGCTGTAAAGAATTTCAAGAGAGCAGAATTTGGAACATATGAATTACAGTGTAATAATACAGACAAACCTTAGAGGTACAAAAAGCAAGGTTTAGAGTTCACGTCCCCTGTTTGTAACAGATGAATACGTATTGCTTTTGTTAGCTGTGCGCTGTTAATATAAACACATTATTATTCTGAAACACTCCATTACCCATAGGGCAAAGATAACTCTACAACAATGAACACATCTGTGTGTGGAGAAAAGATGCAAACGGTGTAGTAAATGCAACATGGTACTGCATATATTTACTTCAATTTATACTTTATATAGACCGAAATGCACATAAGGGATGTGGCATCTGTATGTATAAATTACATGTACACATATGTATAAAAAAATATACACATATATATAAATTATATATACACAAGTTAGATTATTTCTCTTCGTGAGTTTGATGCGGATGAGTCCAGACTACGTCAAGACTGTGAGTAACCTTTCCTCAGAGACTCTTCCCTCTTCCCTTCTCAAATCCACAAGGCTTTTAACTTCAGGAACATGTTTGAAGAGAAACTTGAAGCAGTAACTCGGTCAAAATGAAACAAAACAGACGCAAAAAATGGCATAAAAATAATATCACCGCCACCCACCCTTTAAGTCTTTGCATGACAGAGTTTTCTTTTCAGGCTTGTTTTCATAGACTTTCTTGTCTGCTCTTAAAAAAACCTGTATTAGTTTGGTCTGGCTCTCTCACCAAACAAACAAACCAAAAAAAACCAGAAAAGATGCATATATGATATTTTCTGTTCTGCAGGGATCTCATCTGACATCTTCCTTAACTTTCTGCTCTTCTCATCAGTGTTGCAGTCACTTGTTTTATCAATATAATTATTACATTATAAAGAAAAATGATTCCTAACTTCATTTTAGGAGAAAACTTTTATAATTTTTGGAAATTATTGAGCTGGCATTTTGGACACAGCATGTCACTTTGAGACGATTTCTTACCCTGTTAGTGGATTGAATAACCTCTGGGTCCTAGCCTGGCTGCTGCAAAAATGAACATTGTCCTGGCCAGAACCAGGACACCTATATATGAAAGGATTTTTCAATGTTGGAATTCACACATGAAAAAAAGAAATTTAATTAATGTCATAATTAAGCAACATGACAATTTCCCATGAAAAATTTAATTCACACTCAAGAGAACTAAAGCAACCAAGAACTTACCTGCACATTTTACTTTTAAAAGTGTTCAAATCTAAAGAAAGTTTCCATTTTGTTGCTCCTATCTATCTTAACGCTAGGTGGACAGGGTTTGGGAAAGCTTTTTTTTTTCTTAACAATAGTTAGAGCATTAAAAGCAGAGTTGTAATACATTATAGATGTTTTGAATTTTTTATTGTAATGTCTTTGTTCATGTTAATGTGATGCAGATGAATTTGGTAGAACAGCAAAAAAAATACTTTAAAAAAACTCAAAACCTCTTTTAAGTTTTGCATAAGTTTTGATTAATGTTACTATAGAAGATAGTGCATAGACACAGAAAAAAATAGACATGAGCACAAGAAAAGATAAAGGAATAGGAACTCTGGTATTCAGCAGTTAAGTTCAGACTACCTTGTTCTTTATCAGAAGATTTTTTTTCTAAGTCCTCTGACATCCATATTTCAGTGGTGATGTGAAATGCATTATGTTTCCTGGATGGGAGGTGTTGAGTCAGTGATCAAAATTTGAGAACGCTTGATGTGACATCTAACATCTTGAACTGCAGCCTACTAAATAGACTGGAAGAAAAGCTTTTATATTGTTCACGCCTTTTATTTCCCCACTAAGGGGTCAGAAAATGCTTCTGAGTCTTAACAATGAGACAGTGCTTTTTCAGAATCAATCCCAGCTACTGTATAACAGCCACATCTCCTTTGGGGAATCAATATCTTAAAAGTTACTCAGAGCAAAAGTTAGGTCTATATTATAGGTCAAGCCATGCTGACAGGTTGACAAGGCAAGAATGTCATTTATCCTTTATGGCAGAACCAGGAACAGAGCTCTGTTCTGATCAATCCACTAACAGGATAAGAAAGTGTCTCAAAGTGACATGCTGTGTCCATTGAACTTAAACAGCGCCAATCTGCTGTTCATTTAAACCTTGCCTTTGGCAATTTTCTGGAAATGTGTGTTGAGCACTTTAGATAGTTCTTATACTTTTTTTCTCTAAGACTCTGTCTAGAATTTTGGTCCTGGAGAAAAGTTTATATGTTCCACCACTTAAAATGAAGATCCAGATTTTACTTCAAAAGACTGTCTAATGGAAAAGGTTTGAGCAAAAAGCAACAGATGCACATTTAATGTTGTTATATGAATATGATCTTGAAACAGTACACATTCATTTCAACAAATATTCACAAGTGTGTGCGCATGTGTGTGTATGTATGAATATACCAATATTCAAATGTGAATTTTCCAGGAAAGGTCAGTATTATTTGATCAGACTTGATAATATCAGTTTTATCCTTAGGATCTAACCTTTCTCTTTTTTATTGTTTTGTTCCCATTCCTTCTCATGAGTTCCTAAAAACTTTTACAGAATTTATATCACAGTGAATTTAGACTTAATTTTCCTGATTCCATAGCTGATGGCTAGACAAAAGAAAGTACTGACATTTTAACTTGATGTGGTGTTACATGTTTAAGATTATGCCTTTATTTTAGGTCATCAACAGCAGCTCTATTAATTCATGATTTCAAATACTCCCAGATAGCTAAAAAATGCATGTGTGTCTGTGTGTGCATGTGTGCACACACACTTGAGAAGAAAAGAAAGAGTGCAAGAGAAAACTAATCTGATACCTTTTTTTGCATAATCATTCCTCCATCATAACCTTAGGATAACTTACAAATTACAAAGAAATTGTCAGGGAAGGACAATTTGGGTAAACCTACAAGACTCATCCACAGCAAACAAAACTGTTTGGAGGGAATTTGCCAAAAAATCATCTTGCTAGAGAGGAAGAAAAGCATCAACCTCAAATGAATCAGGTGGTCAATACCAAAAAGACTTTTGAAACAAAGGAGGAATCAGTCTGATGAGAAATAGAAAGGAAACATGAACATTTGCAGAATGGAGATAGAGATTTTGAAAAAGAAGCATCTCAGAGCTCTGCCCCTGCTCTCAGTGTTCCCAAGACATCTGACCGCTGCACAGTCTTGGCAGCACAGCCTCCCCAAGGGTCACTGAGAGCAGCCTGGTCCCAGTTAGCAGAGTGACAGGACCCAAGTGTTTAGTATCACTGTGTAAAACTAATGTTAAGGTTTGCATGCTGCATTACTGATACTGATCCTGAATGTATGGTTCACTGACTGTCAGTTAAATAACCTGCCCTTAATAAATTCATAAATCATTTTGATCAGGAGTTTGACTTAAAGCATTTGAATTGAGTAATTTTTGCTGGGCATGTGAGAAAATTTCTGACATTTGACTTATCAAGGAATACGTAATGTAATGTAATTTAACATAGGTTGAGAATTGAGATGTGAGAGTGGTTCAACTTAAGTCAAAGCGAAGTATGCAAATTAACACTGATTAGCTGAAGTCCTAAGTCTTGATGGCAGGAAGCAATTATTAGGGGAGGAGGGGATCAAAAAAAATTCCATGACAGACCGTAATGAGCTGTTTCAGACTTAGCTGCTAAACAAGATATCTATTACTTTAAGTCTGGCACTTAAAACTCTAAAGTCTAACCCTTGATAGAGATTTTGCACAGAGACCACAGAAAAGCAGAGGAAATGATGAGGTTTCCCTCAATATCTACTTGATATATATTCTATGTATCAGCAAGGAGACTGCCCGGGGCAGGGAAGTGGTAGAGTCACCATCCCTGGGCGTGATCAAGAAATGCCTGGATGTGGCACTTAGTGCTATGGTCTAGTTGAAAAGGTGGAAATCGGTCAAAGGTTGTACTCGATGATCTTGGAGGTCTTCTCCAAGCTAAAATGATTCTGTCAGTCTGTGATATCAGGAGGAACAGGTAGCAAAAAAATCCTTTACTTTATCCTTTAACTAATTTTGTTGTGCAATAAAGATATTCACAAGATCATCCTACCCTATACTGTTACATGAAAACACACTTCCAGTAGTACAGATTCAGAATTTGGTGTCCCCTATAGCTTTGCCTTCTCAATGTTTTCGCAGGTATATTTCTTTCACCTTCCCATACAGTAATTATTTTACTTATTTGATAAGATCTACACCAATATCATTTTTAGAGTTAATACCTTGTTAAGGTATGAAAAAAATACAGTAAAAGCATGCAAAGGAGAAAGCAGCATATGTAATATAGACTTATTGATTTAACCATCATGTCGATTTATTCCTATCGACTATAAAGACAGCCTCAGTGTTCGTCTGCCTTTAGTCATACTAATTCTTTTATGAATTCTATGTTGAGAATGCAGGCTGTTTTAATGTAGAACTTTTTATCTGTTATCTCCATCAATCCTCATGTCAAAGGCAAGTGTGAGATCAGTAGAAATAATACTGGTAATAATAATGGGCAAAAAATGAAACAAAATGGAAAACTTCCCTAAGCATCATAAATATCCATTTAGAATTTGGACAGCAGCTTGTGTTTGTGCTTATCTCAGCTAATCCATTCATTCTGCGGTTTAGTATAGTTTCCCTCATTTTCCTTTGAATTTTTGTGCTATTGGATGAATGTGCAATTGTACAAAGTTTATACTTCTTGACGTGTGAAAACAGATATCCCCAGGACAAGGAACGCAGGATAGAATTATTTTTCTTGTATGTTTATGGATAAATACAGAAATATATAGCGTGCACTAAAATGGGGGTATGATTGGAGCAAGAACCTACTCTGAACTTTAAACTCCTGTTCCTCCTGCCTTGAAACATTAAATGAGTGAAATATTTCTTGATACTCATCTGGTGTTTTGCCCATATTTTGCTAGAGGCATGTACAGATTTTTTATTACTCTGCTGTTTTATGTCAAATAAAGAGAAGGGCTTTGGACTTGTATGAAAGATGTTTAAAAAAAAAAAAAAAAGGCAAGTTTATTGCAATGTATTCACTCCCAAAGATTTTATCAGTAGAAGAATAACAAAGACGAGTCTTGAGTACAATAAGAAGAAAATATCTAGTCTAACTAGGTCACTAGTTCTTGGATTAATGGGGGCATGTAAACATTAAAAATATTCAATTTACTTTATTGGATTTATTTACTTTATTGGATTATTTAATGGATCAATTTATGAAGTAAAGTTAAAAAAACATACTTGACAAAAAATTTATATAATATTTTTTGGTTGACTGAAATTCTACTCTTTAGATCATACTGAAGACCAGTTTTACTGTTAACAGCATGTGAATAAAAACCAAACTTCTTTAAAAAATTCAGTTACCATCTCATATCTCAGTAAATGAAATTAATTACTGTTTTGAAGGTGAACTAATGGAACTATTGTTTTCTTATGCTTCTCTCTTTCTTTCTTTTACTCCCTGACTTTTATGAATAAAACTGGGCAACTGAGATTTTATTAGGGGAAAACCAATGTAAATTGCATGTCTTTTCTGATAGGAAGTTACTTCACAATCCTAAGCCAAATCCCTCATAGTTTATAATCAAGGCAGTATGGGTGAAGGGGCATACATTTCTGTGACCATGTATATGTATTTTGCATAAACTCTTCAGTGAATCAGCATTTTAAAAGAAATCAATTTGTTGGCCAAGAGCATTTGGACAAGATTTTAAAATAGTATTTTAAAAATTATGGAACAAGGTCAAAAACATTTGAACATTCAAAATTTTGCATTTGTCTGTAAGATTAAAAACCTCATGGGTTATCATTGAAAACAGATTAAAACTGCAACTAGAAAAATCTTTTTTAAAAAATGAAGTCTTTCTTTCATAACAGTGTAGAAGCATCTGTAAAATCACAATAAGGATATTTCAAACTTCAACAAGTAAGGGTCATATACTCGAGAGCAAACTTGTGTCTTGTAATTCCCAAATGGAGGGACATTTTAAATTTAGTCCCATCAACCATTACAAATCTGGTATTAGTACCCATGAGGGAAAAGCTAACATTTCGATACACTCAGTGTAATTAGGTAAAATTGCTTTTTACTGCAATTCATATGGAGAAATTGTTCCCTCAAATACAGACAATAGTTTGCCAGACTGCTTGATATAACTATCATTGTTAATTTGTTAATATTAAGAGACATATGGACTGTACTGCTGAGAGAAAGCAGATGAACTTATAGAAGGGGTCTGGGGCATATTTAAGGATATTAAAAGGGCAAGATATTGAAAGTAAATTCTGCAATAAAAATTTATTCAGTTATACCTTTATTCTTTGTTCTCCCAAAATACATATTTTATATTTATTAGGTAGTTAAATATGTAGAAAAATATAATCTATAGATTACCTTGGGAGCTATAGAGCAAAACTTGATTCATTAAAAAATAGACAATAGAGTTTTTTCTGCTGATTTTAAAGTGTGAACCAGACTGCAGACACTGTATGAAATTCCAAAAATGATATTTCACTGATGTGTGGAAATGTGCTTTGTTTTCTACCAAGAAAGTAATTGTATTCTCAAACTAAAGATAGGTGTCTGAGGAAAGCAAAATTTAATCGTAGTTGCTTACAAAATAATGGTTGAGTTTATTTAACCAAGTGGCACCAAGCCAGCTCTTCAGGCTTTGGCTGGAATACGTTCTAAATCCAGATAAGCAGGACAAGTTCCTTTCTATTCTAAAAGATTTGTCTCAGAAAATATTTTGACCATCCTATCTTAGTGGTGTTGTAAAGGATCTGTAAATGTGTGGTATAGTACTAGAGTAAAAAGAACTCACAAGGCCTAATTCAGATTGTCACCATAATGAGTTAGAAGACAGCCCTACAATATCAACTGGAAAATATGCTTCTAAACAAGACTATGATCAGTAGGATTAAACGTTTATAGAGGTTATTCCTAAGGGATTTTTGCTAAAAATCCCCCAAACCCAGACATGATAGGCAGAATTTTCAATGCTTTTGAGAAGATGTTTCTGCATGCTAAGTGTCATATTTACTGTACTTGGAAAATGAATATGTCACATTTCAACTCAAAGAAACTCACAGTTCTGACCTGAAGCCTTCATGGATTACCTAGTAACCAAGAATCTGTAATTTGTGTATTAAAACTAAATATGTACTTTTTATTTAAAAATTTTGGATTAGGTGTCAAAAAATACCTTAACTATTGTATTTTTTTTTTAACCTGCAATATAGATTGAGCATAAATGCTAAATTGCAGGGATTACATATACTAGCAATTTCTCATGTTTATATCCAATTTCTTTTAAATGTGTGTTACAAATAATACCAGAAAAAAAACCCCAACCCAATACAATTACAAAACAAAGAAATAAAAAAAAAAAAACAACAAAGCCCATGTCACCAAGGAAAATAAATGTATAGTGTCACTGAAAAAAATCCCCGAATGATTGTGAACTAAGTGAAAAGTTGCTACAGTATACTACTCAGAAAATAGATTTTTACAGTTAATAAGTAACTCATCTAAAACTTTAATTGCAACTTTACCTCAAAGGACATTAAAAAGAATTACTAGAAAATACTATAAAAGAGTTGTAAAAAGGGACTTAGCTAAAATTGTTCTAAAATACTGTATCTGTACAAGTCACTTAAAAAAAAAAACAACAAACCTATAAAGAGTTATAGTTAAATTATACTAATACAATATTTTTAAAAAAGGATTTTAGAGTAACAACTGAAGAACAAGCATTAAGCATAATCAGAAAGAAAAGCTCAACATCAGTTTAATGGAAGTTAATTTAAATTTTATTTTTTTAAATTTAACACAATATTTTTATTTTATTTGACAAAATTGAAACCAATTTTGTTACTCTATGCTTCCCTATATTCCCTATATTTTCCTATACTTCCTGTTAAAGTCTGACATTGAACAGTGAAAGAGAAAACCTACCAAAAAGTACTCTGGTAAAACCATTATCACCTTATAATTAAAAAAAAAAATAAAATTGGTAACTGATTTAATTTTTAAAGAGTGTAAGATTTATGACCATTGAACATTCTATATAATTTGACTATAGATAGAAAAAAAGTATCCTTGAATATGACACATGATATTCTAAGAAACATATATACCAGCTCCTTTATCCTAAGAAACTTTAATTTGATGCAGCTTATCTGAAGATATATTGAAGTTGCAATTTTTGAATATTTAGCAATAATTCATTTTTCCTCTCTCCAGCCAACTGTTTTCTCCTGTGAAAAATGATGAAGGTTTGGGGTTTATAACCTTTATAGAGGTTACCTTGTGGTGTATCCCACAAAGTTCTGACAGTAACTAAAACCTTTCTGTTTCACCAGAATATTCTGTTTCCTGAATTCTTATTTTAATTTTGACCTCACTTTCCACTAGCATTGTTTTCTCATCTTTTATATGGTGAATAATGGCAACCCTTATCAGAATGATATATCAAAATGACATATCAAAATCTTTCCTGTCTCCTCTCCCTGAAAGTACATTCTTTCTGACGAACTGCAGTGACTGGGTTTGTGAATATAAAAGTAGCTGGTCATTATTTCTTATGACTGAATAAACAAGTGAATAGTGAGTCATGATGCACTCTTCATTCCCACTATATTTATCTCCAAAATGCAAGCTAGAAATGAGCTATGGTAAAAAAGTATGATACAGTCGTTATTCCCACTTTGTAAGTATGGCTTAGAGGTATTCATGGGATCTAAAAAATATATATATATGGTAGCAGTACAAACAGTTTTAGGGGATATTCTGTGACTCTGGGACTTGAAAACGCAAAACAGACCTTGGCCTGCTCTTTTTACGTTCCTGCTAGAACATTTCCATGCAATTTCTAGGCATGGTTCCATAGTCACTGTGGGTCAGAGACCTTTATCAAAATGTGATATTTATGTATCTACTGATGCTCTGTGTATCAGCATGTTTACCAGTATGGATACCAATTATTATATTACTACTGTCAGAGAACAGGCTCAGGGCACTTTTAATTTAATGGAGCAGGAATGACTTATGCAACTCTCTTCCTCTTTAGGCTTCTTCAGGCAGAATCTTATCACTTGTTTCACTTTAAAAATGATGCTGTAACACAGAGGAAATAGATGCAATATTTCATAGAACCATACGCAGGCAAAAGTTATCTTTAGTTCCACTATTTCTAATACAATTGATAATGCAATTTCCCTCCACAACACAAGATGCTTAGTAAGAATTATGTAGCAATTCATATTCTCTTCCACTGAGATAAGTCAAATATAGTGGGATTTATCTCATCTACCTTTAAATTTTTATAATGCAGACATCTACATCTGAGTTTGTCAGCTAGACATTTTATTCCATGAATAAAAATGGGCACTTCTAGAACACGTTTCATTTCCTTGTACTATAGATGTCTAAAAAGGTTAGAAGAATTTTGTTTTGGAAATAATATGTATCTCCTTGAATTATATAAAGAGAATCTAGATGATGAATCAAGATGCAGATATCCAAATAGCTGAAACTGGGAAAGCCTTAAAAATAACTTCATGTTACATACAAATATTCTGTCAGAATCCTTATCCCAGGTCTCTTATTGAGTGTTTGCACTTAATAAATCTCATTTTAATTTTGATTTCTCAAAAATAAAAATGAAGTCCCATCATAGCATATTGTCTTTAGCAGGGGAAATTTTAGGACCTAGTGTAGCAGCTTTTTAGTCATGTCATCAATTTATAGCAATTCCTGCTGATGCAGAATGCTGGATCAGCAAAAGAATAATTAGTGGAAAATAAAGTTAATATTTATATTGTATGTGTCTGTGATATCAAAGATGTTTCTATTAATCAAGATTTCAATGAACAAAATGAACATTTTTTCCCATTACTTTTCTTTATTAAGTCATACATGCATAAGCAGTCAAATATGCATAAATTTATTTTTGTAGATATCAAAATATTTACAGTAGAGACATTTTAATTTTTTTAACTACTGGTTTTCTCAGAGAAGATAAGAACATATTAATATTTCCACTAATTCTTTATTTGCTTTGTCAGACTAGCATTGGAGATTTCGTTACGTCCATCACTGATTTTTTTTTTTTTTGAGTCTTTACATGTATGTCAATTTGAAAAAGCTTCTTTTTTTAATTGATAGGGACTCTTTTAAACCATTAATCTTACAGTGTCTTCTTGGATGGCATAAATATGTAAAAAGTGCCTGCAAAGAAAGGACCAGATACTGACTCATGTATACATGTAAATCACTGATATGTCTGCCAGGAGAAAAAAAGAAAAAAATAAGGTCCATTACTGTTTCTCTGTATCCTTACATCATCTTGACCTGATTTGCCTTTCTGCTAGTGCTCATCAGAATCCTCTGGTTTGTGTTAAATAGGATCGAAATGGCAGAGAAGTTGAGAGTTGACACTTTAAATGAGAGTCAGGCCTTTTCTGTCTATGTCATTGTGACAAATCTTTATAGGAATGTTATAGATACAGAACTAGTTATTAGCTCCATTGCTATGCACTCCTGTATCTCTGTGACAGAGAGCGATCATCAAATTCACATTATCTGGGAGCTTGGGAGTTAGCAGGAGCTGACCATGCCAGCTGGAAGAGGCTTAAAACACGTGTTATGTTATTAAGTGATATTACAATGCACCAATAATGGATTACAAAAAAACTGTTACAGACCTTGTTACTCGGAAGTATAGATGTACTGTGCACATTGTGCAGCTTGCTAAAAGAAAAATGATGAATTGCTATACAGTTTAGCATAGAATTATGCAGAGGTGAAACTGGATTAAATTTATTTACATGACAAAAATAAATGCATAAAAAATAAAATATGAGCATGAGCGTTAGCAACAGCATCATTTTAGAATGTTTGGGGAGATTTTTGCCTCGTTTTTACGTAAAATGTATTTTCCCTTTTGGCATAGATATGGGCCCCGCAATTATCCCTGTTGCACTGTGGCTGCAATTAAGACAATTTACTTAAGGACACTCCAATGTGTAATGGGCAGTATGAAAAAGAATCATCAACAAGCATAATAAAATCCTCCAGTCTAACAGAGGACATTCAGGGCTGAAAAAAGAGTGAAAAAGACTCACTGCAAAATGCTTAAAGTTTATATCCACTCAAGGCTTAACAAGAAGAAAAGGAATCCACAAGGAATAACTGAATTCTTAAGTAAATCCATTGAGGGAACAAAGGTGAAAATAACTCAGGTCGAGAAGAGTAATCAAAGAAATCATTGTGTTTGTATGTCATGTTATTGGTTGTTTGTGTGGCTCCTCTCATAGCAAGACAAAACAAAGCTGGATTCCTAGTCTCATACAATAGAGAAGCCCTTGTACTTATCTGCATTCAGACAGTTTGTGCATAAATTAATCGAGGAAGAAATATTCTACAAATATGAAGTCACCACCACTGAATCACTAAGTCTCTGAAGCAAAATTTATACCATGTTGAGAGAGAATGCTGTCAAATACTGCTGCTCTGTCCTGATGATCTTTCCTACACTGTGGGCTACTCACTCTCCTAAACAAAGTTTTGGTCATTGTGAATCTTCCATCTGAAAGGTTAATATAATTATTTTTATATTTCTAAGGAATGACAAAGATGGGAGATAGTGGGACAAAAAATGGAAGAATAAACCACATTTTACATAGGTTCACAAATTCAAGAGCTTAGGAGACTGATCACTGCTCCTGGGAGAAAACAATTTATTACAGTCAATGACCAATTTTATATCCTCTGTGTTTTAAACAGTGTGCTCTTTGGATACTCTTATTTAATGAGTAATCATTGTGATATTCCTGCACTTCCAGACAGTCAATGCAAATCTTGCTCCAAAAAGTTTCTATTTAAAAAAAGGAGGGATTCTAGAGACTTCTTTATTAGCCTCTTTTTGTCCTCCAAAACTGCTGTTCAGTTTTTTATAGTTTTATGACGCACCAAAGTGAGACTGACAAGCCTGCAGTTTCCAGTGTTATCCTTCTTGCTCCCATTTGAGAATTGGGAAAATATTTGTCAGCTTCCAGTCAACTGGAATGTCTCCAATTCCAAGACTGTTCAAAAATAATTGAGAGGCCTCATGATGACATCAGCTACCTCCTTGAGGATTCTTGGATGAAACCCCTCAGGACTCATAGATTTATAGGGATCAGCAATTCTTTTATAGGAAGCAGCAATTCCTGCACAGCTTCAGAGTTAACTGGGAATTTATTCTCAGCACACTGAGACCCCCTTAGTCCATCATCCGTGTTGAAGACAGAGGCAAGGAAAGCATTAAACACCTCTGCTTTGTCTCTGTCCCTGTTTGTGAAGTGACAATCCTCATCCTTTAACTGGGGGATGTAATTTCTACACTGCCTATTGCCACTAATGGATTTAAAAGAACTCTTTTTTGTTGTCTCCCACATTTCTGGCCAGCTTCAACTCCAGTCAAGCTTTGGCCATATGAATTTTCTTACCATAGTAGCAAACAGCATCTCTGAATTCTTCCCATGTCACCTGACCTTGCTTCCACTGGGCATAGAACTTGATTTTTTCCTTATTTCCGAAAGAAGATCCCTACTTAGCCAAAATGACCTTCTGACTCATCTGCTTGCCCTCTGACATTTTGGAATTGTATCTACCTGAGCCCCTAGTAAGTGGTGCTTAAAAAGTGACCAGCACTGATGGATCTCAGCACCTTCAAAAGCATTTTCCTAGGGATCTTACTCTTACTCTTAGTTCCCAGAGCAATCTGAAGTCTGCTCTCCTCCTGTCCAATGAAGAAGTTTTTCTGGCACTTTTCATTCAGTAAACAGAGATTTTAAACTCGTTTCCTTCACGGTCACTATGACAAAGATGGCAACCAAACTCCACTCCACTCACAAGAGCCTCTCTGTCAACAAGCAACAAATCAGGTAACAGGGATAGAGAGGATAGACACAATCTATGAATCAGTCTTCAACTACAAGTGGTCTAGCCACACCACACAAGCTGCAAAAAGGCAAACGCAGGTACTGGGAGAATCAAGCCCCTAAGCTGACTCTAGGAGAAGATTGGGTTTGAGACCATCTAAGGAACCCCAATGTGCACAAGTTCATGGGACCCAGTGAGATTCATCTGCTGGTCCTCAGGGAGATGGCAAATGAAGTTGCTGAGCTACTGTCTATCATTTTTTAAAAATCATGGCAATCAAGAGAAATCTGAATGAATCTTCATTTGTAAGTCATGTTTAGCCAGTTTCTTTTCAAAGTAAAATTTTCATTTATTTATTTAATTAATTAATTTTACATCGTAGCACACGGTCTTTCTCAATTTGGGTAATTATATCTGTATGCTGACTCTAAATGAGATCTCACTGATGTCTTACAAAAAGATAATAATATTTCTGCATAGCTGAAAGTGTTTTGCTTGATGATTTGGGGGACCATAGTTGCCCTTTATAAAGCTTTGTTCTCTTATTGATGTACTATCATCCTTAAAAACACATATATACTTGGGTTTTTTAAATTGTTTTTTGTTTCTAGCTGAGAAAATTCCAGCTTGTTTCCAGGCCCAAGACCGCACTACAGATTCTTGTTCTGAGTCTCTAAATGAGTGGATTGCACTTTGTTCTCATAAATTCCCCCTCATCCTATTACTTCACTCTTTAAGGTTATTAATTTATTTATGTATAATATTTCACTGCTCCCCTCTATTCAAAATGACTGCCAACTTTGTGATATCATCTAATTTCATGACCTCATTTCAACTTTCAAGCCAAGGGCGAAATCCAAGATTGAGATACTGTGAGTGCTCCCAATCCTCAATAAATTCCAAATGCGACTTCTCTGAAGTCTAATATTTTCGCTTCAATACAAAAAAACAGCTTCTGTCATCTGATATAGTATGTTCCACAGAAGCTCACATTATATGTGCATTTGATTCCTCAAGGCTTTAATATTTTTCTTAAATATTTGTTCCAAAAACTTACATTATTTAAGGACAAACACATTTAGAAGTGTGTATATATTCATACGGTGTGTTGCATTTATTCGATAGGTTCTCCAGACTTCTCTAAGACAGATTATCCTGCTATTCTGTCATAAACACATTTTTATTTTAGATACAGTGTTTTCATTTTGCATCTCAGCATACTATATCACCAGTCTAGGTGGCTATCCCTTCCATTTTCCTTGTCCAATATGACATAAATATTAATAAATCTTTCTGTATAGTTTTGAGTAATAGTCAAAGTATGTTTAATCAACATTTTACTCAGTGAGTATAGTACTTGCTCTTCCGTACGCCTGTTTCTTCAAACAAAACCTCAACAGCTTATTCTATGTATACCTTGTGCAAGACTCTTTAGCCTTCAGTGCAGTTTTATGACCAGCTTAGAAACTCCAGAAAAAAGATATCTATAACTGAGGACACAATTCAAGTTGCATTTCAGTGTATGATTGCACTATCTTAATTCAAGTCTATGTTCTTTCACTGTGCTGTAACTATTTGTCCTTAAGGGAAAATTGTTATGGTTCTCAGACACCTTCTCCACACAGTTAGAGTAACTGAATGTTAATGCATTTTCCCCTAGAAGTTAGCCTTCTTTTACATTTTAACTTCCATTATCTGAAGGAAATTAAGTCCTTTGATGTAGTTCCAGGTTGCTTAGTCAGACGCAAAACCAAAATCCCTTAGTTCTCTAATATAAATGCTGAGAACCTAATAAGTTAGCAAGAAATATCAGGAGATATTGAGTAAGGGATCTATTTTTAAAGTCACATGCAAATAATACTTATTCCTTCCAAATACTAATTTTAAAATTCCATATAAGATTTTGACATATATATCTTGAGCAGCTTTTGATAAAGAATACAACACCAGACAATCAAATTTCAGGATGCTAAATTTTCAGTACTGGATGCTGATTAGATAAAACCATGGTACTAGAAGCACAACTCTTTTTGCCTATCACTCTCTAATAAGGATGTTTGTGTTTGATTAAAGATATTCTCTTTACCATGTTCTCTATAGGAAGATAAAACTCTTTACTTCCCATATTTATTATATACCAGAATTCTCCTTTTTATACGTTAAAAAATTGTGCTGCACTCTATTACATAATATCTAATACCAGTATATGCAGATTAATGTAAAACTGTCTGTGCTGTTGCTGATGGTGAATTTTATGAGAAAATATTAAAACTAGTAAAATATACTAAACCAAGCTAAGCAAAATGTTCATAAGCATAGCAAATTCAGTGATTAATAGTCAGCAGGATTCTAGCTTTCTATGTCACCACATGGATTTTATGTGGTGTTACTAAGCAACAAAGGTTACTCTTCAGCAACACTTAGATGCAGTATTTGCAGCTTTAATCAAATCAGCTGCTAAGTGAACAGTATTTTTGTGTAATCTGTTTGTCAGTGATAGATAAGCAGTACAAGCAAATCAAATATATGTTAATTTATTTAGCATTATTATAACAAGTCTCCTTTTAGTTAGTTAATAGGCTTTTCTAATGTACATCTCTGTTATATAATTTATCTTATTGTGAACCTTCTTGGTTACAGCAATAATTCAGGCAATATTTTGGTTCTCCCTCGAAGTTCCAAATAGTACTTACTGAAATGTGCTAAAAATGGTTATTAAAGCTGTTATATTGATATCAAGATAAGAATAACCCACATAAATACATTAGAGTCAGAACTATTTTTGATTGCTGTTACCTAACCATTTTAAAAAACAGAATCTCATAAAATGTCGTACATAATTTTTTAATTTTATCTTCTGCTTCTTCCCATGGTACTAAAAGAGAAATCTAGACAAAGTAACATGACAGGTTGTTGAAAGATCCCTCCGTTCTGCTGCTTCTAAAAATCTGGTTGTTTTAGAAGTGAAAACAGCTATCCAAAGAAAGCTTCTGTATTCCAGGAAGCATAGACTGTAAAACAACAATTTGTATCAGCTACTTGCCAGTACAGAAACGTTTGCTTCAGAAAAAGCATGATGCCTTTAAAGTTGAAAGGTCATAGAAGTGAAGTTTCTTTTAATCTGTGTGCCACCATATGGATAGGTTTGCTCTCATTTTATGATTTTGCACAGATAATTGCAGAATTCCAATTTAAATAAAAATATCCCTATATATAGAATTTAAAGCTATATCAATTTAAGGTCTTGTCTATGATTGATTCTATGAAACACCTAATAGCAGAAAAAAATGGACAAGAACAGGATGACATGAAAAACAAAAAAGTTGTACGTGCCATGCTGATATGTATAAAATAGGGAAAATGGTAATTTATCTTTCTCTGGTTTTGGAAATTAATTATTTTCATAGGTAGTATGGGAAGGATAGTAATGGTATCACTGATCTTATTGTTATGCTAATTTTTAAAAGAAATTCTCATTAAAAATTGCAAATAAAATTCCTGTAAGTCTTCGTCTTTCTGATGTAATTTAAATAACATACATTGTTTTAAAGAGGGGGGAGAGATGAGAGAGAATAAATACAGTTCTACTGTATTTGCATAATGATTTCATTTGAAATGTATCTCGGTCCATGCAGACCACAATCTAAGGCTTTAAAATACTGTCCCATGAGAATATTGACGTAGCACTTTAACTACTGTAGGCAGTAAGATAGCACTTGAACATGTTAGTGAATGTAATATATTTTATACTTAAGGGATATGTTGCTGGTTTGTATTTTTATGGCAGTACTTAGTGATGTCATTTGTGTCCCTATTGCTCCTGAGGTTGTGTGATGTAATTTATTGCAGAAGAGAGAGACTATTGCAGTGATATATCAAACCACCAAGCTTTAATCAAGAAAGGTGAGGAGGGAAATGAACAGAAATACTAATCTCCACAATTCGTTAGATTATAGAGGTACTCTAAATTAGGAATCAAGAAACTGTGTAACTGGCTAAAGCTTTTGGGGCAAGATAGCTTACCTGGAGTTTTGGGGGAGTGTGGGCTTGTTGGTTTTTTTTTGGGGGTTTATTTTTTTTGTGTGTTTTTTTTTTGACAGCCCTATCCCACTTTATTGAAAGGCAGAGCCTCTGCTTACAGTGTAAAAGCTACAAATAGTAAAATGTAATCTTCTGAGTGCAGTGGAAATAAAGCTAGTATGATTTTACTGGAATAAAAAGGTTTCAAGCTCATATTCTGAAACAATATGGACTCCTTTACATGACTTGTGTATGCAGTACCTGTTAATTCAACGTATGTAGGAAATTAGGGACAAAGGATCTAATCTGATTCCAGTGGATCTGATGAAATTTTTGTTGTTATGACAATATCAGCTAGCCTCCAGGAAATATTTTGCTATTTTGATGCTTATGTTTTTGTAGCCCTGAATATATTTGTCTAGCTGTGGTCAATTAACACAAAGAAATCCTAATTTTTTTTTTTTTTCCTCCAGCATGTAATAAATCATATAAAAGAAAAATATTTTTCTAGTATTACATCTCCCTCTACTGGTAAAATGTTATTTTCCTTATGATTAATTTCAAAAGGAGACTATAATTAAAAAAGAATGCAATATGGTAGTTCTTTTCAAAAATATGTTCCCATGGTGAATATTTTAAAGAGACAAATGAATTGGGTCTGAGTATTGTTTCAAAATTGGGCATTGTAGAAAATTCAGACAAGGGTCATTGATTTATTTGAGGGAGACTGATTCACAGAGAAAGTAGAATAATGTTTTCAGTGTGGTGGTCTACTGGAGTTCTCACAGTAATTTCCCTTAAAACAGAATAGAAAATACGTAAACAAGTTACCAGCCTAAAAAGGTTAATGCTCTATTACAATAAAGAAAACTAGCAGGAAGCACAGGTGCTTCCTAACAGTGTGAAACAGTTAAAGTGTGGTGAAATAATATAAGAAGAAATGATTATTAAAAAGAAATGATGGCTGCAAAAATAGACAACATTCATTCATCTGTCAAAATTATTAAAAACCTGTAAAACAGTGAGTACTGATAATAGTATAGTAAGTGTGTATTCAATAAAAACACCCTCAACATTCTGAATCACATTTAAATCAAACAGAGCAAGAATATCTTGTGCATTATTCACTAGTAACACTGGACTCAAAAAGGACATTTCATTTTCCCTAAGTTTTTACTACAATTCCCCAAATACACACAGTGGAAAAAACTACAGTGCAGGCCTCTCCTGCTTCTTTAGAACAAGGATGAGCACATTTTCTGTATAAATTTTCCAGCTAAAGCACTGGAAACTAAGCACCTGGTATCCTGACTAAGGTTTTATTAGGATTTGCAGCCTAGAGCCTGCTATAGGCAATAAATTTTGCCCTTGTTTTAAAGCACAGCTAGAGGAGTTAGTTGGGTCACCATCTAGCTTATGTATAAGATGACAGTACTCACTCTGAAGCCAGGAAGTTTTGTTTCTTCAACACAAATAAATCTTTTCTCTTTCCCAGGAGAGTGCTGTAAAAAGCAGAAATCATACACAAGAATGGTCCAAGTTACATTTTAGCTGAATGTGTGATTTTGAATTTTGAGTAAAGTATTTTGGTCATCACAGTGCATGAACTAAATATTTTGTGACAGAATATTCTTCAGCATCTACTTCTGTCATGGTGAAGAACATAAAATGATGATGATGGCACTGATAAGAAATACATTTTCAGTGTGTATTTTTCCACAAAATTATCAAACTAAAATAAAAGCTTTTATAATTATCCAAAGATAGTGAAATTATTCTAAAAACACACAAAAGAACAAAAAAACCCCAACAAAATAAAATTTTAAAAAAGCTTTAAAAATCAAGAAATCCAAATATGGAAGAGAGAGAACGATTGAGAATAGAAGAAAGGAAAGACGAAGGAGAGAAAGAGGGAGCCAGAGGCAATAGACAAAAACACAGAATATTCCATATGAATATCAGGAAACTCTTTTTTTTTCAGAAAAGGTGACCAAACAGGAACAGGTTGTCCAGGAAGTTGTCAAGTCTCCATCCTTGGAGATCTTCAAAAGCTGTTTGCACACTCTGCTCACAGAGACCCTGAGTAGCTGACCCTGCTTTCAGCTCGTTGATGGACCAAAAGGACTTCTGAAGGTCTCTTATTTCCTCAGCTATTCTGTGTTTCTGTGAAAATGAAGAAA
>VYXB01008328.1:240208-266673 GCA_013397135.1 Pachyramphus minor
GGGGGGGGGGAGAAGGAGAAAAGAGAGCTGGGAGAAAGGAAGGAAGGAAGGAAGGGAGGAAGCGAGGAAGGAGTAGAGTTTTCCCATGGAAAAAAAAAAAAGAGAGAAAAGAAAAAGCTGTGCTGCCCCACTTTTGTATGCAGATAATGGTGGTATTTAACCATGTGATCAGGTGAATGTCCTTTCTAAACTATCAGTGTCAAGGTAAATTGATTCATTGTTCCTGGTGTGCACTGTCAGCGTCTATTGTTATCTTTTCTTTTCTTACTTGTCACTTAGATTAATAACATTAGTGGTGTTATATGCTAGCAGCTTTCTTCACCATGTCAGTCACATAGGAAGTTACTCTGCACAGGTAATTTCTCTTCTGTGGATTTCTTTGTAGTACTTTCATTAGTTTAAACTGGCAGCAAGAGCACAATGTATCTCCTTCTGAATACTTACATAGGTTAATATTTCTAAAAGCATGATGGTGTAGTTACTGAATACATGTCATTGCTTTCATTTTCACTAATTTTTTGTTTGTATGCTTTTTTCTCCTCAAACTTGAAAGAATGCAGTTGTCAACTAATTGAAAGCTGCAAAAAAAAAAAAGAATACTTTTGCATGTACAACACAGAATGAATCTTTCTTTTACTTCAATAATAAAATGTAATTAATCCAACATAATTGGAGAAAATAAAGCATAGAGTTACAGTGAATAAAGACAACATATTGTAAATCATGAAATCCTACTAAATGTAGTGCTGCAAAATATGAAAACTGTTTTTGATACAGTGAGAATCAGGTTGAAGACATTGATAGTAGACTCCAGTTCTTAATATTTTAATTCATTACACTGAAATCCAGAACTTTCTAACAAGATGTCATGATGATGCAAATTTTTGCGACATTGATAAAACATAAGACTGGAATCCTATGGAGGATGAACTATATAACCCTGTATGAACAGTGATTTAAACCATTACAAATAATTTCCTTTGCATCACTACCTGCTATTTTCTAGTTATTATTTTCTTTAAACATTTACTACTAGAATTAAACACAGTACTTCACAGAGCATCACAGATACATGCTCACTGGTCCTTTGTAGTAAGGCTTTATTTTTCTCTCTCAAATGGAAACAACTTGTTATCTGAGGTCACATTATTCTTCTCCTTTGTGAATAAGCTCACACATGCTGGTTTCTGCTTCAATGATATCTGCAGCTGCTGAGCTCCTATCTCACGGGAGAAATTCTGTTTCTTAGTCAGTCCATGATCTTGCAGTTTCTACTATCCAGTCAGGATGATGAGCCAATGAAACCTTAGTTTGGCTGCTCAAGGAAGTTTTGGGTCTATAGAACCTGCTCCTTATGGATGAGGAACTTTTATTACCCAGGTATTTGTTGGGAAAACAAATTTGTACACAAACTGAGAAAACTTACTTGACAACACAATTACAATGGTAGTCTCGAATATGGCAATCATAATATTGTGGAGTTTAAGATTCTGTTGAGCACAACAAACATCAGTAATAGGACAAAGGCTTTGAATTTTGGAAGAGCCAAATTCAATATGCTCAGGGCCCAGCCACAAGTAATTCCATGAGAAGCATCCATGTAGGACAAAGTAGATGTTGATTACTAGGACTTACTCAAGAATGACCTTCTGGAAGGTTGAAGACGGACAAGAACAATCCATCCTCCACAAAAGGAAAGGAAGAAAGCAGAACAAAAAAAAAAGGCAAAAAAAAAGCATGCTAGCTGTGGAAAGGCAGCTAAATAAGCAAAAAGGACTATAAGAACCTTGACAGAACATGTAGTGATGCGGTCAGGAAGGCTAAAGTTCAGCTAGAACTGAAATTGGCCAAGAGTGATGTCAAGAAGAAGAAAGGCTTCCTCAGATACATGAGCAATAAGCAGAAGCACAAGGAAGATGTAGGCCCACTGCTCTACAGGGTTGGGAAACTAGTTATTAATGCTGATGAGTCAGAAGTTCTCTACACCTTATTTGCCTCTGTTGGATGGGTGGTCTGAAAGATGGGTAGGAAATTAGCTAACAGGCAGCGCTCAGAGGGTGGCAGCCTGTCACAAACGCATTCTCACAGAAATAGATACCCGGGCTCACACTGTTCAACATCCTCATAAATGATCTGGGTGATAGAATTGAAAGCACCCTCGTCAGCTTTGCTGGCAACACTAAACTGGGTAATGATGTGAACAAGTTTTAAGGGAAAGCCATCTTACAGAGAGACCTGGACAGGCTGGAAGAGTGGGTTAGCAAGAATTGCAGGAAGTTTAATGAAGACAAGTCCTTGCACCTGAAGACTAGAATCCACGTAGCTGGGGAGCAGTTACATGAAAAGAATCTTGGGGTCCTGATGGACAACAAGCTTGATGCAACTGGACAGGATGCTACATATTCTCATCTAGCCTCCCTTTCCTGTGGAAGTTTGGATTAGATATTTTTCTGAGGTCCATTCCAACCTGGGCTTTCCTATGATTCTTTGTCTTATGTTCTGTAAGGTAAGTCCATAGTAAGACAGATGAGAAATAACTTCTGAGAAATTTAGAATTAGTAGAGATTTAGGGAATAAATTGATCTAAACTATATCCCTGGAAAACTTCAGGAGACACTGCATAAAAGAAACTACTTTTCAAATGAAAATAGATCAGTGAAATAAATACAAGATATTACACACACAGATTTGTTGTGTGTAATTTATTTGTCAGAAATGTTTACAGTTTGGATACATTTACAGGATTCAGTTTTTCTAAGATGTCTTCGTAGTCAATGAAAAACAGGAGAAAAAAACCACAGCACAACAAAAAGCCCCACCCAAATAAACAAAAAACCCCTCACATTACAAGGATATAATTTATCAGCATGTTTTAGGTTTTTATTTTTAGACAAGATTCTAGAAGGGCTTATTTCTCTCTCATGAAAACAAAGATTACTTAAAGTGGCAAGCTTACACAACACACCTCTATTGTAGAAAATCAGTTTTGGCAAAGTGAATCATCATGAAGTCTTTACTTGTTTATACCACATGTACATCTTTCTCAAGAGAACTAAATGCAGTGAGAGGAATAGTGGCCTTTCAGAATTATTTCTACAATTTCATTTACTCAGAAAAGAGAGTAATGGACCACCATCACATGGCTGTATCAAGATCAGAGCTGTTGTCAAGTACTGTTCTTCACAGTAGTTCATTTATTGAAACCAGTAGTACAACATATCTGTCTAAAATCTGTCTCATCTGAAAAAAAGAACTATATTGTTAATCTTTAGAATGTTGCTCATTGCTTTCTTACAACTGTGTTAAAATTAATAGGAATGAATCGCTGTTCAAGGTAATATTTCAATTAAATATTTCAAGTTCTGATAGGTATATTTTGAGGGTGTATGCATCCACATTTGAATGTGTGTGGAAAATCATGCAAAATTAGGCTGAGGTTAACACTGCATCATTAGTTCAAACAAGGCCTAGATATAAGCAGATATACAGGAACACAAGTTTCCCTAATTGGACTGACTCTATGACATATTTTTAAGAGTTCTAGTGAATAGGTTGGACAGATAAACATCATAAGCTGAAGGTGACAAAATTACATCTTTCTCGAAATCCAGGACCTAGGAGGTGCTACAGAGGTATTTTGAACTAAATGATCAGTCATCCTCATTCAAAGAAATAATCTGTACTCAATTGAACAGCTGCAACAGCTTTAAAGGAATTCTGAAGAGAAGGGGTTTTTTTAATAATTTGTTTATATCAACTTGAAGATTTGCAGTTGCTTCAAGAATTATTTTATACCAATTATAGTGGCACATGTTTGAACTAGTTGTTTTTTGAATTACAGCTTCTTAGAGTAAAACTTCTGTTCAAGCTGAATAAAAGCTAATAGATATGCATAATCAACTTATTATAGAATATATTAAAATCAATAAGAGAGAAAGCATATGATATACAGTTTTGCTGGACCCATTATGATGGGCCCCTCATTTCATTTTCAGTCTAACAGTTTTGAAAAGAAGTTGAAGACAGAGACATATCAGACTCAGTTAACCGATATTACTTTTGCATTGTCTGCCAAAACCAGTAATGAAACACGCACAAAACCACCACAGATTCCTTAATTGCTACAAAAATGAGCATTGAAGGTGATGGAACTAATGCTAAAACATTCAATATGAAAATAAAACCATACATAGTTTGATATTCTTACTTAAAATTCACCATCCTGCAATAAGCCTTTTAAATTTTATATTACTAAACTATAATATTATATCATATTTTATTGTATGATATTATATTATTATAATAATTATAATGTAATGTTGTACCACTATTATTATAATAAAAATCTCACAGCCTCATAATTTAAGATTCAAATTTTTAAAAAAGTATTTATCCACTTTGAAGCAAGGCAAGCTCCACTCCATAAAGTAAACATTAATTCTTTATTACACACTTTAGCTCCACTTGCAGACCATAAGTAAAATTGGGCCTTTAAGAATGGCATCACACCAATGCTAAACAAAGATATGGCTAAATCAAACCAACAGGAAAATGTTGAGATTAGAAGACGATGTTTATCTCAGGCTTAGTTACATTTGCAATAAATAATCCTGAACATTCCATGATGCAGTAATTTGTGTAGAAAAGTTTCACCCCATCAATGTGTGTTCAGCCTAGCTGATCAAGTTACTCAAGGGATTGGATGAGATTTCAAATCCTCATCAGGCTTAATTATCAGTTGTTAATTGAATTTCCCAATGCTTCCAAAAGAAATTTTATCTCACACATGTAAACATAAAAATTTAAAGCATTTTAAAGTCATGTAATTCATTGTCTTGACGATGATTTATTTATAGAAGAAATACATACTTATATGGAGGGGAAAATTAATAGCAACATTAATTAACTGTTTCATTCCTTTGTACTTCAATCAGAAGGGATGAAGAAATCAGCTGTTGCTATGCAGTGAGGATAGCATTAGACACATTTAATATATAAAAAAGAAAGACCAATAATACATTTTATAAATTTGAATTTATGTAAAAACCATTTCCATAAATCTCAAATTTTGTGTGATTCCACTGATATTAATTGGTACAGTAATAAGTATTTTAAATAATGTTCTTGGTGTTTTGCATCCAAATACATTCTCCAAGCTATAGAAGAAGGTGATTCTTTCTGTTAAAAATTAAAGAGAATGACATTCTCATTCTGTCATACAACTCTTATGGTATCAAAAAATGTTTTGACTTTTAATTAGCAAATCATCACAGGCCTTGCATTGTTTAACTTGATTTTTAAATGATTAAATCTGCATAGATATTTGTTAATTAAAGATGTTTAGTCAGTTACCAGGGTTAGTGGGAGTCAGTCTAGATTCAGATTTCATAGAACAATGTAGTGTTGTTTATTTGTTAAATTTAACTCAGCTCAAGAAGTTATCCTTAGCTCAGTGCTAAGGATAGCAAATGTTCATTGACTTTACTCCAGAATAATGAATTTTACAGATATAGCATGTCTGTACAGCAGTATAACTATAAACGTTCACTAGATATTAGAAAAATATGTCCAGGAGTTGTTTATTATAATTGAGGGGGGTTACAATATTTTAGAATTGCTGAAGGTTCTAAATGAAGACAAAGTTTCCTCATTCTCACTCACAATATTCTGTCCTTAATTCTGAGTTATTGCAGAGATTTTTATTCATTATAATTGCAGAATACCTAGAGATTAAATTCTGAATTTCTTCCAGTGACATGCGCATTTGATAACATTATGAGTTTGAGATTTAATGGTCTTGGGAAGCTTAAGTATTATTAAACTTTTATTAACTAAGGATTTTCTCAGTGTAATTAAATGACTGAAAACACTTAAAGCTCACTTGAATTAACAGAGATTAAAACCATGCAATAAATTGAAAAATAAATCTTAGATTTCACAGCAAAATAATTTCACTTCAAATAAAGCAAAATCAGTGTTAACAGCTCATATTTACTTGTCCAACAGCATGTTCTTTCCATATTCAACTCAGGTTTTTTCTGCACAGACATTTGTCAGAGATATCGGGATTAAACCAGAGAGCTTTCACTCTTTATGCTATGGTTTTGTTTCCAGCCTCCAAGAAATACCACCTTTTTAATAAGGTGATTTCTAAATCATCATACAAATTAATGTATCTTAATACAACAAAGTCTTTCAACTATTTTCTTACCTGTTATTGTAAAAATATAAAATCAGGTTGTATCAGAAATTTTGTGAAGCTCTCTTTCTAAGAATTCTTTTTCCCAAGGAAACATTGTTGCTTAACCCCAGCCAGTAACTAAGTACCACAAAGCCACTTGCTCACTCTCCTCTAGTGAGATGGGAGAAAGAATCAGAAGGGTAGAAGTGACAAAACTCACGGATTAAGATAAAGATAGTTTAAAAGGTAAATCAAAAGCCACGCACTCAAGCAAAGCAGAACATGAATTTCACTCAGCACTTCCCGTGGGCAGCTCTCCAGAACAGCCATGCCTCGTCACACATAACGGGACTTCAGAAGACAAATGGCTTCACTTCAAATGCCCCCCCCTTACTTCTTCTTCCCCCAACTTTATTTACTGAACATGACACCATATGTTATGGAATATCCCTTTGATCAGCTGGGATCAGCTCTCCTTGCTGTGTCCCTTCCCATCTTCTTGTGCACCTTCAGCCTACTTACTGGTGGGGTGTTGTGAGAGGCAGAAAAGGCCTTGACACTGTGTTAGCGCTGCTCAGCAACAGCTAAAACATCCCTGTATGATCAATACTGTTTCCAGCACAAATCCAAACCCTAACAAAATACTAGCAACTAGAAGAAAATTAATTCTGACCTCCCCAAAAGAAAATATTAGTAAAGTTGAAGATCGGAATGATTTGTAAAAATACTACAAAAGTTTTGAGTAAGTAGAGTAACTCTATAATACTAGAAAGCATGCATAAAAAGAAAATACCAGCAGACTAATTTAAGAAAATAGTGGAAGAATATATACATATATAAAAGAAATATGCATTTCTGTATAATTGAAAATTTAATAGCACAAAATTAAAAATAAAAAACCTTACATTTTTACATTTGTGTAACATATGTATATATGTAAAGTAATTATAAATACACACATACAGAGAATAACAATTTATTGGTAATAATAATATTTGTAGTAATATGAAGAACCTTACATAAGAGTCTGAATGAGGTATTTCTTTAACTTGTCCTCCTTCACAGCCAGTGCAAAGAGAGCAAAACCAGAAGCTTGCCTAAAAATGAACTCATCTTAAAGTGTTGACTCTGTTTTCAGTAGAACAAGTTGAGCATGATTAGAATCCTATATGACTCCTCCACTCAGGTTACTGCAATTGAGTTTTATGTACTCCCTATCACTTGGTCTATATTACTGTTACTATTAAATAAAACCCAGGTCATTTATGAATAACGTTAGCCTCTGTGTCAAAGTGTTCACTGTCTGTATCCACATCGTAGATAAGTCAGGAAGAATAATAAATAACTAGGTTTACACCAAAGCAGCATCTGAATAGCTTACATATATCATGATAATGTACAAATTTTGCAGCTTGTGAAAAGCCTGAAATTATTTGTTATTGTCATTGGGTCTAATACAACATCCTTTTAAAAACAAAGACTACGTCTTCATAATCATCTATTTACCATTCAGTGCAATATGCTACTTACCACTATCACAGGTGAAAGATAATTCCAGGCTCTGGAAATAAATACACACACATGAACAACACAAATGTACACAATGATCAAAGCAAAGCTATATACAATTTGCAAATCAGGGACAGTTCAATTTTCTTTATTTTTTTTTACCAAATCCACCAAGTGGATCCACATTAACAATTTGTAATATGTGTGACTATCATGGTTTAGAAAGTGTAAAAACCAGTTTACTGTTTTCAGATTCCTTGAAAGTATGAAAAAAATAAATACTTAATTAAAAAATATGTATTTTATTTGTTCCACTTTTTATAAACTATAATTTCTGTTGGTTTGGGGCAAATTTTATGGTGAGAATGAGAAGTTTTCCAACAACTTTTGAGGTTTTGAAATGTGTTTTTTCTTTGGACTGCAAAAGAAAACCACAGAAACTTTTGCAAAATAGACTTGTGTTGAAGTAATTTATTCTGAATTGAAATGGGCAAGTTTCAGTTTTGTCTGTATTTCTTCTTTACTTTATAATTCACTCATCAGAATGTCCAAGCCAAATCTCAGAAAACTTCATACCAAAAATAACTTCAAAATGAACATGTGTTTCTTGTTCTACCTTTGCCAAAGCAGAAGTGTTTCAGCATGAAAAAGCTTAGAAGAAAAGGATTTGATCCACTCTGGTTCTTCCATATCCCAGTAATTAACTTTGAAGTATATGGTTATAAAAGATTTATAGACTTTAAATTCATGCCTATTGGCCCATCATGAAACAAGTAACTTCTACCATAAGTCACAAAGCTGACTAATGATACACTGATCTGCCATAGAGGGCCTTTTTTGTATTTGGTAAATGGACAACCAGAAGGACCGCCTAAGAATGCCTGGGTTTTTTCCAGAGAATTCCCAAGTAATCTACCTGTTTTCTAAGGATAATTTACAGATATTTTTGTTGAAATTGCCTCAAAACAGTGTTATTACCAAGAGTCACAAATACAACATTGAATTTCTGCTCTTGCTCAGAGATGTAGAATTTTTTATCAACTGGATAGGGAAAAAAAAAAGGATAAGAGAAATATAACATGTCAGTGACATTGCCATAATTGAATACATATTAATATAAAGTTGTTGAAAAATCTTAAATATATACGATTATGTATGCGACCACTATTTTTTGAGTGAACCATTCATAAACCTTAGGACACTAACGTATTTTTGATCAAACCAATCAAAACCTTCTCAATCAAAAATCTTCTTTTAAGAAGAACCCTAGCCAACCTGATCAACCTGTAATTTCCTCTTAGAAAATCTTGCTATTCTAATAACAAGGGTCACATCCCTCTTACACCCGAGATCCTGGTAAATTAGTGTTTGTTTGATAGGTATGTATTATTGGTACTGCAAAAAGACAGTCCATACTTCTGACAATTACTTGTAAGTAGTTTGGATTATCCCTAAACTTTTACTGCCTAATTGAGGAGGGGGAGTGATAGAGAAGTTTTGGTGAACGCCTGGATTCCAGTCAGGGTTCACCCACCACATTTGTCCTTGTGGAGAAAGAGCATTTGTTCTCTCTGTAGCTGCTGTTTAATTACTGTGACCCAATTTTATTAAGAAAGAAAAATATTTCAACTTGAAAACTCCCTGTAGATTGTAATTATTTTAAAATGAGAAAATGGAGACTTAAATCACTAAGTAAGAGGAGGATACATAATCCAGATTTCCAATTTCCAGTCTAAATGTTCAATGGGCAATTACAAATAGGATGGGCCTAATAACTGACTTCATTAAAATTGGCTACGGTCTTTCACGGTCTCTCCTCATTAATATATTTTGGGTTTTGAATGTTATGTGGGTGAGGTCTTGATTCAGATGGACAAAATTATTAAGAGACAGAAGTTTAAAACATTTCCACTTGTAATTTCTGATGCTTTGCTGTAATGAGCTGCCTTCTTAAAAAACTGTACTGACATTCCCATTTCTCAGAGGTGTATGGACTATTGAAACAGCCGTTTTCCAAAAACAAGAAAAAAAAATGATATGCCAACGCTGGGGGGAAGCTCTATGCATCAGCCTCCTGAAATATCTGTCTCATTTCAATAAATATAAAGGTAGCCCATGAAGTTATACTGGCCAAGTTAAAACAATTTTCTGGGTCTAGGTGCTTAATATTCAAACCAAACTGCTTTAGACTATCATAATAGCATAATTCATCTGAGTAGCTTTAAATCTTAAGCTGTTATGCTGCATTGACCATTTAAACAGATAGACAGCTTGAAAAACTTTGTTTTAAAACTTTTCTATTGCAATTATCTTTTCTCCCTTATTAAAGTTTTGAGTTAAAATTATCTGCAGTCATATTCCTACATTTCATTGCATACATTTTCTTACTCTTTATTTATTTTCAGAAACATGCCCCTCCTTAAGATATCTTTATGAGTAATGTAAAGTTGAGGGTAATTAAATTTTACAGATCCAAGAAGCATGTGTTTAGTGGTTTTTCATAATTTACACCTCTGCTTCTTTAATTCTTAATCCACCAACATTTAGATTTTAAGCGTAGTTGGACCTTAATATCATGAAAAACCAAAAGTGTGACTGAACTAACTGACAACACCTGGTATCAACCTATACAGATATCAACTGAGAGCCATTTTGATATAGTTCTGCACTGAAAAAATCCACTCCCTCAGCACCCTGAAATCACAATTGCATTAAGATCAATTTGCTGTCATCTGCAGACAAGAAGTGGAGGAGGAAAAACATTGAACTGAAGAATTTAGAAATTTCATTATACCAATGCACAAAAACAGCATACAAATGTATTCATTAAGCACTGGCAATATATATATCAACTTTTGTCACAGAATTGTGATAAGCCCTTCTCTAATCTTTAGAATATTTCTGTGGAATATCTAATTTTTTCGTTTGACCGAACAAATTAAAAAATGTTAACATATAGCATGACAACAGTCTGTCTGGTTGTGTTATTATTTGTAAAGTGTCATAAAAATTTTATGTCCTTCAACAGCTGTGTGCTTGAACTGGCTTGTAAACATGCAAGAGAAGTCATATTTGAACCATGTGTAGAAGATTTGATTGCAGAAATCCTTATTCAATTAACATATGAATTTTTTCTGGGATACATTTCAAGTCTTACGCAGATACTGCGAATACATTGTGAGTTTCAGAGTTTCAAAATATCTGCAAAACTACAAGGCTAACTGTAAGGCATATTAGAAGCAGTTGCCAATACACACATAAATCAGTCTACTCAATATTTAAGAAACAAGATGTTGAGTTTATCACTAGCAGATTTATTTGACAAGAAACTTGGAAAGCTTAGTAAAAATAATAATTTAACTGTCAGACATCAACCACATTATATCCTTAGTCCAAAGAATTTTCTTTCAATCAATCATCACATTGCTACAATTCTCACTGTTGTACAAACACCTCCCTCTATTTTTGCTCTTTGCATATTAATGTGCTATATTTAGCAATCACACAAACGCTGCAATAGGTTCTGAAAGAAGAGGGCAGGTCAAAATTATGATTGAAAATAACCAACTGAATAGAGAAGAAATAAAATTTATTGCATTACACAAGTGTTCCTCTGCTTTTCTCTTTTTGCTTTTATCAATTGCTTCTGCAAGCTGTTCCAGTGGTGCAAACTGCTGGCAAGTTCTTTGTCATATTACCTAACCGAAAAATTAAAGCACTTTATAATACCAGAAAAACCCCAGCAGGAGCCATCTTATAAATATTTTGTAAAGCCTGAGCAATTTTTATTACCATAAATGCCACAGTGGAGTCACTAAGAAATCCTGGTGATGAGCACAGGATAAAAGAAAAACCATCTATTTTTACAGCTTGTTTGTAGGAATTGGAACACAACTGAATTGTAAGTTCCCTCAGGTTATGAATAAATCTCTGGCAAATTTAGTGAAGATTATTGGTATTTTCTTGCAACATGTTTTTTCAGTGAAAATGAGAGTTTTGGCTAAAATAGTAAGAATAAAATAATAATTCTGATTATCATTTAACAAATAATTTTTTGTACAAATGAAAGACTAAGAGATACTCAGATGCTAACTTTACAAGGAAATATGAGAACTAACTAAATAATAGATTTGCTTGCAACAGAATTGCTTGCAAAGGTCGAAAAGTATTAGCTAGGTATTTGAGAATTTCCACAGTTACTTATTGAAGTTTCAGATACTTAAAATTTTAACATTTGAAAATAGTACCTCGATTTTGAAAATATTAAAATATGAGAATTTTTCCAACTTCAAAAAGGAATTCAGCTCTTAAAACACTCTAATAGTATGATACGTACTGACTAATAAGATGTGTACTGCCTTCAGAAATATGCAGCAAGATCCGATTTAACAAAGCTTTTGTCTATAATGAAGGTAGTCGAGTAGTATGAATGTATTTTTCAGTCCACAACAGTTCTGTAATTCATTTAAAATTAAATGCTTCTACTTCACATATTTGTTGACAAATTCCTCAATCCAAAAAAATTATTTGCTTTAACATCCTCAATTGTTTACAAGTTTCTGTTGAATCCATCATATGTAAAATGAAGATTGTACATTATGAAGCCAGAAGCTTGTCTGTTTCCACCAAATAACTCTGTGAAGAATATATGGTCTTAACATTTGTTTGGTCACAACTTACATGAAGCTCAAGTGTATTGTGTTTGAAAGAACTGCTCAAGATGATGTTTACCATATCCAATCTGCACCAAAATAAATTTTCTGGAAATGTTTACAAGGATGATATTGCCTCTTCCTTTGAGCAACTGTACCTGTTCAGCAGGGAGAAATCCATGGAATGTCAGGACTGAGATGGAGCAAGCAGGAAGCTGGCAGTGTGCAGACTTTTGAAGGTTTCTACAGAATAGGTCTGTAACAAGTGGTTCTGAAGTCAAGTCTCAAAAGTGACGGTGGGGTTGTGCTGCAATGCAGGAAAGCACTAAACCTGCTGAACAAGAAACTAGGATACAATGAAGAACCCACTGTGTGTATCAATTACAGGAATGGAAAGACGTGAGTCGTGATAACTTTCAGTACAAGCTCTCTCATCTAGATCTGAGATTTCCTTACATAAATATGTAAGGCTTTCCATAAGGAAATGTATAACATATACCTGTTTGCTTCAGATTACTCAGCCATCATCTTCAAACTTCTAGGGAAACACAGAAGGACAGATGCTTTCAGTTCTCTGGATATCTCTGAATAGCTTTCAGCTGAACTTCCTTGAGCTCTCCACAGATCTGTTGTTTCCTCTGGCAGGGGAGGAAGATTGAGCTCTTTGTGAGACATGTGGCATCCAGTCCTCACATACTTTAGCTCACACCAATCTTCTTCCTAAGTCTTCCTCTCTGCCTCTCTTTCCTCTAAAACTTTTCCCCTGCCTCAACACAGATTTCTCTACATCTTTCAGGAACAGCCAGCTCCATCGTAGCTGCTCCATGGTCCACAGTTACTACTAGAAAAGCTTCTCCTGTATGTGTTTCACTCTGTGGGTCACAGTTCCTGGCAGGTATTTGCTCCAGCACGGGCTGGAACATGGGCTGCAGGATGTATATCTATTAAAGTATACAATTTATTGGGGTTTAGCTTAATTATGTAAATAAGTTAAGAAATGTGGTAAATCAATGGTTGGAAAACAGGGAGCAGAAAATTGTGTCTACAACAGGAAAGATAATGAATCCATTAGCTTACACAGAGAAAGGCAGATGAATATCACCTGTAGAAAACTGAGAAGCTCCTTGGGGCAAGATATGGAGAAAATTATCTGCAGTAAAATTAGTACCTCTGCTGAGCCTATAAATGTTACTAACTTCTTGTATGGTAGAACTTTATTTTAAATAAACAGGCACTTGTAAAAAGAAAGAGAGAAAGTTTTTCTAGCTCCCATATTAAACAAAGTGGTGTTGATGCTGACATTTAAAGCATGTTAAAAAAAAAGTGACGTATAATACTGGATTTCCTCTAACAGTGAATATTTCTACTTTTTGTTCCCTCAAATCCTCTTTGCTCTAATCTCTAATAATCCATATTTCATTGTTCCATTCTTTTCAGGGACTTAAACATAAGAAGCAGACTTGTCAGTAGTAAATGCAGTTGCTATGTATGATAACAGAATGCCCGTATAGTAAACTATAACATACAATAATGTACAAAAATCAATACATTAAATATGTTCCACGGTGTCCATCTGTCTATTAATTGCTATCAGAGTGACAGATTGATGCTTGTTCAAACATATTCAATTCCTGCTGTAAGATCTCAAAGAATGCTGAGAAGGGAAAATGCCAAGTAGAAATACCCAAGTCAGCATAAAAGATTATCAGAAAGTTTTCAAAAAGATAGAAATGTCAGTCAGCAGAAAAAAAATTACATTTCTGTATGATTTTGACAATTTTAAACTAAGTGAAATTACAGTGAAATTTAATAGGACATTTTATAAAATATAATCACACTGTTAACCTGTTTACCAAGTGTACAGCTGAAACACCACAGAACATACACTACCTGATAAAAGCAGGTACCACCCAGCCAGTGAGGGGTTTCACGAGAGGAGCAGAGAGTGGGGCAGCACTTATGAACCTTGCAGACAAATTGCAAGTGGCCCTCTAACACCTGAAGACAACAGAGGACAACACTTACACCTGGTCACAGCTGTAAGTGTGCCCATCTAGAAGTATTTTTCAAACAAGCAGCTATGTTACAGGAGACACTCAATAGAATATAAAATCATAGAATTAACTGGGTTGGAAGACCTGAGATCATCAGGTCCAACCCTTGATCCACTACCACTGTGATTCCTAGATCATGGCACTCAGTGCCACACCCAACTTCATCTTAAAAACCTCCAGGGATGGTGAATCCACCACCTTTCTATAGGAACAGTATCTAAGAATATGAGTGGTAGATAATCACTATTGTGTTCTGTCTCAGGCTGAGCAACAGCCTGGACTTAAGGCCATGCAAGAGGAAGTCAAACCTTAACTCAGCCTTGAGCTGGATGACACAAGTAACTGCTCCAAGTAACTGATCCTTCCTTTGAAGTCCCTGCATAACAGATATGGTGCTCTGAGGGTGAAAAATGAAGAGGACATGAGTAATGAAAGAGGATACAGGAGAAGCTGACCATGAGAAGTTGATCCAATTAGCCAGCCACATTAGAACCAATGCTAACTCAAAAGTATATAATCAGAGATTTCTGATTGAGATCCACCAGTTTACCATCCAGACAGTTTCTCTGGAGAATTTTTCCACTTTATTAGTCCACATAGGGTCCAATGATACTGTGATGGGGCAACTTAGTGTCAGAAATAGTGATTAGTATTTTCACTTTGAGCTTATGAAGTCAAAATCAGTCATACCTTAACTTGATGGTTTCAAAAACACTTTTACTAATAGTAATATATCTTACTGGAATATTACAAACTTTCTGGATATGTATGCAGACACATTTTTTACATAAAACACCTTCTGTATATTAATAAATTGATAATTTTATGTGCTTTGGATCATTACATTTTTAATGTAACATTAGAAACAATGATAAAATCATATAATGGTTTGAGTTGAAAGATTAAAGTTCTTCTAGTTGCAGCCCTGCTGTCATCACGGGCAGGGACACATTCCACTAGATCTTGCACCTCAAAGCCCCACCCAAACAGGCCTTTAAAAACAAATAAGCTTTTTAATTTTAAAATTCTTCTTTTTTCAGATATAATGGAAGGCCTCTTCTTTGTTAAGAACCACAATGTTCTTTATTATTGCTGTTACTAAGACAAGTGTGAGTCTGGATATAAAATAATTATTTAAGAGAAAACACTTGAAAACACTTGAATAAATTAATGATTGCTTTAGATTAATTTTAAAGAAATGTGGTAGCATGTAATTTTGAAGTTTTATAGTCAATAGTTCAGCTGCCACTTCCTCGTTTATTATATATGCCCAAATACTCCTTCCTTTATTTAATATTATTATATTGGTTTTAAACTTAATTTCATTTTAAAAGCATTCTACTCTTGATATTTTCTTCTATGAAGGTGAATGAATGAATAAATAAAAAATTGCAAAAAAATTTAGTGATATCTATGGTACATCTTTTTCAAATATGTGGGGTTTTTTTATGATGTACCAGACTAATGCATCACCAGAGTGACAGTTCTTATCACAGCTACTCTGATGATGTATTAGTGTAGCATATCATCATAGTGCTATCACTGTGATAATTTATTGGTGTGGTACCTCATCAGATTGATGATGAAAACAAACTGTGCTCAAGACAGAAATCACTAAGTTTTGTTGAATTCTCTTAGACTCTGTGTGTATAAGTCTACAGAGAGAAAACTGCTATAATAGTTTAATGCTCCCTTACTTTACCTGGTTTTTATTTCTATCTTCTGTTTTATTCTCTTTCCACTCAATTTATCCTTCCAGGTTATCTTTCCTTTTTAAAAGTTTTCAGCTCCAGTGGCTTCCACCTACAGCCTTTTCCCTCTTTATTCTGATATTTGATAACACATGTCTATGCTAGGCTACAGTCTTCTTTGCAATTCACCTTCCTTTTGTACTTTCTTGTTCTGCTTTTCCACCATTACTTACACTGTTTCTATATTTATTACTCAAACGTTTATCCTTCTGTCAATGCTAGGTATTCTCTATGACTGCTATTCCATCTTTCTGAAAATGGTGACCTCTGGCTTAAAAGCTTATATTCCATTTGGATTCTGTAATTGTCATACATGGATTTTAGTTCTTTCCCTCTGTTATGTCTTACATATTTTCAGATGAGGTGAGATGAGGCAGAGTGGGAAGGGAAAACAAGGCAAGGCAAAACGCCTAGAGGCTCTTGCAGATGGTCACTAATTGAAATGGGGTACGACCTGAGTAAACTATAGACTGTAGTAGGACATCTTTTCCCCCTTGTCATGGGTTTTACCAGGGATTAATTTTTTCTCAAAGTCCCCCCTCCACACAATTACTTTAAATTGAAAGAGGTTTTATACAGACAAAACAGAGGCTTGACATAAGGAGTATAATACTAAGATTTATTACTATCAAGATAAAAACTAAGAAATAACATATACTACAACAGTTCTAATTAAACTAACAACTAGCTTATCTTATGAAAAAGAATGTCAGGTTGTTATTTACAAGTTTGGTGGCTCGTCTCAGGGTTTCAGTCTTTATTTCCCCTGCCTTAGGAAGGCAAGGGAGGGGGAAAGGTCCCTTTTCTGTGGAGTTGGACATTTGGCCGGGTACCAGGTCTAACAAAGCATTTTTCTTTGCTTTTTTTCAGTTCAAGAGAAAGGTGTCTTCTCTATGTAAAATCATTATAAGTATTTACAGAAGCATTTCTTCCCACTTTATATCAGTCTAAGGGGAAGAAAGGTTCTTCCTTTTGAAACAATTACTGCAGCACTTGTAAAGTGTCTTTTCTGTTATCTTGAGGACGACAGGTTCTGTGTGTCTGGAAATTCCTTTCGTTCTCTCTCTCGGCTGGCTCTGCTGCGTGATGACTTCAGGGTTAGGTCTGTCCCCCCTCCTTTCGGGACAGGACCAGAGGCTAGGAAGATACACCCAGGCTCCTGAGGTCTTCTATGGCTTGTAAAGTCTGTACCACAGTTATAGGGGATAATGGCTTTGAGCCCTTTCCCCTGTTCCTGTGCGGTCCTTCGCAGAAGGACACTTACATTACCATAGTCTTCAACCACGAATCCCCTGTACTTTTTCTCTGATTTGTATTGTCAATGAACAGCAATTTAACTGCCATTCTTATTAAAGGCTCAGATTTTCTAAATAGAAAGTCACAGGTCTGGAATAACAAGTTGAAATATTGACCCATGCCTTGGACATTATGTAATATTCAGAGATCACAACAAAGAGTTTTAGGGTTTTTTGTTTGTGGGGTTTTTGTTTGTTTGGGGATTTTTGGTTGTCTTTTGGTTTGGGGTTTTTTTGTTTGGTTGGTTTTTATGTTGTTGTTTTTCGAAAGGTTTCATCTTGATCTCGTAACAATTAAGAATATCTTCAAATTTCAATTTATTTTGTAAATGCAAAATCATATATCTCCATGATAAAATCCTGATGTTACAACTGTCAAAATAGATTTTTCTCAGATTCCTATCCTTGTCTTTCACCCTAGAAGGAAAAACAGTATGTTCTATATACGCTTTAGGAGGCATTTCAACACCTCTGTGTTGAACAAATAATGTATTCAAACACGCATCTTAAAACAGGGTAGCCGGGAGCAAGTAATGTAGTGGATATAAAATGGAATTATGAGTTCCTAACCTTATTAATATTTTCTACAAACTCTTCATTGGAAGATTTCAAGTGATGTGGTGGTGATGTATTTCCTGGTTCATTCTAGTGTAATGACATCCTCATGGGGAAATTAATTTCTCTATTTTGTTAAAACACTGGGTTGTCTGGGACAGAGTTAATTTTTATCATAATAGCTAGTACGAGGCTAAGTTTTGAATCTGTTGACTTGATGATAAAGGGAGGTTTTAGTTGTTGCTGAGAAGTGTTTACACTACAGAGTCAAGAGCTTTTCAGCTTCTCACCCCACCACCAAGGAAGCTTCAGGTGCACAAGAAGCTGGGAGGCCATATAGCCAGGATAGCTGACCCCAACTGATCAAAAGGATATTCCATACCACATGACATCTTGAGCATCCATAAAAGCTGGTGGAAGTTTCAAAATGGCTCCTTCCTTCAAACTAGTCTGCTAGCTCATTCCTGCATATGACTGCTTGGGTTGGTCCTGGACCACCCTGGGAACTAATGACAAGAGCACCGTATGTGCACCAAGGCACAGTCCTGGTATGCAGCTACACCACAATTAAAATAAAAGGAAAAGTGTGATTTTCATGACTATAAGTCATGTATAACTTTAGTGTGGTAGTTCTTGCCAGTCCCAGTGGACTGTAGGAAATATGGAATCTCTTCTTTCAAATCAAAATGGAGTAAGTGACTTTTGTCTCAGTCTCCTAATTACACCAAAGAAATAGTTGTAGCAGGGAAATTCTGAATATCCAGACTTAGTGTATGATGTCAAAAGACTGAAATAAGTGTCATTATTAGTTATAACTGTGCCAAAACCATCACACAAAACTAGAAGAAAATGTATCTCCTTTTCTTTTTTAAAATGTGTATTTTAAGAGGCACAGCATAGCAATGTGAGTGTTTTTCATAAGATCTGTTGTAAGGTGTGTAGAAATGTAAAACTAATCTCAAGATAGTGCTTCTTTTTGAACAGCAATTCTTTCGTTTTTAGAGAGAATGCTAATTCAGAGACTAAAAAAATATTTTTTATGGATACAATGTCAATTCATAGAATCTCAAAGTGATCAAACATATAGAATATAAAAATGTTTTTCTTTTCTCTAAGATATCTGCCTATTCCCTACTAAAAGCAAAATTGTCTATTTCTCTCCTCTTTTCTCTCTCCCTCTCCCTCAGTGATATGGCAAGTGATTTTCACTGCAAAGTCAAACCAGTAGAACAACCTTATGCAAATATTGAAATACAGCTCAAATCACCGAACTGAGATACAAACTCTAAATTCAACTTAAATCGTGTTTGAATACAGCTTTGTGATGAAAAGTAAGAAGATTCAAGATAGAATAAGCCATTCAGCTCAGTGAGGCAGGGATATCTTTTCCTTATGGTACTATTTCTTAACTGTTTAATTACAGTCTGAACTAAATCTTGTTGCAGCCAATGAAAATTCCTAGTGGGCTTTCAGTAAAACCATAAGATGGCAAAGGAATGTTTTTCTAACTGTTTTTCCTAACTAGTTTTCCTGCTTCTTTGTATTTTTCTGTCTTCTTGTTTGTCAAATATTTTCAAATGTGGTTCAGCTATATTTTCATTTGTATTTCAAATGTGGGGAGAAGCAACAGCACAGAAAATGTAAGTATACAGCATTTCACCTATAAAAACAAAAATTAAATGAGGAAAAAAACCATATAAAACCCATATGCAATCTGTTGGGTGTTGTCTGATATGGTATGAACCATTCACTGATATCAAAGAATTTAATTAGGAAAGCTGCAAATAACAATTTAGTACAACTTGATGGCTTGCTCTAATGTTTTATTTTTTACTAGCACTCAGTCTGTGCATTCTATTTCCAAAGGGACTATTTGGGTAAGTTAAAACCTCACAAAATGCACTCAAGTGGCTATGGTTCAGGGCATAGTGAATGTTCCTTTTTGTTTCCTTTTAACAGGTTCCAATAAAATGGAGTATTAATTTTCAGAAGATTTTAAGCCCGTTGGTTCTACACCAGACATTTTTAAGAACACAAAGTAGAAAGATTTTTCTTTGCTTTGAAATACTGCTCTTAAAGATAGCATGTTTTTCTTGCATTGCCAGAAATTCAAAACTTGAATATATTATTTGCATCCTTTCATTTTCTGGGCCACCTTTGCTGAAATGAGTCTTCTGAATATTTCTCAGCTGTTTCCCCTCTCATTATCACCTGACATATTATCCAATATTATCTAGATAGCTCAGAAATGGTCAGAAGTAAAAATACACTTTAACCTTCAAGTCATCAAAGTGCATAACCCTGTTTTTTGAATAGCAGTGTTTAGGCACACACTCATTACATTTTTCCCTAGAAATTAAAATGTGCAGGTATCATATTATCTATTATGCCTACATGCATATATTTTATTTTGATCCTCTCTTTCCTTTTCTCTTGATAATGTGGGCAGATGTACAGAGATTACAGAAGCCTAAATTAATCCGTTTTATTGTTTCTCCTCACTACAATAAAGGAAGCCCTAATAATAGTCTATTACTTCTTACATTATTTCAATTATTCTTTAAGAAATACTGTGCTATTCTAGGAATTGGTTTTTTATTTTTATATTTCATTTATGAACTTAGATGTGCGAGCCTTTTTTATTTCAGTGTTCAGCAACATATTAGTCATAAATAGTCAACATGAAGACTTGAATCAAGCACACATTAGTACATTCAAAATTAAACCTAGGGTCTCTATAGGTGGAAAAAAATCAATAAACATTAAAGTTCACAGCATTAGGAAAAAAAATCCATAAGAAACTTACTTTAGATTATACTTCCATTTGAAATGGTACCAATTAAAATGCAAGTCACTATGCAGAACACACAAACAGGAGCAAATTCTGGTCATAGTACTTTTCTTGAGAGTCCTATGTCCAAACTGCATTAATGTGAAACACCATGGGGCACATCTTAACAGAAAATATAATATATCCTGAGATGGTACAGGCTTAATATATGTAGCCAAGCAAAAAGTAGGGAATTCAATGTAATTAAACTACTTCTACTGTGGAGCTGAGAATACAGACAGGAAGACTTGAGCTAACTGCATTTTATATTGTAGGATTTTGAAATCTCAAATGGCAGTTTAGAGCACTCAACCTACTGAACCCCTCAGTGGTCAGTCAGCAAATTTAGTATATGGCTGAATGGAGACACTAATTTGAAAGTGCTGAGGAAAAGGACAAGATGCAAATTATGCTTTGTTAGTACAATCTAGAGAACTGCAGAGAGGTGTTTTTTGGGGGGTTTATGTTACAAGTCTAAAAGTAGACCTATACTCTCCTAGAATTTCATTTTACAGGTATATTAACTGGGTATATGCAGCAGCAAGAAGAAGCAAGGTTGTGTTTATGTTTTATATAATATCCAACTGGTGAGAAGAAGATTGTACATAGTCATAGAATTTAAAACTTCTCTTTAATACTGGTTAAAAACAAAACAAAACAAAACCAAATTATTCTAAACCACAACCACGATCTCTCTTTTCACTGAGATGTGCTTTTCCAAGCTAAGTTTGCTTATCCCTGGAATAAGTTTTCCTAGCTGCTCTCCTGAAATAGAAACAATAGAAACAATAGGACTTCTTGATCTTATTTTCTCCACAAGTCCTGCCAAGGTCAAGATCAATCCACTACACTGTCTTAAGGTGAGATGAAAGTCATATTTTCTATGATTTCTATTCAAACAAATGGCTCAGTGTACGACTAAGGACATATTTACTCTGTGGAATACTGAGCACTGAAACAGATTACCCAGAAAGTTTGTACAGTATCACCTACTGAAGATGTTCAAGAACAATCAGGATGCAATCCCATGCAGTGTACTCTGGGATGACCCTGCTTGAGCAGGGATGTTGAGGGGGTGAGGGAAGAGGTATATTTTGGGTTTAGTTTTGAGTGGTTTTTAGGAAACAGGAATACATGCATACTTTTAAAAATTAAATACTTTTGTCTTCAGAACTGTAGCCATATGTCAAAGTCCTCATCTCACCAATGTAAAATCAGAGTGTAAATAACATTGTTCTTTATGCTTTAAGGAAATAGCAGGTTGGATTTCAGAATCCTTTTTAATCAAATTTTATAAAATCTTATGTTCAGACCTTTCATTGTTTCCTTCTTGGAAAACCAGAAAACACTTCAAATGTAGAAAAAGTGTTCTGAGTGACTCCAGGCTTACACACCACACCAGAACCCAAAGCAAGCCTATAAGAAGGCTGGAGAGGGGTTTTTCACAAGTTCATGAAGTGATAGGACAAGGGAGAATGGCTTAAATCGAAATGGACCTAAGAATGGAATTCTTTCCTGAGAGGGTGGTGAAAACCTGGAACAAGTTGCCCAGAGAAGCTGTGGATGCCCTATTCCTGGCAGTGTTTAAGGCAAGGAAAGGTTGGGTGGGGCTTTGAGAAAACTGGTCTAGTGAAAGTTGTCCCTGTCCATGGCAGGGGTGTTGAACCAGATGATCTTTAAGGTCCCTTCCAACTCAAATCATTCTATGATTCTATGACCCACTGTGGTCCCTTCCAACCTTACATGTTCTGTGATTTTGTGCAGCGTGATCACCCATTACTGCCCAGACAGAGAGGCAAAGTTAAACCTTGGCCTTCAGAAGAACAGGAGAATCCATATTTTTTGCTCAGGGACTGTGAATACACATCTGTGACATAAAGGTTTGCAGTGCTGCTGTTCCCTCTAAACATCTGCCTTTTGAAAGATGTATATCACGCCGAGGTGAGGCTTATATGAATGTGTGAGTTCTTAATTCAGACAAGCATCAAGACCGTGGATCACTGTCTGTTGGGAAACAGAAAATAAATTTCTTTTTTTGTTTTTTCTTCTTGGTTCAGCCTTTCCTTCTCTTTGTTAAACTGTCTTTATCTAAACTGAGGATTTCTTGATCTTATTTTCTCCACAAGTCCTGTTGAGGTCAAAGTCAATCCGCTACACTGTCTTAAGGTGAGATGAGACTCATATTTTCTATTCCGTCTACTAGACATGAGAGGGAGGCTAAGATGATATGATTTGCTATAGTATGTATAGATATTATATTTCATCAGAGTAATACTTTATTTTTTCTTTATAATTCAAAATATTTTTTAAAAGACTAATAATAACTTGAGCCTTCTTTTTTTAAATAAATGAGAAGGAAAAGAACAAACAAGCAACAAGGACCAATTTAACCAAGAAAAAGCAGTCATTAAGATAACTATTTTTAAATTCAATTAAATTCTTACATCAAACAATACTGATTCTTGTTATTCTTATTATTAAGACAGTTCAACTTGTGTATCTCATGGGGACTGATGCAGTTTTTCAGTAACTGAGACTGAGACTACTTCTATATATATAATAACAAAATTCTCTTGGGAAAGAGCTAAGAAGAAAATGTTCCCAATACATTGTCCATCCATTCTTATGCAAGATTTTTCTCAAAAATCTTATCTTCAACAGAAAAAATCATTCATATTGTCCATAAGTCCATAAGTAACTAAGTTGTTCCTCCATGGTGAGACTTGGCTCACATTTGCATTTACTTGGCTATTTTTTTACCATGCAAAATGTTTACAAACAAGAACAGTGCCTGTCACATTTGATCTCCTGAAATAATAAAACAACTGAGAAGAAAACGAAGAAATATTAATGTGAAGTTGATGGTTTAGATTTTCTCTTTCATTTTACATGTTTTATTTATTTGTGAATAAGGTTTCTAAATTCCTATAACAGTCAATGTAGTTATAAGACTAGCTCTTCATTTCATATTCAGCTGAATTTATTGACCAGAGCTCACATGGTCTTATGCCATTTAAGATGTCCTAGCACATAGGCTACCTCTGTTTGAGTTGGCAAAAAAACCACCTATAAAACAAGGTTACATCTGACCATTTTTAATTATACTAAGACATCAAGATTTAAGCATCTAGATTTCACCGCTAGATTATGTTTAGACATTAAATTAGAAAATTTTTGAACTGAATTCCACAATTAGTATTTAGCTTCTTTTTCTGAAAAATAATAATTAGGTGGTTCTTCTCACTGTTATCTCCCAGTAATAATTTGAATTAATATGCATGCAGGAAAGTATTCCCCTTTGAGATCTTGAGAATTCAGCAATAAATAAATATTCATGGTACTGCTCTCTCTATTCTAAAGGATGACACCTGGAATTAAAACACATTTATTTTTAATGGAATACATGCTCTAAATGACTCTAGTTCAAGAAACGGAACTTTCACGACTACCCTTTAAACTGTGGATTGCTCAAGGTTATGACATGATAGTAATTATTTAGTAATTACCTTTTTTCCCAGTATTTCAGGCACTGCAATTGAAAAGCTGCTTGCTTTATTTTTTTCACAAATAAAATACTCATTGATGTAGATATTTAAGTGAATCATTTGAATTAAAAATAAATTTTACTTAGAAACTATTTGCTCAGGAAGAGGAAACTGCTTAGTTGTGTTAATGTCTGTAATAAATGGATGATAGTTCTTCCATGGGGAAAAAAACCCCCAACAAAACACAAATAATTTTGATGTAAATCCATACTTATTTCTCATGGTAATGTGATAATGTAATTTTATACATCTCTTCATTGTTGAGAGGTTTTAAGACCTTTTGCGTTTTAAAAACATTATTTGGCAGAAGTTGACCTTCTTAAGATAATTTCAAAATTAGTTTATTATTTAGAATGATGTTTAGCTGTTTGGAAAAAAAAAATGTTTTCCATGATGTGATTTTTAAAAGTTTAACTTTGTTGTCTCACATTTCTGTTCATGTTTGAAAGTACATTACTCATTACATACAAAACATTAAAATACAATACAATTAAAAACATTTTTCCTTTTTTTAAATTTGAAATTCTCTAATATTTTATAAATTTAATTTTAGTCAGAAAAATTTATATAGATAATGTACAAGCTCTTGTTTCTTAATTACGTTGTTGTGAATCCTGAACATTTTTCACCACATAGAGAGTGTTCACTTTTGCTCTTCTCTTAGAATACTTTGTGTTTCTCTCCAAGTAAGTTAACAATATATTTAAGTCTTAAAGGATGGTTCTTCAAAGTGCTTAAGTGACATGTTAGTAGAAAATTATTACAAGTAAATTGGTTGCTAAGTTATAATTCTCAAATGTTTTTCAGGATCCATTAAGACTCTCAATTTTTATTGAAAGATGTAACATCAATGTAACTATCAAATTCTGTAAAATTAACAATGTCACTTCCAAGCACTTTGAGGAGAGCTGTGAAAGTGAAAACAAAATGAAAGAAGAACTGCTATACCTACCATTTCAAAATTTTATGTACCTTTGCTATATTTTTGCTATACCTTTTCAAAAATTTACAGTTTTCTGTGCTACATCTCTAATAAAATGACTTACTAGAATTGTAAGGGAAATTCTTTACAACTTGTTCAAACAATTGGAAATACATTTTGCAAATACAAGAAGTCAGTTAACACTGGTAAGATTGCAGAACAAGTCTGTGACTAGAACTCTTGTATTTATGTACGTTTCTTGACTTTAGATGGTCTGTGGCTTCACTTCTCTTAGAACAGTTTTCTTTAAAAAAAAGTCTATATACTTTCACATCATTAGTTTAACATAATACTTTCTTAAAGAAATTTAAATTTCTTGTCTTTTCCTAGCAGAAAACTTAATTGGATTCAAGCTCAAGTTCCTCTCTTTCATATTACATAGCACATATGTATCGTCCCTTTGTGACTCATACTTTTCATATAATTAAGGATTGAACCTGGAAAATTTAATTGAGATTATTTTCTAAATATTTTTGCTTACATTATCATGTGCTTAAAAATATTAGAAATCAGTGGTAACATAACTCTTACAGACTGAAATAGTGACAGGGAAATAACCAAAATTATGGGGGGTGAACGCAATTCCATTTTATGAAAAAGTGTTCTGTGAATTCTTTTTTTCTACCATTTAATTTTTAAAAAATATTTTGGAATTACTTTTATTTTAATGTTGTTACACATTATTTTGAAAAAATGCAATATTGCTATTAGATTCCATAGTTTTGTTATTTGTTACTGCAAAGTATTACAAAGTGCTTTCACATTATGTTTCTTTTAGTATATCTATTAAAATATTTTGAATAGCTAACAATTAGTGATTCTATTAAAGCAGAAGATTAAATGTTTAAATTACAGCAATCCTAATGTCTAGAATAAGATAATAAAATGTCAGTAGAAGGACAGGTGAAATATTTCTCACAGATGGTGAAATACAGGACAATAAAATACTAAATATAATAAATAAAATAAAATAATAAATACAATCAAATAACAAAAAAAAAAGGTTACAATAATGTCTTGAAATCCAATTTTTAATACTTAAAATTTTTAGAGAAAAATACACCACTCAGGATTTGACAGTCCAAGAGAGATGAGATTGCATACACACAGG